>JAKELP010000003.1:2020807-2620807 GCA_029929735.1 Mimosa pudica | reverse complement strand
TACCATTTACCCCAGACTCCAACTACAAGGAATACTCCTCCACTCATCCTTATGAGGGTCTTTTTGTCACCTCCGGTTGGTTTCCCAATCCTCCTCAAACTCCAGAACACCTATCCTCTCCCACATCCTCTACCTCTACCCTCTCACCCTCCCCTCCTAAGAGATTTGGCCCTGAGCCACCTCCACCCTCCTCATCCACTCCATCCCTGGCACTCACCCTTGTTGATGATGACAAAAGGGGGAGAAATGTTATGTCTACTCTTCGCCTAAGTATGGCCACAAGGGATGTTCTCAGCCAGCCATCACTCTGGATTGATGAAGACATCACGGCCGCCCTGCGTCGTGCATTTGAGTCTCAGAGGCTGAGTGGTGCAGAAAGCCTCATAAGAGGAGAGGCCATCCGTTTCATGTAGCAGAAGAGAACGGATGAGCAAGGATCACATTTGGAGATGGTTGTGTTTGGGCAGAATGAACAATCCTCACAACCTGAGTCATCATCAGAGCCTCCTCCAACTAGAACAAGTAGAGAGATGGTTGAGGAAATCATGATGAAGTGGGGACTGAAGAGACCCAACCATCCTCCCATTGTGATAGCCAAGCCTGTTCCTGCATCCTCTGGGCAAGAGTCTGAGATCCCTTCATCTGAGCAATCTTCTGATCCTCCTCCCTCGTCTGAGCCAGCAGCCAGATTCAGTGAGCCCAGAAAGAAGGCCGTTGCTAGGAAACGTGCCAGGAAGTTAATTGCCACCACTGAATCTGATGAGTCTGAGGAAGAGACTCCATCTGACCTACCTGAGCAAGGAACTTCGTCTGCCCAGGTTGAGCAAGAAAATCCAGTGGTTCAAGCGGTTCCAATTCTGAAGGAAGTCAAATTGGAGATTGAAGACATGACTCCTGAGAAATTTGAGAAGTTTGGATTCACAGACAAGCTATCCTTTGGTCAGATGGCTTGCCTCGATGCTGATAGAGCAAGTGCCTTGCCCACTCCTCCAATTAGCAAGAGCAAAGGGAAGAGCAAAGGGAAAGGGAAAAGGAAAGCCCAGGAAGTTGAGGAGGATCCCAACTTCCCTGTATGGAACGTGAAAATCCGGGCTGTTCACTATCCCAATGGAGAGGTCCTCTACTTCGACGATGCTACTGGGTTCCCTGGTTATGAGGAAGTAGAGAACCTGAAAAGGGCATTCGAGGAGTCTATCGAGTCAGAGAGGCTCAGAAGGGAAAAAGATGAAGAAGAGCTTCAAGAGATCATTGCCCAGATAGACCAGAGTGAGCGTGAGGCCAAGTTAGCCCAACTACATAAAGAAAATGAAGAGAGGCAAAAAGAGAGGGAGAAGAAAAAGAAACACAAACTATAAACCCCCAATCCAAAATTTCCTTTTAACTTAGAAATTTTTCTTTGAATTGATTTCATACATATTTTCTTACTTGCTTAGTGAAATTTATTTGTATACATTCTTTACTTGTATATGTTATTTGATTGTATAACTCTGACTTGTAACTTCTGCTTATCAATGATATCTGTCTTATCTATTGCTTTTATTCTTTTGCTAATCCTCCCTTAGGAACTTAATTAATAGAACTAGGTTTGTCATCATCAAAAAGGGGGAGAATGTTAGAATCTTAAGTTTTGATGAAGACTAAAATATAAAGGATTAGACCAAGTGCCTAGGAAGCAATAGGATAACATAGGATCCCAAGTAAGAGTGCAACCGGATGTGGATTTACTTCCGGATAGACTAGGACTCGCGCACGCGGATGAATGATTTATCCCCCAGCGACAGCGAGTAACTCACTAGGGAAATAACTTAGTCCATGAGCTTTAGGTACACAAAACCTTAAGACTAAGCTATGATTCAACCGGAAGTGAAAGTGCTTCCTGTTAGATTTAGACTGGCGCAGGCTGACAGAATAGAATAACCCCAAGCGTCAGTGAAAAAGCCACGTCAAGTAAAATTGCTTCCTGATAGATTTAGACTGGCACAGACTGATAGAGAGATATAACCCTAAGCATCAGTAAGTTTACCTCGTCAAGTGAAAGTGCTTCCGATAGCTTAGTGACTAGCGCTGACTGTTGGATTGAAGGACACTGAGTGAGAGTGAGTAATAGTGAACAAAATCCTTCAACCAGTAGTTTTACTTCCGGATGTAAGAGTGCTTCCGGATACATCATAGACTAAGTCAGAACACAGTCTAAGTAAGACTACTCCCCATAGCGAACAAGCTTCCCACAGCATGTATAGTTCTTATATATATTGCTATGTTGGACTAACCAGTATGTGCAGAACTTAGTCACACTTCCGGATGCAAATGAGCTTCCGGATGGAAAGACTCTTGGCGTTGGGATTCAGAGATTAACACTTGCAGAGCAAGATTACCACTTGCGAATGAATGAAGATCATCCGTCAGCAAGAGTACAAGAGTAAACATCACATACTCAGAAGTCAGAATGCTTTTGTCAGAGCAGAGGTGTCAGAACTACTTTTCAGAGATAAAGCAAGTCAACCCTGCTAAGCATTAATGAAGATGTACCTCTCAACGGTAACATGGGATTAACGGCTATATTCAAACGGACATATTCAACCTGCCGCCCAAGCTTTGAAGCCGAGTATAAAAGGAACATCTATATTCAGAAGATGGTAGGAAGAACAGAGCATATTATCTGATATATCATCTTCTACATTCCTCTCATCTTCTACTCTCAGATCAAAAGTTGTAACATTCTTAGAGAGTCATTCAATTGTACTTAAGTGAGTAACATCATCTACTCTTTGAGAGAGTCATCTGTACTTAAGTGTTTAGCACAATCCGTTCATAGAGTGAACACATCATTAAATCCTCTAATTGATAGAGGCTGTTCTAGAGCTTGTGCTTGAAGAACAGTATTGTTATCTTACAAAAGTAAGGGGGAGCATTTAGAGGTTTTCTAAATCTCCATAGGTTTCAAGTTAGCCCGCAAAACTTGTGGTTGTAAGGTTGCAGGTGATCCCGTTGTAAAACCTGTGGTTGTAAAGGTTTGCAGGTGAACCCGTTGTAAAACCTGTGGGTTGTTAGGTGAACCCGTGTTCGTAAAACCTAAAGTGTAAAGGCTTTCTTGTGCCTGGTTCAAACAAGAAGTTTAGTGGATTGAAAATCTCAGGTGGAGCCTGGGGACTGGATGTAGGTCTGGGAGTGACCGAACCAGGATAAAACTTGCTTGTGCATATTCTGCTTATTTAAATTTCACACCAAGCACCACACCACTACATACTCACTTGTGCTTGGGATGATCCATCGTCACTCTCATCAAGCACAAGGAGTAAAGTTTTCAAAAAGGGAAAATTATTAAGTTTTTATTCACCACCCAATTCACCCCCCCCCCTCTTGGGTGACAGCCACGCATTTCAAGTTTACCAACACCTCGTTGGGTTCCACTAAGTTCAGGTTTTACAAACAGGTTCACCTGAGAACCTTTACAGTGAAAGAAACTCTCTAACACTCCCCCTTACTACCCGTAAGGTAACAACCCTGTTCTGAAGCCCCAAGCTTCAGAACAACCTCAGAACAAAAGAGGATTTAGAAAACAGAGTATAAGTTCACAAAATGAACAAGTGATGATAAACACTTAAGCTTGAGTGATCGCACAAAGACTTGAATGCCTTGACAGAGAGTAGGTGCAGAATTGAATATTTTCGGTGAAGAGCAATAAATTCCACTCGCTATTTATAGTCCGCAATGGTGGATGTAGCCGTTTGATACATGCATCAGAAGTCTTGTATCCGTTGAGCTCATTTAATGCTTGGTACTTGGTTCTTCTTATGTTGCTTGAAGAAGATAATGAACATTAAATGCGCCTTCAATCTTTATCAGCAAATATTACTTCTTGTAGGAGAGAAGTTGCCTTGAGAGCATATATGGCGGAGGAATGTGTCTAACGTCTTCTGAAAAGCATTCTAATCATGACAGAGTACTTTTGTACTTGATTTGCTTTTTGGTCGACACTCCGATCAGGCATTGATCACACTTGCTTCAATCACTTGCTGCACACTTAGATCACACATTAAAAGCACAACAGTATCAATCACTCAATACTTCGATCACTACTTGATTATGGTTCCGATCACTTCGTGATCTAAGGTTTCCCTCTTAGTTCAGTTAGACTTAGGCTGCTCTGATTGATATTACGATCACAGTTTTAACTCAGAAAAAATATTTGTTATCATTCCATTATCGCTCTTTACAAGTGATTCTAAGTTATTCATGATCGCACTTCCTAGTGATTGCATATCCGTGAGCACTTAGTCTAGTGATCATTTTTATCCTACTACCATGATCGTATTTTCTTAAGACTACAAATGATCGTAAAGACTTAATCTTACATTTGTGATTGCTAGGTCTTATATTAGCCTTGGTGATCTCACTCTCTTAGATTTACACTTGTGATCGCACTGTCTAAGTCCTATACTGATTTTAGTGATTGCTACAACTTAGTATTATCTTAGTGATCACTTAATGATCTCATTGTCTATGATTTATATTCGTTATCATCAAAACTGAAGATTCTAACACGGGACAGGACGGGACGAGAAATTTCTGAACACCCCTAAATACATATATATAATATTATAAGGCTAAAGTATTACTTCAACTCTTGATGAGGAAGGTGGGGCTGTTGGCGGTGAGGTGTGTGAGGCTGACGGCGGAGAAGAGGCCGACGATGGGGGAGGTGGTGGAGAGGTTGGAGAGGGTGAGGAAGAAGAAGGATGTGGGGTTGCTGTGGAGGGGGTTGAGGAGGAGCGAGGAGGATTTGATGGAAGGGGTAATTTTTTATTATTAAAAGTGAGACCCACATCTTTAGAAATAATATTAATTAGATTCCAAGGGACTCTAATTTAATTTTTCTTGTTAGTGGGACTTTTTTTATATTATATCCCTTGCAAGGGACTTGAAATTAAATTCCCAATAAGATATGAGATTTAAATGCAATTTTATAAAGTTTTTGACTGTCAATCGTTATTGACTATCAGCTCACGGTAAAATTGGATTACTTTAGTTACTTCAAGAGTGATGAAGTTATACCCGTTGTTAGTTTAGTGTGCCCTGTAACATCTCAGCGCCTCGTTCTCGAAATTGTCCGCTTTAGGGAATCCTCACCCCTCACGCGTCGAGGGGGGAGTTATTCAAGCCTTTATATAACACCTTTCATTCACCTCCCCAGCCGATGTGGGACTTCACAATCCACCCCCTTGGGCCCAACGCTCTCGTTGACACATCGACCCGAGCCTACCTCTAATACCATCTGTAACATATCAGCGCTTTGCTCTCGAAATTGTCCGCTTTGGAGAATCCTCACCCCTCATGGCTTTAAAACGCGTCGAGAGGGGAGGTATCCAGACCTTTGTATAGCACATTTCGTTCTCCTCCCTAGCCGATATTGGACTTCACATCGGCTGGATTGTGGGACTTCGTGTCGAGAGTGTTAGAATCTTAAGTTTTGATGAAGACTAAAATATGAAAGAACAAGCCAAACACTTAGAGAATAATAGGTTAATATAGAACCCCAAGTAAGAGTGCTTCCAGATGTGGATTTACTTTCGGATGGACTAAGACTAGCGCTCGCGGATGAACGTCTCATCCCCCAGCGACAGCAAGTATATCACTAAGTCATAACTCAGTCTAAGAGCATTAGTGTATAAAATCCTTGAGACTAAGTTAGGAAGCTTCCGGATGTAGATTTGCTTCCGATTGTATTAAGACTAGCGCTGGCTGTTGGTATGGATAACACTGAGCGCCAGTGACCATAACCCAACGTCCAGTGGATTTGCTTCCAAATGCTTAGTGACTAGCGCTGGCTGTTGGTATGGATAACACTGAGCGTCAGTGAGTAAAATGTGAACATAACCCAACGTCCAGTGAAAGTGCTTCCGGATGTGGAATTGCTTCTGGATGGAAAAGAACTCCCTTAGACTAAGTGAACTCCCACTGCATGTGAGTATGTGCTATTATTGTTAAGACTAACGTTCAAAATGCAGTACACTGAGTAAAGTTGCTTCCGGATGTGGACTTGCTTCCGCAAGCAATCAGAATGTCAGAACGTTCAGAGTAGTGCAGTGTCAGAATGCTTTTGACAGAGCAGAGGTGTCAGAACTACTTTTCAGAGATAAAGCAAAGTCAACCCCGCTAAGCATTAATGGAGCATTAATTGGGCAAACGGTAACTTGGGAAAAACGGCCATATTCAAACGGCTAACCCACCTACCAAGAGTGAGAATACTTGAAGACTATATAAACAAGCTCACCTTCATTTATGAAGACAACTAATATCTTTGAAGAAAGCTAGAGTGAGAAACCGAGAAATCCTTCAAGAATTCAAAGCTGCCCAAAAAAGATAAAGAGCATTTAACTCATTGAGAGTTCTTTTCATCTACTTATCTTGTACTCTTTGTGGTTAAGTCTCTTTTTGTATTAAGAGCATTGATTGTACTTAAGTGTGTAACATTATCCGTTCTTGAAGAGAACTAAGTTTAGAAAATCCTTTATTTGTAAAGGTTGAACCCTTGCTGGTTGTAAGGGGGAGCTAGTTAGCAAGGTTGCAAGTGAGCCTTGAGTAAAACTTGTGGTTGTAAGGTTGCAAGTGATCCCGTCCAAAACTTATGGTTGTAAAGGTTCCAGGTGAACCCGTTTCTAAAACCTGGGGATAGTGGAACTCAACCTGGGTGGTTGAGAACTGGACGTAGGTCAGGAAGACCGAACCAGTATAAACCCTTGTGTTGTTATTGTTTGATTTTTATTTGGTAGCACAATTCACCCCCCCTCTTGTGCATCCATTACTTTCATTTGGTATCAGAGCGGGTCTTTCTAACTTGATTCCAACGAATCTAGAAAGTAAAGATCCAGTAATGGATACAGATTATTCCTTGCCAGATGTCTCTATTCAACCCAACAAGCCTCCAGGCTTTGATGGGTATAACTATCCATTCTGGAAATTCCGAATGGAGACCTACATCAAGTCCAGCGACATCCGACTCTGGGATGTGATTGAACATGGGAATCACACCCCTCTCGATGATGATGGCTTTGCAAAGCAGCAATCCAGATACACCAATGAGGACTATGCTCTAGTCCAGCTGAACTTCAGGGCCATGCACTACATTCCATGTGCCCTTAGTCCTAAGGAGTTTCATAGGATCAGCCAGCACAAAACTGCTAAGGATATATGGGAGGCTCTTGAGGCTGCTCACTCTGGAACCAAGGGAGTGAAGGCAAGACGGGTCGAGATGTTGGTAGAAGAATTTCACAAATTTGCCATGATTAGTCTAACTGAGCCAATCAGAGAGCTGGAGCTCAGGTTTACTCATCTTATCAATAACCTGGCCTCTCTGGGCAAAGACATTCCTGAAAGAGAACAAGTTAGCAAGATCTTAAAAGTCTTGAAAGGTGATTGGATCACCAAAGTTACAATCTTGCAGGAAGTCCAAGGAGAGTCAACCAGCTCCATCACTGCACTGTTTGGTTCTTTGGCTGAGTACGAACCAACCCTGCTGGCTCAGAGAGCTCCTCAAGCCTCATCCAAAACCAAGAATCTTGCCCTTGTTGCTCCCAGCAAGGAAAAGAATGATGATAATGATGACGATGAGGATGATGAGGAGGAATTGGATGATGAGGAGATGACTATGATGGTGAGAAAATTCAGAAAGTTCTTCAAGAAGAAAGGAGGCTTTCAGAAAGGTGATTCCAGCCAGAGGAAGGGATCTAAGAAGGAAAGGGCCCCAGTGTGCTTTGAATGTAAAAAGCCTGGCCACTTCAAGGCTGAGCGTTCAAGCCTGCAGAGATCAAAGGGGAAGGACAAAAGAAAAGCCTTTGTATCCTCTATCTGGGTGAATAGCTCAGACGAGGAAGCAAGTGATGAGGAAGAGGTTGTCAACCTCTGTCTGGTTGCCAGAGAAGATGATGAGGGAGCATCCTCAGATTTTGATCCCATCCAGGAGGACAGTGAGGTAACTTTTTCTGAACTACAAGAGGCTTATAATGAGGTTCACGAAGAATTCTCCCGATTATGTAAAGCCTATAAAGTATTGAAAATTAAAAAGGAATCACTTGAGTCCAAGGTGGACTCACTGAGTGAAGAGCTAGCGGAAGCCAGAAAGCTTCCGGTAGCGGATGGCAAGGGTTCCTCCCAAGCAGAACCCAATGCCTCAATACTTGAGAGCTGCCCTAGTTGCAGCAAAATCTCAGATGAAAGAGATAAACTGCAAAATGCCCTGCAGAAGTTCACAAATGGATCTGAAATGTTAAATATCATTTTAATGAATCAGAGGGCATATAGGGACAAGACTGACTTAGGATACACACCTAGAGGGAAAAAGTGGGTGGAACCAAAAGTGAAGCTCTACTTAAAATTCTTCCATAGAGCCACTGAGCACAGCTCCACACCTTTTAGCTTCTGTAATTATTGTAACAGGAAGGGACACTCCACGTCCACCTGTAATGCTAAGAAGCATGAAGCAAACAACTCCTATAAATGGGTCCCAAAAGAAACCAAGGCTACAAAGGATCCTCCCCCAAGAAAAGAAACTAAGGGAGGACAGGGATCCAGAGGGTGGAAACAATCCTCAAGGAAAGCCCAAGAGCCTAGAGCCAACACTAGGCCAGAGACACAGATTAATCATAAGCCCAAGGTCAAAACTAACACTGGACCAAGGGCTCTGGGAACTAATGATAGAGGACCCAAGAAAAGTTGGGTACCTAAGCTTGCTTGATTCCTTCAGGTGTGTCTCAAAGCATCCAAGAATAGGAAGTGGTATATTGACAGCGGATGCTCGAGACATATGACTGGAGACAGAGACAAATTCAAATCCTTGGTGATCAAAGACGGAGCCACAGTTACCTTTGGAGGAAATCAAAGTGGAAAGATCACTGGAGTTGGAGAAGTTGGGCCAGTGAAAGACGTCTATCTGGTGGATGGTCTCTGTCACAACCTGCTGAGCGTGAGCCAGAGCACTGACAAAGGAAATTGGGTAATATTTGATTCACATGAGTGCATGATAGTTGATAAGCAGGATCTGAACCTAGATAAGGCCAACCTAAAATGCAAACTTAAGGCAAATAGAAATGGAAACCTATACACTCTAGATTTATGTCAACAACTGGAAGAAAAATGCTTAATATCTAGTGATGAAAATAGTTTGCTTTGGCATAAAAGGCTAGCACATGTTAATTTTACTCAACTTGACATGTTGATTAAGAAAGAGCTAGCTATAGGTATTCCATCTTTCAAGGTTAAGCATGATTATATTTGTGAATCGTGCCAACGAGGGAAGCAAACAAAGTCCTCGTTTAAGACCAAGAAGAGAGTCTCCACCAATAGGCCCTTGGAACTAATCCACATGGATCTTGGGCCAGCGAGAGTGAAGAGCTTGGGTGGAAACCTGTATGCTCTAGTGGTGGTGGATGACTATTCTAGGTTCACTTGGACAAAGTTTTTTGCCTCTAAGCAAGATGCTTTTGATGCCTTTGTTGTCCTGGCTAAGAAAGTGCAGAATGAGAGAGACCTCAAAATCACAGTCATAAGGACAGACCATGGAGGAGAATTTGAGAACCATAGCTTCTCTGAGCTGTGTGAGCAGAATGGTATTGATCATAACTTCTCAGCTCCTAGAACTCCTCAGCAAAACGGTGTAGTCGAGAGGAAGAACAGGGTTCTGACTGAGATGGCCAGGAGCATGCTCAATGCGAAAGAGGTTTCTCAAGTGTTCTGGGCGGACGCTATGAGCACTGCTTGCTACATCTCTAACAGAGCCTATGTTCGCAAGGGCTTGGACAAGACCCCCTATGAGCTGTACAAAGGCAGAAAGCCCAACATCAGCCACCTCAGAATCTTTGGATCAAAGTGCTATGTGCATAACAATGGGAAGGTAAATCTGGGTAAGTTTGATCCAAAAGCTGATATAGGTGTATTCATAGGGTATTCCCTTAGGAGTAAGGCTTACAGAGTATACAACATAAGGACTAGAACTGTAGAAGAATCTATGCATGTTGTATTTGATGAAACTCCTACATGGGAACAATCCACAGAAGATGATGGGATAATAAACCTTCCAAAACCATCATCATCTTCACCACCAAAAGAAACACCAGCAAGCAATCTCAAAGAAGAAGATAAACCCAGTGATGAGCCTATAGTGCAGACAGTGCCTGATGAGGCACAGTTGCCAACAGCTAGGAGACATCACAGGGATCATCCTCTTGATCAAGTGCTTGGTGATGTTTCTTCTGGTGTCAGAACCAGAAGGCAGGTTCAAAATGAAGTTGAGTTTGGAGCCTTCTTATCTCAGATCGAACCAACTTCAGTTGAACAAGCTCTTGAGGACTGCGACTGGATTATTGCCATGCAGGAAGAGCTAAACCAGTTCGAAAGGAGCGAAGTATGGGAACTAGTCCCAAGGCCGTCTCATCAATCCATAGTTGGGACCAAGTGGGTCTTCAAAAACAAACTGGATGAGACAGGTCAAATAACAAGGAACAAAGCCAGATTGGTAGCCAAAGGGTATAACCAAGAAGAAGGCATAGACTATGAAGAAATCTTTGCTCCAGTCGCTAGACTCGAAGCAATAAGGATTCTTCTAGCCTTTGTATCCATGAAAGACTTTAGATTATATCAAATGGATGTAAAGAGTGCATTTCTTAATGGTTACATCAAAGAAGAGGTTTATGTAGAACAACCTCCTGGCTTTGAGGATCACAAGCATCCTAAACATATGTATAGGCTAAAGAAAGCTTTGTATGGCCTGAAACACGCTCCTCGAGCTTGGTATGAGAGACTCAACAGCTTCTTGCTGGGAAAGGGTTTCTCAAGAGGCAAACTAGATAATACACTGTTTATTCTACACAAAGATAGAAACATGCTAATTGTCCAGATTTATGTCGATGATATTATTTTTGGGGCAACTAATGAAAAACTTTGTGAAGAATTTTCTAAGACTATGCAGGGAGAGTTTGAAATGTCAATGATGGGAGAACTAACGTTCTTCCTAGGCCTGCAAATTAAGCAAAAGAAGAATGACATATTCATCTCCCAAGCTAAATACTGTAGAGAGCTAATCAAGAAGTTTGGGATGGATGAGTGCAAGGAATATGACACTCCCATGAGTACCACTGCCACACTCGATGCTGATGCAAAGGGTAAATCTGTCAGTCTGCCCATGTATAGGGGAATGATAGGTTCCTTGCTGTATTTAACGGCAAGTTGGCCTGACATTCAATTTAGTGTAGGCATGTGTGCTAGGTTTCAAGCCAACCCCAAGGAGTCACATCTAACATGTGTTAAACGTATTCTAAGATACCTTGAGGGAACACAAGAGCTTGGTCTTTGGTATCCCAGAGGTAACCAAGAGTTCTTGTGGGCTTATTCTGACTCTGACCATGCAGGTTATAAAACTGATAGAAATAGCACCAGTGGACAATGTGCCTTCCTTGGTGGTTGTCTGGTCTCTTGGGCTAGTAAAAAGCAAACCTGCGTCTCTTTATCATCCACAGAGGCAGAATACATTGCTGCAGCAAGCTGTTGTGCCCAAGTGTTGTGGCTGAAAAACCAACTAAAAGATCTTGGCTTGGAGTTCCCTGAGGCTCCCATACTGTGTGACAACACAAGCACTATCAGCCTCGCCAAGAATCCGGTTCAGCACACAAGGACAAAGCACATTGATGTCAGACATCACTTCATCAGATATCATGTTCAAAAGAAAGATGTCAAAGTGCAATTTGTCCCCACTCAGCATCAGCTTGCTGATATTTTCACCAAGCCTCTGGGGGTTGATCAATTTACATTCATAAGAGGTGATTTGGGAATGGTAAACCCAAATGAAGTTTAATTCTTCAAAATAAACTTATGCTTAATTGATTAAAACCTGCAACTATACTAACTTAGGCATCGGAGTGCCAATCTTTGGTTTTGCAGGTCCCCCACAATGTTAAATCTTAAGTGAGTCCAACGGAAGCAAAACCACTTCCGGATACTCTTTTGCTGGCGTTGGATGACAACTCAAAGTTACCTGGAGTGTCACTCCAACCGGAAGCAAAACCACTTCCGGATGCTCTTGTGCTGGCACTGAGTGTTGAGTCAAAGTGAGGGGGAGCGCCAGTGTCTGAACAAAGGGACACGTCACCTCAGAAAACGTTTCATCTTCTCACACCAAAAATGATGACTCTTCTGACATTGTGCAGAGACAAGTGTCACAAAGGTGCGACGTTTCAATTTAAATTTTTACGTTTTCTGATGAACCAACGCATGCTTTCATGAAGAGTCATTATGAGCATTTACCCGATGTGACATTGCATATAAATAGGAAGCCATTTTCACTTTTACTTTTACTTGCACAAATTTCTTACCCACAAAACTCTCTGCATACATTCATATTGTTCTTCATCTACTTCATCTTCTTAATCGCATTTAAACCTTAAATCCACACAAAAATGGCCGGATCACATGAGACAAACCCCAACACTGAGATAGCCACTTCTTCCAAGAAATCGAAGTCCAAAAGTAGCAAATCTGGGCATTCAGGAAAATCTGGAAAATCACATGAACATCATGAACAGCAAGCACATTCTGGGCAATCTGGGCCTCAACAAGAACACTCGAAGAAGAAGGGGAAGAAGAGGGTTCAGTTTAGCGAAGAGCCCTCATCCAAAAGACAACGAGTAGTGGAGTATGATGATCCTCGTATATACAGAGATAGGCCATTGGAGGCTGTTTCCTCCAAATTTGAAACTGTACTTAGATCTGGACAAGATAGATGAACTAGGGTTTCCACACTTGAGGCCATTTCTGGAAAAATACATGCCCTGGCTGGGGATTAACCAGGAGTACAATATCAACGTCCTGCGGGTGTTCTGCGAGTCTCTCACTGGTAAGGTGAAGCATAAGAAGGTGGATGGGAAGGAACAGATTCGGAGAGTCACCTTCACTGCCACAGTAAGGGGGAGAACCTTCCGGTTCACTTGGAGGGACATCAACGACCTAATGGGGATCACTGAGGAAGGAATGAATGAGTGGCTATACCCTGAGACACTCAAACTCAGCAAGGAGGAACTTGAAAAGGTTTATGACACCAAAGGGAAGAAGGTGTCCGGGATGTCTGACTCCAACAGGCTTTTATACTACGTCTACTCCCGCATGATGACACACAAAGGGGGGAACTTCAACGAGTTCACTCTCCTGGATAACCCCTGGTTCCTCAGACTCCTCTCCCAGCAGCCAATCAACCCAGGGCAGTTGATCAGTCTTGAGTTACACAGATGGATGGTCAACAATAAGGTTGGAAGTATCCCCTACCCCACTATCATCGCCTTCCTCCTTGAGAAGAATTTGATCAAGGCTACATCCACTGAGGAAGAAGAAAATGTTAAGTGCCTACCTGTGAGTGCAATTAACATTAGCAAGATGAAGATTAAGTATCTCAAGAAGACCAAGGCCACTCGCTCAGGCTCTCAGGCAGGCAGTGCCTCTCACACCTCTGTCCCCTCTGTATCAGGTGCAGGGGATCAAGAGGTAGACTCTCATCCTGGCCCAAGCAGAGCACCAAGGTTGTCTGTTGCATAAAGGACAATGATGGCAGAGCTGTGAGAGGACATATTTCAAAGGCTGCCTGAGACTTTGTTGGCCCCTCTCCGAGCTGAATATGATGGAGCCCTTCAGCAGCAAGGACAGAGGATCCAGGGGATCGAGGATCGCCTAGGAAGGGTCGAGGCTAAGTTAGACCTTATCATCAATCATTTCCACATCCCTCAACCAAAAGGTGACCTACCTCCACCTCCTCCTCCACAAAATGACCAACCTCCACCTCCTCCTCCACAAAATGACCAACCTCCACCTCCTCCTCCTCAGAATACCCAACAACCCCAAACATCACCTAACAATGACCATCAACCATCATCCCAAAACTCCACTCAAAACTCACCCCAACACTCTCCTCGCCAATCACCACTTAACTCCAACAACTCCCCATCTCCACAAAACTTCTCAAACCCTTCACCACCCCCAAGCCCCACAGAGCCCTCCAATCCTCCTCCTAACACTCAATCCACCATAGCCCAATCCCTTGGGTTTACCTCTCCAGATCACCCCCTTCACACCTACTTCCTCCGAGACCAACCCCCTATTCCATGGAGAGTTAAACAACCCGCCGCCTACTCCTCCACCTACCCCTTCGATGGGCTATTCACTCACCCCGACTTCTTCGAACGAAACACAGTCCTCTTCCCAAACCCTCCTAATTCACCAGACCACAACACATCCACATCCTCGCCCGAATCCTCACCCTCCTCTTCACCCACTCAGTCCTCCCTGGCCCTCGCCCTCCTTGATGATGACAAAAGGGGGAGAGATGCGGCTATCGCCCTCCGCCATACCATGGAAGCAAGGGATGTCCTGAGTCAACCATCCTTCTGGCTCGATGAAGACATCACTGCCGCTCTTCGCCGAGCCATGGATTCTCAAAGATTAAGTGGTGCTGAGAGTCTTATCAAAGGGGAAGCCATCCGATTTATGCAATAGCAGCGATCGGATGAGCAAAGGTCCAAGTGGGAAATGGTTGTGTATGAGCAAAATGAAGAGATCCCACAGCCAGAGTCTTCATCATCTGAGCCTCCATCTTCTAAACCTGCCCAAAACTTACTTGAGGAGATAATGATGAAGTATGGGCTGGAGAGGATTAATCATCCACCAATCGTCATAGCCAAGCCAATTCCTTCTCCTTCTGGACCAACCACTGCTCCTCCTCCTTCTGAGCCAACCTCTGCTCCTCCTTCACCAGTAGTCAAGTACAGTGAATCAAGGAAGAAGACAGTTGCTAGAAAGCGTGCCAACAAGAGTACTAGTTCTACTGCTTCTGATGTGAGTGAGCCAGAGGTTCCATCAGTCCAAGCTGAGATCATACCTGAGACTCAGCCATCTTCTCAAGAGGTGCATGTCATCCCAATTCTAAAAGAAGTTAAGCTAGAGATAGAGGACATGACTCCTGAAGAATTTGAGAGGTATGGGTTCACGGACAAAATCTCATTTGGTCAGATGGCCTGCCTAGATGCTGAAAGAGCAAGAGCCAAACCTACTCAACCAATAGGCAAGGGCAAAGGAAAAGGCAAGGGCAAAGGGAAAAGGAAAGCCCAGGAAGTTGAGGAGGACCCCAACTTCCCAGTATGGAATGTGAAGATCAGGGCTGTCCATTATCCCAATGGCGAGGTCACTCCCTTCTCGGATGCAACTGGGTTCCCTGGGTTTGAAGAAGTTGAAAATATGAAGAAAGCCTTTGAGGAATCCGTTGAGTCTGGGAGACTCAGAAGGGAGAGGGAAGAGGAAGAGCTTCAAAGGATAATCGCTCAGATTGATCAGAACGTGAAGGATGCCCACATTGCCCAACTTGAAAAGGAGAATGAGGAAAGGCAAAAAGAGAGGGAGAGGAAAAAGAGACATCACCTATAGACCCCACTCTACCCTATACAATACCTTAGAAAATTTTTTTTCTTCTCATATTTTTCATGCATAGTTCATTTTGCAATGTTTTTAATTACTTGTGAATTTTGTATGTCTAACTTGTAAACTTTTGTTCATCAATGATAATTATCTTAGTTGTTTGTGCCTTATCTGATTATTACTTTCAATTCTTTCATATGAACTTAATTAGATAACTTAGTTTGTCATCATCAAAAAGGGGGAAAATGTTAGAATCTTAAGTTTTGATGAAGACTAAAATATGAAAGAACAAGCCAAACACTTAGAGAATATTAGGTTAATATAGAACCCCAAATAAGAGTGCTTCCGGATGTGGATTTACTTCCGGATGGACTAAGACTAGCGCTCGCGGATGAACGTCTCATCCCCCAGCGACAGCAAGTATATCACTAAGTCATAACTCAGTCTAAGAACATTAGTGTATAAAATCCTTGAGACTAAGTTAGGAAGCTTCCGGATGTAGATTTACTTCCGATTGTATTAAGACTAGCGCTGGCTGTTGGTATGGATAACACTGAGCGCCAGTGACCATAACCCAACGTCCAGTGGATTTGCTTCCGAATGCTTAGTGACTAGCGCTGGCTGTTGGTATGGATAACACTGAGCGTCAGTGAGTAAAATGTGAACATAACCCAACGTCCAGTGAAAGTGCTTCCGGATGTGGAATTGCTTCTGAATGGAAAAGAACTCCCTTAGACTAAGTGAACTCCCACTGCATGTGAGTATGTGCTATTATTGTTAAGACTAACGTTCAAAATGCAGTACACTGAGTAAAAGTTGCTTCCGGATGTGGACTTGCTTCCGCAAGCAATCAGAATGTCAGAACGTTCAGAGTAGTGCAGTGTCAGAATGCTTTTGACAGAGCAGAGGTGTCAGAACTACTTTTCAGAGATAAAGCAAAGTCAACCCTGCTAAGCATTAATGGAGCATTAATTGGGCAAACGGTAACTTGGGAAAAACGGCCATATTCAAACGGCTAACCCACCTACCAAGAGTGAGAATACTTGAAGACTATATAAACAAGCTCACCTTCATTTATGAAGACAACTAATATCTTTGAAGAAAGCTAGAGTGAGAAACCGAGAAATCCTTCAAGAATTCAAAGCTGCCCAGAAAAGAGAAAGAGCATTTAACTCATTGAGAGTTCTTTTCATCTACTTATCTTGTACTCTTTGTGGTTAAGTCTCTTTTTGTATTAAAAGCATTGATTGTACTTAAGTGTGTAACATTATCCGTTCTTGAAGAGAACTAAGTTTAGAAAATCCTTTATTTGTAAAGGTTGAACCCTTGCTGGTTGTAAGGGGGAGCTAGTTAGCAAGGTTGCAAGTGAGCCTTGAGTAAAACTTGTGGTTGTAAGGTTGCAAGTGATCCCGTCCAAAACTTGCGGTTGTAAAGGTTCCAGGTGAACCCGTTTCTAAAACCTGAGGATAGTGGAACTCAACCTGGGTGGTTGAGAACTGGACGTAGGTCAGGAAGACCGAACCAGTATAAACCCTTGTGTTGTTATTGTTTGATTTTTATTTGGTAGCACAATTCACCCCCCCCTCTTGTGCATCCATTACTTTCAGAGAGGGGGTGGATTGTAAAGTCCCACATCCGATTGGTTTTTCCTTCTTTCCACTCTTTGGATTTTCCCATCCCCACATTTCTATTTTGCACACAAATATCTCACCTTAATGCATTCAGGTTGGTGATCATCTTCCAACATAATTTCAATATGAACACTTCACTCTGGCTCTTCAACTTCTTGATTCCTAAACCATCATCTTTTATGTCCTGTTAGATTATTTCCCTTGTATGGATTGTTTCCCAAGTAATTAGATGCCTCTTTATATTTTCGGAGCCTTGATTCCAAAAGAAATCACAACTAATCTTTTCGGCTTCCGCCTCAACACCTTTGGGGAGAAGTAGAGTTTGCATTTGGTATGAAAAGATTGATATTAGAAATGCTTTTATGAGAACTACTTTCCTATACATGTTTAACACATTACTCTTTCACCCTCAGAGCTTCCTGTGTAGCTTAGCTATCAATGGGGCAAGTATTGCTTTGGCGACTTTCTGGGTATTAGAGGAAACCCTAGGTACTTCCCAATATCATGAGTGGAGGAAATACTAAAGGTATGACTATACTCGTGCGCCTGGGTAAATAACATATTTCTTGATACATACATCTTGGATTTCACGAGGCTGATATGGTGTCCAGAAAAATAGTAGAAGCATTTCAAGCTCATTGCCTCATGAACTGGAAAGAATCTATATATATCCCTCTCTGTACAATAATTAATATATTCAACCGCCTCAATAGTTCGATAGCATTTCTGTTGGTTGAGTTTTCTTAATAGAAGTAGAAAAAAATAGGGTAAAGGTGCAAAAATGGTAACGAACTATTACATTAGGAGCACTCAGAGGCAACAAGTATTTTCAGTCTCAATTATGGGAATGAAGAATAATTTTTGGTGCAATATAGGTATAACATTGTTTAGTTTGACCGACGTTGACCGTTAAAAGCTGACGTGATGGGGGAAATAAAATTTTTTGTTGACATGACATGCTTGTGTGACAATTATTTTTCTGAGTGTGTGGGACCCACATTATTTAAATTAATAAAAAAATATAACCCCCCACCCCACTTTGGGGTCTATGATGGAGAGAGAAAGATTGTTGAAAGCTGGCATGATCAACGGCGGAGGCGGTGATCTGCGAAGATGGAGGGATTTTTGATCAGCAGTGAGTGATGGATGGGTGAGGTGAAGAGGGTGTGGTGTGGGGTGAAGAGGGTGGATTGGTGGGGTGATGTCACGGGGAAGAAGAAGATGTGGGGAGGGGGATAGGGGGTTTTATATTTTTTAATTTAAATAATGTTGGTCCCACACACTCAGAAAAATAATTGCCGCATAAGCATGCCACGTCAGCAAAAAATTTTGTTTTTCTTGCCACGTCAGCTTTTAACGATCAACGTTGGTCAAACTAAACAGTGTTAACTAAATTGCACCAAAATTTACTCTTCATTCCCATAATTGAGATTGAAAATATTTGTTGCCCCTGAGTGCTCCTAGTGTATAGTTCGTTACCATTTTTGCATATTTACCCAAAAAAAATAACACAAAGTTTTAGAAATTTCTTAGACAAAAATATAATGGATAATAATAAAAAAAAACAAATATAATATTATTTTTGAACATATATTCTTCAATAATTGTTTAAAGTTACAATGATAATCAATGTTTCACCTGACAACAAATATTTTGTTAGGTAAGTTACAAGAGAATGGACATATGTTTTTGATGCGGGAATAAGGGCGTGTTATCCTTTTCTTTTTTGGGTCAAAGTGGAAATGAAAAGCATGATTTTCGTAGCAATAAAGTTGAGAGCATATGAGCAAAATATCTCATCACCATAACCTTTGTGGAGGCAAAAAGCAGCAGCAACAACAATAGCGTTTTATGTTGTTTTTTGTAAAAGTGATTTTTAATTTTAACTAACTTTCTAATATTTTAATACCTTAGGTTGTTATGAGGAGAAAAACCTCAGCTTCTCGAGAGCTATGCGAAGAATAAGGAAGCATTTGCTGGAAAGGCCTTGCTCTTATGTTGTGGGATTTGGAAGAACTTGTGCCAAGAAGCTCCTCACATTTCCGTGAAACTGATATGAAACTTTAAGTTTATTCGCCGCTACTTAGAGGCCATTAATTCTCACGGTGTAGTTACATATTAGTCATGGATTGAGTAATACTATGTTGTGATGTCTTGTTTTTGTTTGTATTTGGATTTGTGTTTTGGAGCTTGACACATCTTTGGTCAGTCTTTTTCCCTAACATTATTGCCTTAAGGACTTTGACACACTCTTGGAAGGGCTTGTATGCTCACACCTTTTTCTGAACAAGATCATTTAGAGACTCCTTTTAATAACTTAAAAACTATAAACATCCTGGAATACCATTATATTGTAAATTAGTAGTTTATGGTGACATTATTCCATGTCCCTTATTTTTCAATGTCATTGAGTAGTATATACTCATACTCTTTTGGAACTTTGAGAAGTGCTTGATTTGTTGGGGTTGCAGTTAGTTCGTGATAAAAACTTTGACATGTCTTCAAAGTGCTGATCACCTTTTGTACTAGGTAGTTGCAAATTCTCATTTTATTTGGCTTTAATTTAGTAGTTATAAGTGTATTGTGTTTCCAATTGTATGTTGTCATGTGTCTATTTTTTGGTCTTGTGGATTCCAATCTAGTCTTTATCGTGGATTGGTATGAGATCTAATATGTATAGTTTTATCTTTGGCTAAATGAATTGTCTTCAGTAAAAAAGAAAATGCTTTAGGTTGTTACAAAATTCAAGTACTCAAAATCTGTTTATAGGAGTATTTGGTCTACGTTTAGTATAAGATTAGTTTAATGAAATTTGTTCAGGTAATGTGTGTGTGTGTGTAGACACACGTTGCCCTATTGATAAGGTAGAGAGACAATAACATAAACTTAAAACTTGTCTCAAACTTTCATTTCATCAATTTTAGTTGATATCGAGATTTTCCTCAATATTTGTACGATATTGTTGAATGTGACTTATAAATAGTACCGAATAAAAATAAAAATCTAGTTTAATTATATTTGAAATATAAAAAAGATAAAATAAAAAATGGCGGGGAAAGTGTGAGTTGAGAGGATTTTGAGGGATAAACTACGATATATATATATATATATATATATATATATATATATATATATATGAGTTAATATAAATCAAAATTAGTTTGGTTTTCAAAAAACAATCTCAGGTTTAACTTTTTTATATGGAAAAAATCACTTTAAAAAAATGAAAAAGTTGCAACAAAACGTTAAAAAATTATGTTTCCAGAGTTTTTTAAATTTTAGAAAATAATTTATTTTTAAAAGAGATAATCTCAACATATAAATGCACTTTTTATGAATCAATGCATTTTGTTAAATATTTGTGGCTTTTGGGATTTGCGAGTAAAAAGTATCCAAGCCCAAGAAAACCTAATTAGTAAAAATATTAAAGAATATTGACAATTGCAATGCACATCCACCTCATTTCGGCCGCCGTGCCTTTTTCTTCAGGTCCGCTTCTTCATTTCAGAAAACTGTCTTTAGTGGTGAAAAGTATCTTACTCCAATTTCTTTTACATTTGTCAAAATTATACTACCTCAGGTCCTAAATATAAGACCTAATTGACTTTTTTTTGGAGAGATTAAGGTTGCGAAATAGGTTATTAAATCATGACATATTTGATATCTTTTTAGATTATCCATTAGCTTATAGGTAAAATAAACTACTGTAAGAGAAAAAATTAGGTAAATCAATTTATAATTAACTTATTTTGTTTTTTTTAAGATTTTTCAGGAAAATGAACTAGGTACTATAGTTAGGACCGGAGGGAGTATTTGGTTTGTGCTTATTTGGCTTTGTATCCTTTTCAAACCCGTGAAGTTAGAACGAAATAGTTTTTTTTTACAAAAAATTCATAACAACGTAGTTTTTTTTTCAATTATGTTTTTTAATTTTTTTTGTTTTCGAAATGTAAAAAGGATGCCAACTATTCCTTTTAATCAACAAAAATATGTCAACATTATATTAAGTAAAGTAAAATATTTTGTATCATGAAAAATTTGAAGGAAGTAGTAGTTAAGTTTAAAAAATGTTAGTAGATGTTGAAAAATAAATAGTGACTATACCATATATGCTTTATATTTTGGAGAGTTACACTACATGCTTTTTTCATTGGCTACAAGGTTTTAATGGATTTGCATGACATAAATATATAATATAAAAGCGTACGTAAATATTAAAATGAAAAGTTTTATATATATATATATATATATATATATATATATATATATATATATATATATATATATATATATATATATATATATATATATATGATTATTGACAATTATTGTTGTGGCTATTGACACCTCTTATTATTTTGTGAACCACTGACAATTTTTATTGCGATGATTAACAAATAAAATCTTGCTGTGAAAATTTATTTGTGTTATGTACATTTGAAATTTGTATAAATTAAAAGTGTAGGTGACAACTATAAGTTCACCCAATGACAAATATTGTCATTTCTTTTAACAAGTCTTGTTGTGTCCATTGAGAACTATTGTTGTGATTATTGATAATTTTTGTTGTGCTAAGTAAAATTTGATTATATTACTGTTGATTTAATTTTATAGTAATTAAATTGATAAGTATGAAAGTTTATCAACGATAAATCCTGATGAAGCTTTTCCCAATATTGGAGAAAGGAAAGGCGAATGCAGTCTTGGTTTTTTCTTTTGATCTAAGGGTCTCGATTAAAATTTTCAAATTCTCCTCAAATATCTATAAAATGTTTATCTTATTACTTATTTAGTCAAACATAAGTCACAAGCAAACATGGTTCACATAGGAATTTGAAAAGACAAACAGGTGCGTAAAATGTACAAGGCACGTATTGTCAATTAAGTTCAATGCAAATTATGCAAGGGTAAAGGTGCAAAAATGGGTCCAAACTATTACGTCAGGAGCACATAGGGGTAACAAGTATTTTCGGGCTCAATTTTGGGACTGAAGAATAAATATTGGTGCAATATAGGGAACGCCGTTTATGTTGACCGACGTTGACCGTTAAAAGCTGACGTGGCGGGGGGAAATGAATTTTTTGCTGACGTGACACGCTTATGTGACATTTTTGCTGACGTGGTGTTCTTATTTGACAATTTTTTTGCTGATGTGGCGCACTTATGTGGCATTTTTTCTGACGTGACACGCTTGTGTAGCATGCCACGTCAGTAAAAAAATCATTTCCCCTGCCACGTCAGCTTTTAACGGTCAATGTCGGTCAACATAAATGACGTTCCCTATATTGCACCAATATTTATTCTTCAGTCCCAGAATTGAGCCCGGAAATACTTGTTACCCCTTTGTGCTCCTGGGTAATAGTTTGGACCCATTTTTACACCTTTACCCATTATGCAATACCGGCTAGGTCAATGACTTGTTCAGCTTAATTTATAGTTAATCAAGCCTTGGAGACATCAATGGCTATCGTCATCCTCGAATATTGGAATATAATGAGTGCAATGTCAAAATGGGTTGACGGGCATGGTAGTAAATTGGAGCCTTCGAGCCTATATAACGTAGTACTTCATCTGGTCTGTACAATAAACAAGCCATTATGGTTTGTTTGGTTGCCAATGTAAACTAGTAAATAATTAGAAAGTGAGGAAAGTAATGAGTGCAATGTCAAAATGGGTTTTGTATAATTTACATATATCGTGAGACCCACAAGTTTTCTCTCTTGATCTCACATTTTTTCTGGGCCCCACAAACTTTACTTTCTCATCATTACCTAATTTACCTCTACTTTTCAACTTTACCCTTTCACTTTCCAATTCTTCACTTTCTTTCCCACAACCAAACGGACCATAAGAGTTTAACAATAAAAACATGTTTATTAAGAAAACATATAAAACTTAATTGAATATGAAGTTAAATTTGTTTTTCCGATTTGTCCTTATTTATTAAGATACTACTAATAGGAGAAAAACATAATGGTTACATTCTGAGTTCATTTTCCCTTATCTTATATAATACTTAATTCGGTCCTTATTATAAGTCACCAATTACCTCTACTTTTTTGTCCTTTATATAAGTCACTAACCCCCGTATTAAATGTTTTTCCCCACTTTACCCCTGTCATTAATGAAGATTCAAAATTGAAAATGTGAAATACATCATTTAATGAAGGGTGAAGTTGAAAAAAGTGGAAAATTAAACATGAATTTTAAGACTTAACTATCATTCCTTGGTATGTGAGAAATGAATAGTTGGTGACTTATAATTAGGACTGAAGGGAGTAATCAACAATTTAATTAATGCAACTAAAATTCATTAGGTTCAAAATATGAAAACTTGCATTAGATGATCACACAATTTTTTGGTTTGACTCTTATATTTTGCATCAAAAATTCAAATTTTAAGTTACTCCAAAAAAAAAAAAATTCAACTTTTAAGGTTTTTATATTTTAAACTAAAACCATTTAAATTTTGTCTCTTGTACTTCCTATTTGAGCTACTCCCTCCGGTTCTATTCATAAGTCGTCAACCGCCCATATTGTACATAACAAGGAATGTCGGTTACATCATTAAATTAATCTTATTTTATTTTTCATTTCCATCGTTGCCCATCTTCACAACTTTTTCGCTTTGATCAACTATCAATCACCTACATACGCCTACACATGTTTTTTATTTTCTCTCTCCTCTCAATCTCATCTTCTAATGTCATTTCCCAATACCCAACATGATAAGAGAGTTTTTGAGTGGTTGAGTACTTGAGTCATAATGAGACAAGGAAAAGTGAAGTGGGGTAAAACATCTCTTTTTTCAATGACATGGATATATTTGGAAAATTATAATAAATGAGTTAGTTAGTAGTAGTTGATGACTTATATTAAAGACCACAATTTAGATTTGGTTGGCGACTAATAAATAGGACCAGAGGAGTATTATATAAGAAATGTTGAACGTGGACAATGAGTCTTCCCCACTTTCACTATTATAGTAATCGGCTTGCCTTCTTAGTAGAAAGATGTAGTGAATGAATGTGCTCCAAATAGCAAAGGAAGGTATTGAAAGCAAGTTATCACTTATCAATAACATCATCATCTCCGTTCACTACTCCATAAATGATAAAACAATATACAGTATATTTTTTTTCTGAGTCATCCCTCCATAACTATTAACTCCTCATACTACAAAAATTTGTGATTGGTGAAAAGAGATGAGTGAGAGTGTGAAAGCGAAAAGGCAGTTGTGTATTTGTGTTTCCCACCCAAACTTCTCTCCCACCGTCAAATCCTTCCTTCTTCCTCTCTTCTCTTCTTAGCCAAGTGGGCCCCTCTCCTTTCTCTCCCTTCTCTCTCCCACTTCCCTCTCTCTCTCATGTTCTGTTCCTGTCTCTTCTATTTTTGTGCTCTGCTTCTCAGTACAAAAAAGGAAGATCCTTTGTTTTCTCATGTGTTTTATTGCTACAGTAAAAGGTGACTGTCACTTTTAAGACTTTCAAGAGAGTCTTCTTTACATTGGGGTACCTTCAGATTGTTGTTTGTGTATTTTAAGGTCTTCTCCTTAGTGGGTTTTACTTGTCCTGTGAAAAGGACTCTGCTTTCTTTCAAATTTAAGCTCTTCATTGGCTTTACTTTGGTGGGTTTTGCTTTAAATTAAAGATGAAATGATCCATTGTGTTGTTTAGATTTATTTCCAAGTTCTTTTGTGGTTGTCTGAACAATTTAGTGGATACCCTTTTGTTTTGAGACATAGAGATTTTGATTTCATGCTTTGTTTAATAAGACAATGGAGAGGTTTGTACTCATTTAGTATCCAATACAGTATCTTAGTGAAAGGATATGAAGAACATTCTGAAGAAGCTTCATATTATGCCCCATCAGTCAGAAGATACTGAGGGGTCTACTTCATCAAGGGGAAACAAGTCAAACGATAGTTCATCTCCTAAGAAGGTTTCTAACTCAAGGTCTCTTCAGATTCCTGACAATAAACCCTTCTCAGGGATTTCTAATTGGCTGCATGCAGTTGCTAATAAGCAGAATGTTAGTTCTTCTTCTTTGAATATCACAAGAGGAGAGGGAACTGAGCCTTCTGATTCAATGAGCAGTGGTGGTTTGGATACTGTTTCTGAGTCTGCTAGGTGTGATACAACTTCTAGTACTTCCAAGGATCCTGAGGTTGAGGAGGAGTATCAGATTCAACTGGCTTTGGAGTTGAGTGCTAAAGAGGATCCTGAGGCTGTGCAAATTGAAGCTGTTAAGCAAATCAGTTTAGGCTCTTGTGATCCTGATAATACACCAGCTGAAGTTGTGGCATATAGATATTGGGTAAGATAGTTTTGTTCACTTTAACATCATTGACTCTGGGTGGAAGTCACATTGCTGTAGTGGTGATTTAGGTTCAGAAGAATAGGTTTGATTTTTATGTCATTCATGAAGATGAATGGAGCTTCAAGAATTTGAGAAAATCATATGAATGTGTACACTGAAAATCGAGTAGTGCTAAAGGGTCTTAAGGAGAGAGTGAAGAAATAAAGAGATCTAGAAATGTGATTATATCATATTTACTAGTTCCTCCTGAATTTGACCTTTAGACTTTGTTTGCGACAGTGTCAGACAGCAACTGAAAGCATGACTGGTGGTAGGAATTTAGCAGTGTTAAATATATTATTGACATGTAAATGCCAGTAGCTCAGCGTTTGTTGCGATTGACTCATGTTAAGCAATATTGTTGAGAAAAAATACTCCCTCCGGTCCTAAATATAAGACCTAATTGACTTTTTTGGAAAATCCTAAAAAACCAAAAAATAAGTTAATTATAAATTGATTTACCTAATTTTTTCCATTAGACTAATTTATTTTACCTATAAACTAATGAATTATCTAAAAATATATTAAATATGTCATCATTTAATAACATATTTCGCAATCTTAATCTCTCCAAAAAAAATTCATCTAGATCCTATATTTAGGACCGGAGGTAGTATTATAAACTGTTTATTTCCAGTACATGATCATGTTTTCATATCAAAATGACATTTCTATCGTAAATGTTAAGTTTTCTTAGTTACCCTCAATGGTCATTTAACGCCAACAATGTTAATATCAATTTCCTCTTTAAGAACCCGTAGATATTGTGATAATTGATCAGTCCTTGAACACTTTATTAGTGTTGCTGTATATAGTTTGGATCCAGGAGTTCCTGTGTTAATTGAGTGGTTCTTATTCAGTAGGGGCTTATTCCTACAATTACTTTAATATATAGTTTGTCCTACATTTATTCCTCTCTAACTTATATCGTAGATCATCTAACCATGCTTGACAGAATTACAATGCTCTTGGATATGATGACAAGATTTTGGATGGTTTCTATGATTTTTATGGGATATTGACTGAATCGGCCTCAGCAAGAATGCCTTCGCTGGTAGATCTGCAAGGAACATCAATCTCAGACGGTGTCTCATGGGAAGCAGTATTAGTCAATAGGGCTGCTGATTCTAATTTGTTAAAACTAGAGCAAAAAGCCTTAGAGATTGCAAGCAATTTAAGAGCAGACATTGACGTAGTAGTAAATAACAATTTGGTGAAGAAGCTAGCCATATTAGTGGCTGACTATATGGGCGGACCAGTTTCAGACCCTCAACACATGACAAGTGCATGGAAGAGTCTTAGTTATAGTCTAAAATCAACCCTTGGTAGCATGGTTTTGCCAATTGGTTCTCTGACCATTGGATTGGCTAGGCACCGTGCATTGCTATTTAAGGTATTTGTTCCACCAGTTTCTGTTATGGTCTAAATGTTATTTAAGAACAATTTGATGCTTGAATGGTTGAAGCCTTCATGGTATTTCTAATGAATTGTTGTTATGTAGGTTTTAGCTGATTGTGTGAGCGTGCCATGTCGGTTGGTCAAAGGACAACAATATACGGGTTCTGATGATGTTGCCATGAACTTTATCAGGATTAGTGATGACAGGTAATTGCTGTTGAATTTGTGCACTTGTTATGATAGGTAAGTTGGATGGATTGTTATAACGTAGCACTTGTTGCATTGCCTTCGCAACATATGAATATATGCCGTATGAGTTGCTCTTCCTATATTTCGTATATGCTTCTGCTGCCTCAGGTTGTTCCAGGGTATAATTTCCATATAACATTAGCTTATTCCATTTGTTTGCCATTCCTGTTGCAGCATTTGTTTTTCCTATTTTTCAAAGTCCCGTAAAAGGGGTAATATGTGAAAGCTGCTTCTTTCTGTCTGTAACTCATAAATTTGTGCCTTTAAAATGTTTATTTGAATTTCAGGGAGTATATTGTTGACCTAATGGCTGCTCCGGGGACTCTTATTCCAGCTGATGCAGCTGGATCGCATATTGAGTATGATGAATCAATATTTTTGGCCATTCCTTCAGCCGGACACCTTGATCCCTCTGTTGGATCTGATGAAAGCAGGCCTGCTCCTGGCACGGAAGAATCAAAGAGAACCTGGTATACTTTTGAAAGCCCCCTAAATGCCGACAAGATTGCTTTGGAAACTGCTAGTAGGCCTACTTATGCACATGGACATGCAAGATCGCCTTCTTGGACAGAAGGGATCAGTTCCCCTGCAGTTCGTAGAATGAAGGTTAAAGACGTTTCACAATATATGATTGATGCTGCCAAAGATAATCCTAACTTAGCTCAAAAGCTTCATGATGTTTTACTTGAAAGTGGTGTTGTTGCTCCTCCAAACTTATTTTCAGAGATTTATAATGAGCAACTTGTTTCCCCATCCCTGACTGAATCAAAAGACGAACTTAAAGAGGGGATTGTCCAGCAAGAAACTAAGGTTGCCGATACTTTAGGTCCTGCTGAAATGTTGCCTCCTTTGCCTAACTACAAGATTAATTCCAAAGCAAGCACTAGCAGTCAGCTGGAGCATTCTAAACCCGTAGAAGGTTTAGGGACCAACTTCACTCTTGATATGAGGGAAGCAGCCGGTCAGCACCTACCATCGCAAGAAGATGCTACTCCTATTAAATATGGGAAAAATGTCCCAGTTGCTGCAGCTGCAGCAGCAGCAGCTGCTGTTGTTGCTTCTTCGATGGTAGTTGCTGCTGCAAAGTCAAGCACTGACTCAAAGATTGAGCTTCCTGTAGCTGCTGCTGCGACTGCTACTGCTGCTGCTGTTGTTGCAACCACTGCAGCTGTCAGTAAACAGTATGAGCAGGGCAATCGGAGTGATGGAGATACGGATAGTGGTTATGAGCCAAAGGGTAGTGGTGATGGAGAGCGTGGTACTTTAGGAGAAAACTCAGAAGGCGAGAGAAAATCTGATAAGTCAGTGAGTAATGAAAGCACAAAATCTGATTCTGCACTAGATGATGTTGCTGAGTATGAGATTCCATGGGATGAAATGGTGCTGGGTGATCGCATTGGACTTGGTATTAACTTTGTACTGTTTTTGAGATTTGTTTATATTTTCTGGAAGATTTTATGGAAGTGTATATTATATACAATATGAATATATGTACCTGCTTCTATCTAGTTTTACCAATAAATATGTAATCACAACATTTATGTGGCTTATGTTTGATCTGTAGGGTCATATGGGGAGGTGTACCATGGCGAATGGAGAGGAACTGTGAGTTTCTTTGACTCTGGCTTATTGGATAATTTGTAAATCTGACATTTGTGTGAAGATTGTGTTTAGCCTTAACTGCAATTGTTTCACCTTTGTGTGTGTGTGTATTAGAAAAAGTCAACTTTGTAAATCAAAAGAAAGTATTCCCTTCTTTGATTTCCCACCTTGCAATTCACTGAACTAAGCTAGCAGAAATGTTCTTTCCTCTCTCATTCACTGAACCCATCATTCTTTAATATTACACCCTCTAGAAAAAAAAGTAACTTTTGACAGATTGTAGCGATCTAATCTGTCCTTGTATTCTTGCATTTAATATTTACTTTGAACTGAAGAAAGTGCCTAGCAATATCTTTGACAGGCTTATTATTAACTTACCTACCTAGCAATTATTTTGATGTCAGTACTCCCTCTTTTTGGTTAATTCAAATATTATGTACACTGCCTTTGGTTTCTAGGAAGTTGCTGTAAAACGGTTTCTAGATCAAGATATATCTGGAGAATCACTTGAAGAATTCAAAAGTGAGGTACGATACCCTTTCCTAAGCCCCTCTCTTTTTAGTTCAATTTGGAATTTTTATCATTCTTTGCACTTTTTTAATCTTATGATTTTTAGCTCTAATTTAGGAAGAGACATGGCAGTTTTACATTTCTCCATTTAGTCTAGAGCAGGCTCCGTACACTTAGGGGAATTCTTATACCGTGATTTACTTTTCTCTATTCAATTTATTTTCAATTTGAAATTTTTTCTTATGTAATTTATTTCCTCCCTTTATTCATACATCCTTATTGAAGGACTGATTTGACTGAATGGTAAGGTCACTTGCTATGGGGTCTGAGGTCGTGGGTTCAAATCAGTCTCTCTACATAAAGTAGATGTAAGGTTTCCTAATATATTCCCTTCCTCAACACTCTCACCAAGTGAAAACTAGAACTGGGTTGACCCTTATTCTTACCTCCTTATTGTGTTTTATATTTCCTATATACATTGGGTTTAAACTGGGATCAATGGCATGCAAAGTTTTAAATGACCATGAGACTGCTTTTACCATATTAATAATTGTTTTCTTGTCATGATTGACTACACTAGAATCTCCTCTGATGCGATTCTGGTTTTAGTTCTGTGAAACATGTGTTGCTACATTTGTGATCTTGTTCTACCTTACTATTGGCACATCAATATGGTCTCCCTCTGTAATGTTGGCGGGAATTTTCATTGTAATCCCTGATCACTTATTCATATTCATATCTTTCGATGATGGGGATGGTTACTTAATTACATTACAAATGCATCAGGTTCAAATAATGAAAAGATTGAGGCATCCAAATGTTGTTCTATTCATGGGAGCTGTAATTCGACCTCCAAATATGTCAATTGTTACTGAATTTCTTCCCAGGTATTTTGAAAATTTTCATATATCAAGGCCAATCAGAGTTTTTAACACATGATTTGCAATTTTTACTTTGGCAAAAGTGCAATTCTCTTTGGAAAACATTGTTTATTCTTTAAATGCTACTGCCTAATTCATGTTATGTTCTGATAGATGAATATCTTTGTTCTTTAAAACACTTTATTTGCTAATGTGCTAGACATGTGTAAAGATACCACTTTATTTAATACACTACAAACTTAGTTTAGTGAATCGAGTGCTTTCTGATGTTTGCTAAGATTACTGCATTTGTTTCATTTATGTCTTGTTTTTTGGGTATTGTTCAATATACAAGTATTAAGATGCAGATCACCTTTTGCAGAGGCAGTTTGTATAGATTAATTCACCGTCCTAACAGCCAATTAGATGAGCGAAGGCGATTGAGGATGGCCCTTGATGCTGTAAAGATTTGTTTTCTTAGTACAATTTTCTCTTGAGATGTTTTCTATCCTATGATTCTCACAATACATAACCTGCCCCTTCTGAATACACAGGCTCGAGGAATGAACTATTTGCACAACTGCTCTCCAATGATAGTCCATCGTGATTTGAAGTCCCCAAATCTTCTTGTTGACAAAAACTGGGTTGTGAAGGTGTCATTTGAAGACCCTCGTGATGTTTTGATTGTCTTGTGAATTCTTGAGGGGTAAGATAATAATTGTTGTTCTTTCTGTTAAGCAGGTTTGTGATTTTGGGTTATCACGAATGAAGCACAGTACATTCCTTTCTTCCCGATCAACTGCTGGGACTGTAAGCTATCGCATTTCTTATTTCCTTAGCCTAATCTATTAATTTCTGCGATTTTATTGGTTTGCTAAATTTGATACTCTTTTGTTTGATTTCTTGATTTCTTTTCATGGGGTAGCATGTTTTTTTTCTTTCTTTTTAACATATTGACTCTAAAACACATTTCCAGTTACTAAGTTGTTAGATTGGTTTCAATATTATATGTTAGGTTGACAATGGGTTGAAATTTTGTTAATATGGTATATGAGATCTGTTATAGGAAAATGCACGTGATTTGTGATTGCCTACAATGTTCTCTCTTTTCTCTCGTTTTGCATGGCTGAATCATTTTGTCTGTAACTGGATATATTAGTTACTCGCTGTTGTATACTGTGTTTCAGGCGGAGTGGATGGCTCCAGAAGTTTTGCGAAATGAACCATCAAATGAAAAGTAATCCTTTTTTCCCGTATTCATTCAGTTATTACCATTCTGATGCTCTGTTCTTCTCAATTCCTTGACTTGCCAATTATATGAAATGCAAGCTGAAAACAAGTTAAAAATAAGTCAATTCAGAACTTTACATGGAGCTTCCAACTATATATTGTTTGTCTGTTTGAGAAAGCACTGTTTAACATTTTCAATATCTACTTCCTCTAGTCCCTACTCCCAACCATATGGCTCCTTTTAGGAGGATTTTCCAGTTCATATTCCATAATATAAATGAATGGCTGACTTGGCTCAGTGGTAAATTCGCTTGCCGTAGGATCTGAGGTCGTGGGTTCGAATCAGCCTCTCTGTATAAAAGCAGAGGTAAGACTACCTAATATATTCCCTTCCCCAGCACCCTCACCAAGTGGTGACTGAACTGGGTTGGCCCTATATTCCATAATATAATTAACTTTTAGAGTCATTACTGCTTGCTTATCTGACATGGAAGTTAATGCTGAAATGTCTCTGTTTATTTTTTTTGTCTTTCAATGCTACATCATTAGGGTGTAAAAATGAATTTTTTTTATCAAGTTTAGACAGAATTAATGAGTAAACTGTCTTTCTATAGTTCATGTCAATAAGTTAAAAGTATTCTATAACAAGGATAAGAGAGTAGCTGAAGTGATATCCGTTTCCCTATGCTTAAAAACACTTTCAAACTCTTTTGAATTTCATGTTGAGACTTATTTGTGATTTAATATCCAGGTGTGATGTTTATAGCTTTGGAGTCATATTATGGGAACTCTTGACACTGCAGCAGCCTTGGGGAGGAATGAATCCGATGCAAGTTGTCGGTGCCGTGGGTTTCCAACATCGACGTCTGGATATTCCTGACAATATGGACCCTGCGGTTGCTGACATTATCAGGCAATGCTGGCAGACGTGAGTGCACACTACCACAAACTTCGTTGATTGGTTATCACTTATCAGATGTCTTTCTGGGGGATTATGGGAACGACTTCCTAAACTTTTTATAGTTATTTGTCAAGTTACAAAATTAAAGGAATGCATCTTTTATGGATTCATATGATTATTATTCCATGCATTAATAATGGTTTCTCTGCAACGGTTAAATAACTGGATTAAATGACCTTTTGAATTGTAGAGATCCAAAGCTGAGGCCCACATTTGCTGAGATCATGGCTGCTCTGAAGCCATTACAGAAGCCGATCATCAGTTCTTATGCCAGGTCTGGCGCTGGGTCAAGGCGAGTCGTAGAAGATGCAGGAGAATAAGTAAGGCAATTGTACAGCTAACTGGATATATTTGTTCATTCTATTGCCAAAGAATGAGGGCAAGCAAGCTGTAAAAAGTTTATCAAATATGAGGGAAAAAGAGGAGTAAAGAAGGCTGATTGAAGAGTGAAGACCATCATGATCCAACATGCATTTTCTGATACTGTGATTCTTTTCCTCTCTTCAGTTTCCATTTGTTTTGTACAAAATTCTTTCTGGTAGTTGCAGTCAATGCCTAACTTTTGGTGTGGATAGATAGACATGCCCAACTGAAACTGCCGCTCCAAAGTCAAAAAGAAGTAACTGTTGACAGGAACTGTTTTGTGCAGTCACCTATAGAGAACACAGACACTGGGTAAAAGCGTGTGAATTCAGATCCTGATTTGTTTGTGCCAAATAATAGTTACTCTTATGTTCTAATAGAAATAGCAGTGAAATTGTGCAGTTTGGTCAAATGAAATGCTTGTAGAACATTGCAATGATTCTCCAAGTATGTCATCACCGGAAAATCTTTGTTGGAGTATTACTGCTTTTAGACGGTACTGTGATCTGGGATCTCAACTAAACATGTTTGTTTATGTCCTAAATGTTTTTCTTTTGAATGGCAGGCTAATCAGTGTACATAATTAAATAATCAATCATTTTTGTTTTCAAAGTTATCTGTGTCTGAGGCTAATGTTAAACAAAACACTTCCATATGGCCAAGTCATATTTTGTATTTGCTAATTACAGATGATTTTATGATTTTTTTTGATCAGCAAGATGATTTTATGATGCAAAAAAACTGTCAACACCATATTTTTTTCGGTAAATGAAGGGAGGAACACCCAATTACAATGTCGGACTCATTAGTCTTGTCGTCACATTGCCTTCTTGTTCTTCCTGTATTAACTTCTTGAGTTCCTCATGTGGATTCTTAAAGCCCAACTACAATGTGGATTCTTGAACACCATTTTAAGGTAAATGATTTCTTAGCTAGAAGTGGACTCAGTCTGAAAAAATATTTTCCCTTTCAACTTTTAACTCTTCTTTGTGTTTGATCATTTTAAAAATGGAACTTTCAACGTATTTTTTCCCAAAGTATTTTTTAACAAAAGTCTATGTAAACATAAAATTTTCACCGCACAAAATAATTTTTATCCCAACTTCAATGAACTTAACTTTGTTTAGATCAAAGTTACTTTGGTATATATCAAACTAAACAAGTCCAACTATTACTAATTACTAATAATATTATATCAAAGTTGAGAATTTTGTTCTCCCTAAAAATCCTATCCATTCTTATAATTGCATGCAATGAACGGGATTGCCTCAAATACAGATAGGGTGGGGACAAAGACAAATGACAACCAGTAAGCAAGCATAGCCTCAAGATATTTCCTTCCTCCACTTTTGTATCTCAACTCTTTTAAGATAAAAATCTTAAACATGGCATCCTTCTTCGTTTCTCCACCCATGTTCTCTCTCCCCACCACAAGAACCCACCACATCTCCTCCTCATCGCCGTCACCACCACCGCCATCTTCTTCTTCACCGGAGTCTCAGCCCCAGAAGTTAGCTTCACAGCTAAGCATTGAGACTTCTGAAGGAGAATCAGTAGGGAGCTCTCTCAAAGCAGAAAAACAAAATCCTATTAAACCAGTAACATCATCATCATCAAGTAAGGTTGATTCTACAGACTGGGTGGCCACGTCATTAACAAGGAGGTTTGGGCTAGGAGCAGGCCTTGCTTGGGTTGCCTTTCTTGCTGTTGGCGTTGTCTCTGAACAAATCAAGACCCGCCTTGAGGTTTCTCAGCAAGAGGCTAACACTAGGTTCATTTTCTTTTCATAACTCAATAATGCTGCATTTTTATTTTGAACTTGGTAACTTAAGTTGTAGAATATGTTTTGAAGAACTTTTTGCAATTGAATATGGATAATTAGCACCTTGACTTATCAAAATGATTATGTGGCATTGGTGGATTTGCAGGACATTAGATAAGGAGGAAGAGGTGGTGCTCCCTAATGGTATAAGGTACAATAACACATCATCTCACTCTTGTACTACTAAAGTATGCCTTAGTTTTGTGAACAAGAAAGAACATGCATTACTTTGAACAAATCATGACTATACCGGTCATTTTAAAAGAAGTTGATTAGGCCTTAAGCCTGTCATTCAAATTATGAATTGAAAGAGAGCTATATAACGAACAAATAAAATTGTGCCGGGAAACACTTCAATTTTCCTTTTTTCTTTGCACTGCTATCTCTTTCTGAACACACACATTTCATATAGGAAATCCGTATAAAGTATAAACTAATACCGTGCCACATTTTCTAACTCATCAATTTCCCATAAATAAACAAATAACTATTTATCTAATTATGACTTCGTTATTATTCAATAGAAAATTTTTTCTCTCGCGTAGCTTAATTCCTAAAAACTTTCAGTCCTTTAATTAAGTGGTCCTTGAACTTACAAGAAAATAATCAATTCCTAACTATAAATATATGAATACAGTTTAGAAATAAAAATTATAAAAAAACAAGTTAAGAAACAGTGGATAATTACTAGAATTTGAGGACACAAGTCATAGTGCAAGTGAGTCAAACTTTCTTTCACAAATAATGGGCTTCACATCTCCAGATCCTAATTTAAGACCCTGAAATCACTTAATTATTGCGAAGTCCTTTAAACTAGGAAGAAACTAATGTTCGTAGGGAGATTACCCAAATGCCCTCAGTTGTCACCAAATCATTGCCTTAGTTGTTGTCAACTTGTCCTCATTTGATAAATTAAATCTGTCACTTGTTAAACAAATGCTTTCATTTCCTTGTTTTGTTTTTCATATTTCAAATTAATATCTTTTTGGTAAGTTCACTAACAATTTACTTCACACTGTTCAAATCATTTTGGAGTCTGAATTATGATATTCAAATTTGGGGTCTATTGATTAACTTTGGAGCTTACAAAATTTCAAAAGTTTTAATTTGTCACAGTCCTTACACACTCAGAAAATTGTCTAGTCCCCGATTGAGTCATAAAGCATAGGGATAAATGAATTAAACTACTGAAAGTTAGTGAACTGACTCGTAACAAATTAGACATAACAAACTGATTTGTATAGACAGGAGTGTATAGACTAATATCACACATAATTAATCTTGTAGCTGAGAAGCTCAACATAAATGTGCAGATACTATGAGCTAAAGGTTGGGGGAGGAGCAACACCAAGAACAGGAGATTTGGTGGTGATAGACATAGAAGGGAAAGTGAAAGAGAGTGGTGAAGTGTTTGTGGAGACATTTGGGAGTGAGAAGAAGCCTCTTGCTCTTGTGGTTGGTTCAAGGCCTTTCAGCAAGGGACTGTGTGAAGGGATTGAGAGTGTGATAAAATCCATGAAGGCTGGAGGCAAAAGAAGAGTGATAGTGCCTCCTTCTCATGGATTTGGTGATGAAGGTGCTGATTTAGGCAATGGTGTTCAAATCCCTCCTCATGCCACCCTTGAATATGTTGTGGAGGTTGAAAGAGTTTCCATTGCCCCTGCTTAATTATTCATCCCTCTCACTCTCATTTTACTTCCTTTTGGAGATTATAATGTGTAGTATAAGTTGTGTTCATTCGTTTGCTTCTTCATTTCCTCATCAGCAAATCCAATTCATACATAAAATCAATCGTAAAAGGATTTAAATATTACTCCCTTCAATCCTTTAAATACAATATCTTATTGACTAATTTTTAGATGTCTACACTCTACACACACAAAGGAAACTTTTTCAACCATTAGATTATAATAAATATGGCATGTTCTCGTTCTCCCTGAAACACTCCTTTATATCATTAGATTATACGAGTATATCACCAAGGGCCTTGTAGCTCAGTGGTATGATATCTCCCCTTTAGGTGGGAGGTTGCGGGTTCGATCCCGCTTGTAACCTCAAACCGTTAGTGCTTGCCCCTTTGAATAAAAAAAGATTATACGAGTATATCAATTTATAAATTAAGAAATTACTATCAGTTCTTCATAATTTTATAAATTAAGAAATTAAGATTATATATCAATTTATACCGCTCCTTTATATGTTGTCAACAATAATCTTCGTTAAAAGAAGATCTCAGAGTCAAAGATATTAGTCCTAGTCTAAGACATTAAAGGAAAATTTCTAAAACGGAGATGCATTAGTTATCTTGCTCACTCCCACCCAATGAAATCTGAATGCCCTGGATCATTGTCAAGTATCTCCAAAAGGAATGACTTCAAATCTCGAAATCTTGTTGTGTCGCGTCCAACCCTTTTTACATTAATGCACACCTAGCAAATCTAAACATCAGTTAGGCCTCCGTCATCGATTTTATGGCATTATCATATCAATGTTTTTACCTTGTTCATATTATTGTGCAATCTTTCAGAGAAATGCATTCCTACCATTCTAGTTTTATACAGTGATTAACAAATTGTGATTGATTTTAAGGATAATGTAGGGAATTATTGGCTCAAACCCAAGCCCAGTGAGAACTGTGGCTATTATTTTAATATAGAAAAGTATGGATTGAAAAGAGTTTTTTCAAAATGCATTTAATATTCAAAACTGTATGTAAGTTATATATTGGGGGTTTTGTGGGAATGGTTCTTACTTTATGCACGAAAACACAAACAGAAAGCCTACTCAGTTCCCTCTTAAGTCTCTTTTCTCATCCATCATGCATCTGTTGTATATTATAGTCAGATTCCAATAGCTGATCCAGTTTCGTGTGGATACATGGTCAAATTCATCGGCAATATAAGTATGACTGAAACCCTGTAGTTGTATGTAGAGGGATTTAAGTTCACTTCCATATGATGAATTGGTTGAGGGTATATATGTCACATCCTTATCTCATGATTTATAAAAGCTCATTTTAAGAAATTATTTGCTAAAAAATTAGTATATTATAATTAATTTATGTGAGAAATAAATTTTTCTTAAAAAGTACTAGTAAGATCCACATTGGTCCATGTGTCATGCATAATTATACGAAGGGAAAAACTTACATTATGTTCCTTTCTCCAGGTTCTCAAGTTCTTTTAATATAGGCCATTGGATTGAATGGATGATTGTTATAAAAGGACACATGTCACTCCCATATTAAAAGAACTTGAGAACCTGGAGAAAGGAACATGACGTAAGTAAGGTCCTTATACGAATTTTAAAATCAAAATTGAAAACAAATTTCCTTTTTAAATGATTACAGAAGAAATATCAACTTGCTAAATAAAATCAACAAAGCATCAAGAGTGATTAATTTTATCAATAATATATTTGGTGAGTAATTTTTTTTGACATTGCTTTTGAAAAAAATAAGTAAACATGTGCAAGTGTGTCATGTGCTCAATCTCTGCCTAAATGTTGTCTCATTTGTATAGAAAGCTCAATCATGGCCTTTACCTATAAACATGTATATCAAATAGACATGATCATTTGCATTTTATGCATTTGCAATTATAAGAAGGCATGGTATTTTAGCCCAAATGTATAAATAACTTTTTCGGTATCAAACTTTAGTTTTGACCCTCTTATTAGTATGTTTTAGACATACCCTTACTTTTTGATTTTTTTTTCTCTTTCCATTTGACACACCTTCATAATGCCACTTTCACGTTTTTTTTAAAAAATTAAGTAATTTAGGCTGATGAAAAAAGTAATTAAGTAGTAAGTCTGATATTGTATCATTTTAAATATCTTTTACCCTACATCTCCAATTTCTTATTCACGTACAATTTATTCTTCCTATATCTCATTTACTCATAAACAACTTTTGAATATATTTTCTAACTTATCTATTTATTTACATATAGACAAGAGAATAGTGAGAGAAGATTATTGAATCGAGAGATATTGTTGAACTTATCTCCTTCGCATTCATACATATATTTTTGTTCCTTCGATTTCTTATTTTCACGAACCGCTTTCAGATATCTCCTTCTAACTTAGGGTTTGTTGACTTAACGAAATAATGTACAAGGAAGAATAAGAATGAGGCAAAAGATGATTACCATAGGTTATCTTTTTCTTATTTTTCACGAGAATACTTTTATTTCTTAGATTTTTTAAAAAAACTTCTAATTAAATTGAGGATCTTTATTATATTAGGTATTATTCATCATATTATTAATTTCATCTAACTTATAGGCATCACATATACCTTCATATTCACCCCTTACTAATCTCCTCAACAAAAAACTATAGATTATTAATATATCTCATATATAAATAAATAAATTCATGATCTATAGATTAAAAAAATTAAATATCATTATTTAATATTTATAAAGATAAAATAATACAAGAGTTCCTCATGAAAAATACAAGAGTAAATACGAAACAGTAGTAAACACTATTGCATTACTATGAAAGAATATTTCATCCTCAAGGCAGTCTAAGTTGAGAGCGACATAATGGACACACATGACTTGTTTTCAACCATTTCATAATGCATTTTGTGTGATATACATGGTCACATGGTGTTGTTAAAACAGCATCCTGATTCCCAATATCTTCTAAGCAGATAGTGCATTGACTAACTTTGACATCTTCCTTGAGTTTTATTGATTTTCTTTGTGATTCCAAAGCATCTTGTGATAATAAGATCGATGAAAATCGTAGCGTAAATGGTTCTATGTCTTGATTGATCTCTGTTAACTTGTCACATTTATAAAGATGAGAATCAAAAGCATAATATAATGGGATATATTTACCAGAGCGAGGCTCAACACGTAAAGCTATTTCCATTTCCAATGTTATTAAGAAACGAGGATGACTATATGTGTCTACTCGATCATAATAATATGCAATTTCATACCCTATAATCCACGCGTGACGTTCAGAGATGTAGGCAGATAATTTTGAACGAAGGAATCCAATAGGGTCGTTGATTATTGAACGAAGAGGTATGATGAATGGATGATCAATAGGAGAAAATGTTATAGAACCATCATGATCCTCACAAACTGTAAATTTGATATGTAAACAATCTTTATGGATATTTCTCATATCTTCGGGTGTCGCAGGCATTCTGAATATGAATTTGAGACTCACTTCGGGTAGCAGTAGTAGCATAGCACAAAAATAAATAATACCTTGAAAAAGTTAGAATGAGTTAGAATGCGATATTTATAACATTATCTATGGGCATTTTTGTCATTTACTTGGTCGCCACAGGAAATTTGGAATGGGTAGTCTGAACGTGTAACGTCCTGAAATTTTAATTCTAATAATTAAATAGTTAATATATATAATATTTATGGTATAGAATATAAAATATAGAAATTATATAGTGTTTTGGGTAGTTGAGATTTTGTAGGAATATTGTTAATTGTTAATTTTCAATATTTAAATAGATATGTAGAGTTAGATTCGGTCAAACAAAAAGTAGTTAGATTCAAAATAAAATAAAATAAAGGGTTAATATATAATCAAATTCAGTTAAGTATTACAGTTGCTTTTAATTAATCATCATAAAAAGGTATTTTAAAATTAAACGTGATAATTTATTGGGTAAAGGTGCAAATATGGGTCTAAACAATTACGCGAGGAGCGAGTTGGGGCAAAATGTATTTCCGGGTTCAAAACTGGGTCGCAAGAATATAAATTGGAGCAATTTGGGTGACGCCGTGACTTTTAGCTAACGTCCGTTAAAAATATTTGTAGGTGGCATTTATTTGTTGAGTGAAGTGTGTGTGCGTGGCAGGTGGGAATTAAATGAGGTGGCATTAAACTAGTCACCAAACAAGGTGGGCCCCTGGCAAAAAGACATAAGCAAACCGTTGAACCCTTGGCAAGCTTGTGCGGCGAGAAAGGGGAAGAGGCTAGGCGGAAGAGAATCTGGGCGTGTAGGCTCTCTGCGAATCGAGTGTCTTCTGGGTTTTGTGCTATGACATTCTCATCCACTTCATCGACGAAGAAGGCGAAAAGGAGAATATACCTGTTGCGTGAATCAAGCAGGGAGGTTTATTATGAAGGTCCGGTGAAGTACTGCAGGCACGGATTGAGGGCAAATAGATGGACATCGTGGACAGATGTGAACCCTGGTCGACGATTTTACGGATGCCGCTTCTACAATCAAGTAAGTCTTCCCAAATTTCTCTTTGTTTGAAAACCCTAGACACTCTGAATATGAGGGGCTGTGGTGTGGGTATCTGAGTATGATTGTTATTTGTTACAGGACAATAATTGCAATTTTTTCTGCTGGCATGATGCCAAATTTGATGAAAGACCAAACACTGTCATCAACGAACTCTTGGATGACATTGATTGCTTGTATGATGAAAATGTCATGCTTCGCAGGGGAGCACATGGCTGGGGCTTGGGTGAAGAAATTGATGTTATTCTACAGGATGTGAAGAAGCTGAAACGCCAGGCTAGATTGAATGATGGGGAGATGCGGAAGTGGAAGAAGCAATGTGGAGCTATGAAGGCCATGTTGTTTTGCTCATGGCTTGTGTTCATTGTGTATTGGTGTGCAATGCATGTGTTTTAGCTATGTATGTATGTTGTATGTATGTTGGTAAGTGTTTGGTAGTGTCATTAGCTATGTATTGAGTGTTTGGAACAATGCACTCTGAAATGTATGTGGCAAGTATGTCCTTTGTCATTTGGACCTATGTAGTGAAGTTGTTTTAGTGTTTTACTCAAATGAAATCGTAACTCATTAGCATTTTGGCATATTACAAAATGACAAAATACCTGTTCCAAAATACATGTTTTAGTGTTTTACTTATGACATTTTGGCATATTAAAAAAAGACACAATGTACAGTACCAAAATTTGGCAAAATACCTGTTCCAAAATACATTAGGCACCTGTTTCATTATGAGGGTTTATCCCTCCAAAAATACATTGCCAAGGTTTTCATGGTTTTGCCAATTTACATAAACACCTACAAAGCTCTCTTTGAACTTAATTACATATGAGGGTTTATCCCTCCAAAAATACATTGCCAGAATAGATGGCCAAGGTTTTCATGGTTTTGGCAATTTACATACGCACCTACAAAGCTTTGTTTGAACTTAATTACATATGAGGGTTTAGCCCTCCAAAATACACTACCAAAATAACAATACATTGCCTAAGTGGAAGTCTTTTCTGTAACCTTTTCCTTCATCTTCTTCCTCATGGTAGCCAATCGTGCTTCCATTTGATTTTGAAGTTCAATAGAAGATATGGCTGGTTTGCCTTTCCACATCAATCCAGGGGGCCTAACTGGCAGTGACTTTGCATCTGGTATATCCGGGTCACTGCCACGAAACTTAATTGTGCGTGGCGCACCAGTGCTCGTTGAAGGTTGAGCCATCCTCATTTTCTTCTCATTTGGGATAGGAAACTTCTTGCTGCTTTTTGAATAAGGGTTTGTTCCCACACGCAACACAGACTGGGATGCGAGTCCAGGCTACACGCAAGACAGAGACAGAGAAACGTAAGTGAAGGTGCACAAAATGAGGTCATGCCAGTAGGCTTGAAATGGGAGAGAACTCACATTCTGATCGGAAGGGAGAGAACTCACATTATAAACGGTTCTGCCAGTAGCCACATTACCATACGTTCCGTAGCCTTGAAATGAAGTATGTTGCACACCCTTGCGTGATGCAGCCCTCCTGAATGCACCAGTATTCGGCATCACATGTGGTTGGGCTTGTGATCGAGTACATGGTCTCTGCAGAGGCTGAGGTGGTGGTGCTGGGGCTTTAACATGGGCTTGTGATCGAGTACATGGTCTATGCTGGCCTTGGGTTTGGGTTGGGGGCTGTGTTTGGGTTTGGGGTGGGGGAGGGTGGGTGTCGGCCTGGGGTGGTGTTGGGTGGGCTTGGGCTTCATTTGGGGGCTGGGTGTCGGCCTGGGGTGGTGTTGGGTGGGCTTGGGCTTCATTTGGGGGCTGGGTTAGGGCCTGGGGTGGTGTTGGGTAGGCTTGGGCTTCATTTGGGGGCTGGGTTGGGGCCTGGGGTGGTGTTGGGTGGGTTTGGGCTTCATTTGGAGGCTGGGTTGGGGCCTGGGGTGGTGTTGGCTGGGTTTGGCTTCTTCTGGGCCTATACTTACGCCTATTCTGAGAGGGTGCCTGAAAGCAACAACAATACTAAATCAGTAATAAGCTACATTATTACTCACAGGAAATAAGCTACATTGACTTTGTAACTTACCACCGGCTGACTATGTAACTCAATTGGTGGCTCTTGTTGGGCTTTCCTGGGCCTTCCAGGACGCCTTTTACCAGATGGGGGTGCCTAAACAACTCACAGGAAACACCAAAAATGACGTAACTAAGATAACATACATAAATAAGAATAGAATCATAAGTTCACATGCATGTTTGCCAAACCAAATTCAGCATCAGCTCATCAACTTTTCTCCAAATCAGGAAATCAAGCATCAATTTAACTTGCTTGCAGAAGATAAACATTGGGAAAGGAGTAATAAACATACATCTTTACAAGTGCTCCTGTTGTGGCCACCTTGCTTGCACAAGCTACACTTCATTAGTGTGCCCACCTTACTAATCCTCTCAACTTGAGCAGCAGCCGCAGAAGGTTGAGGTTCTGCAGAAGCTTGCACATGGCCAGCTTGCACATGGCCAGCTTGCACATGTCTTGGTGCATCCCCTGTTCTACATCGTTTAAGCCTTGGCCTGCCAGGCATAGGCTCAATAGGTGGAGGTAACATAGACTCAAATTTATGTGCCTCCCAGAACTTTTCACCTCTAACTGGTTCAAACTTTTTTAGGTAGCTTCTGAGGTAGGTATCCTTGTGGTAAAATGGAGAGATCTGTGTCACCGGGTCTATCCTAGCATGCCACATCGCACAAATACTGTGCTCACATGGGATCCCAGTCAAATCCCAGGCCCTGCACGTGCAGACCTTCCCTCTAAGGGACACTATGTGTCTATTCCTCCCATGCTCCACTTCATATCCCTCGCTACCATTAAATCTAACACGACAGTCGTTAGCAAGGTGCTTGTTAACGTTGAACAACTCCATGCACCTAGGACTAAAATCAGTTTTCCAACGCCTAACATTCTCATCACTACTAGCCCACTTGTCCATCAGCTTGCATCTTATCCCATCAAACATCTTTATTACAGGCATGTATCTAAAATCATCAACCCATGCATTAAGACTCTCACTACTATTATTGTCAATGGCCCACGAGCAACATCTATTAGAGAAGAATGCCCTTACCCAACACTTTATTGGGTATGTCATTACCCCACTTGCGGCAGCCTTGTTCTCCTGTTCAAGCTTGTTTAAATTATCCCTAAACCTCTCTTCAAACGTACTCTTGGCAAGACTAAAGAACTTGATCTTCATTTCCTCACCCGTCCACTACTTCTTTGCCCAGTTTACATACACATGTCTTGCGCATAGCCTATGTTCAGCATCAGGTAGCTCATTCTTCACACCATTACATATGCCCTGTAATCAGTCATTGCAAATTTGCATATACATTACAATCAATCAAATTTAATGTCAAATTAACCAACAATACAAAAATCAGTTCACATGGCCAGAGATGATTGTAAACATGTACCTTCTGCATGTCTGACATTATTGTGACCGTTTCGCCAGTGCCAAGCTCCAGAGATGATTTTAGGCATCGAATGAACCAATTCCAACTATGTGCAGTCTCCTTGTCAACTAGACCAAACGCCAAAGGGTATAGAGACTCATTTGCATCAACACCAACCGCACTTAGTAAAACCCCTCTGGCTTTGCCCTTCAAGAAAGTGCCATCAACTCCTATGAATGGTCGGCATCCAGCTCTCCATCCAACCTTAGCAGCATCAAAACACACATACATTCTCTTAAACACTCTCCGTTTTTTTGCCAACTCCTCCTGGCTCACCTCAACCCATGCATCAGTCCCTGGATTTGTTGTCCTTAATTCAGCACAATACGCTTCAAGCTTGTTAAATTCGTCTACATAACTACCAGCCATCTCAGTCGTTATCATCCTCTTCGCCCTCTTGCACTTGAAAACACTCACATATGAATTGAATGAACGCTGAATATCATCCCTCATTTCGGCAGTCCTGTATTGGGGCCTGTTTTGAATTTTGTCCCTAAAGAAATCGGCCAGCCACTTTGCAGTAGCACTTCCATTGTCAAACGCCCTCTGACATTGATGTTCTCTGTTCAGAGTCCTCACTACATAGCCCATGCCGTCAGAGTCCCTCCTCGCATACAACCTGAATGAGCATCCTTCTTCACATACCACTGTTACCTTTTTCTTCTTGCTTTCTGCATATCTCACATTAACCCCATTCTGCATTGCATAATTGGCAATAGCCTTTTTCAGTGACACCTTGTTTGCAAAGGAGCTACCAGCATAGAAGTATTGGCGGTCACCATCACCGCCAAGATGTTCAGCTCGATCCCTTTCATCTTCGGGGATAACTATGTCACGCCAGTCTTCCTCATTCTCGTAATCATCATCATCATCATACACACTCTCACTACTGCCCGAGCCTCCAATGTAGTCATCATCCTCGCTGTTGGAGTCATCCTCCACATCATCCTCACTAAACGTTGGTTCTGCAGCACCCAACACATTAGCACCAACCCCTAAATCATTCCCCCTCTCATCATTACTACTATCATCAAACCATTCACCATTCTCTTGCAATTCCACATACCCTTCAACATTTCCACCCTCGTTTTCAACTATATCATCCAGCCCTAAATCATTGCCCCCTTCATTTTCAGCTATATCTTCCAGCCGTCCCACATTTTCAACTCCACCCACCCCCCTTAAATCATTGCCCCCCTCATTTTCAACTCCACCTTTCCCTTCTATATTGCTCTGTCCCTCATGTTCCTCTGCTTCGTTCACATCTTGCCCACTCAGCCCATCCTCTTCATAACTATCAGAACTGTCCCCTAGGTCGTTTCCAGAGATACCTTCTTCTTTTTTCCGTCTATGTTTAGCTAATTTAGTCCCAAAACTCCAGAAGAATTTCTCATAGATTTTACTCACCTGCCTCACGTGCTCGTCTGCGTCTTCCTTATTTTTGTGCCCATCAATGCCCTTCCCTTTGTCATTAGCTCCTTCCCCGTTTGTCGCCATTAAGCTTAACAAAAAGACAAGAAGAAGTTAATACAAGGGTCAACAAAGGGCTAAAATGACAACTCACTGTGCAAGTTTAAACAATCCTTTTCCTCGTCATTGACGCTTACCTGTCAGATTCCCCACTAGGAGATGCTTTTCACATGTGCTTCGTGGTCCCTTTTGTCCCTTTGTCTTTGTGGTCCCCTTTTCAAGAGCACCCGTCTTCAACCCTAGCTCGACCCCTTCGCATTCATGGCTCAGAGAAAGATGAACCCTAGTGAACCCCTTCGCATTCGCGCCACTGCAAACCCTAGGTCGACTCCTTCACAGTGGTAATGAGGGAGCCTTATATACTTAGTTCGATTTTAAGGATTTTGTTGTCAGAGTCTTTGGTTTGTTGTTTTTGTTTTTTGTTTTTTTTTGTTTATTTTTGTTTTCTAAAGCCACTTACTTACTTCATGCCTAATTGCCCGCCACATCACCGCCATGAGGCATACTTTATCCACTGTGGCCATCACTAACGTGCCATGTGTCAAACCGTCACCGCGTCACCCAAGTTGCTCCAATTTATATTCTTGCGACCCAGTTTTGAACCTGGAAATACATTTTGCCCCAACTCGCTCCTCGCGTAATTGTTTAGACCCATATTTGCACCTTTACCCTAATTTATTTATTTGACATCCTAATATATATTTTTTTAATTATAGTATCAATAGGCTATTATTTAATCTGGGTATAAAACTGAGTATGGGATTATGGCTACACCGTTTTGTCATTGGGAAGTTGTAGAAGATGTAAAATTACATAAGCGAGGGAAATTCATTCCCCTCGAAAAAAATAACAGGATAAAAATAACAGGATTTGTTTTCTTTATATAGAAAAACAAATATATTGATTCACTCTACCTAAGGTCAAAAAGACCAAAAAGGCTTCGTACAACTATCATATGTTCCAACATTGAAGGCTTAATTCTATTTATTTTTTTAAGGCAGGTAAAGTGAAGTGATAGAATAGAGAGCTCAAAAAGAGTAGCTTTCACATCACTATCACTTATTGGTACTTTGTTTCTACCATTTACTCATTTTTCTCTCACGAAAGTTTCTTCTACATCTATTTTATTCTTCCTTTATATATGGTGGTTTTAAAGAATTTTCAAAAGACATTAGTTAGATATGATTATACTCTCACTATACCACTAAAATAAGTATAATACTTTGAAATTTGATAAGGACATAGTAAAAAATAAATTATCATGATATGTTATTTTATTGTTAATGATAAATTTGTTTGATACTTCTGAAAAAATAAAATTCTTTTGAGTAAATTCAAAACTGACTACAATAATCAATAGTCAATGCTTAAATAATCGAGAAGTAGAACAAATTTATCCTGAATTTACTTTATCAGATTGATTATTGTAGTTAGTTATGAATTTACTCAAAACAAATTCATAAGTGACTACAATAATCATAGCTTGAATTTATCTGTGCTGAGATACCCATGAAAAAATAAAATATGTAAATGAAAACGAATGTTACACTTGTATTCTAAAGCTTGAATTCATCTATGCTATCTACTAAACTATATAGGGTACTTTTTAGTTTGCATATCTCTTGATTGTGTTTATTTTTATATCCCCAACAATCTTCACTCCATTGGATAGTGGATATGCTAATACATCTCATGCAAAACTTTATTCTATCAAAGCTTTTGTGAATTGGAAAATAAAGATAGAATTAAAACCCAGTTTCTCTTTCTTATACACAATTATAAAATCATTTTAACCTGGCGGGTTGACGTGAGCGGTAAGTACTCTCGTCCCTTAAAAAAATGGTTAGGGGTTCGATCCCTAACTCTTGCGAATGGAGCAAATTCACAGGCCAGTTGTCTACCCCCTATATGGATACCCTTGGGTAACAAAAAAAAACTATAAATTCATTTTGATTATTTTTATAGAAATTAATGAGGCAAAATTAATCATTTTAAATTATATTGCCCAAATAAATTGCTTATTTTAAGCAGATTGTGTTTTTGGTATGTTTGATTGGACTTATTTTTTGAACTGGCTTATTTGAACATGTAAACCACTCCAGTGACTTCCTACCATTTTTTTCACAATCGATGCTACCTAACTCTCTTTCGTAGGATCTTATCATTTATCGTATAACCACACATCTATCTCAATATATAAGAACAGCAGAAAAAATTAGGATGAGTAGAACATTTTTATTGTTAACAGTAAGTTCCTACCAAAACAAGTGAAAACTTGTATATTACTCAAAATTTAAATGCATGCCCTTCTCTGACTCAAACAATTACATCCTATACATTGTTCATTCCTTTAGTTTTATTTTTTCTTTCAAGGATTCACTTATGGGTGAAGGTGCAAAACTAGCCACCGTAAATTTTCAAATGGACAACTTTGGAACCCGTAAATTGGATGGTGCAAAACTGTACATTATAAATCAAAATGGGACAAATTTAGCCACGCCGTTAAGTTGAAGCTAACAGACGTTTTGATTTAATGAAGGTGGGCCCCACGCCAACACAAACGTCTGTTAGCTTCAACTTAACGGCGTGGCTAAATTTGTCCCATTTTGATTTATAATGTATGGTTTTGCACCATCCAATTTACGGGTGCTAAAGTTGTCCATTTGGAAATTTACGGTGGCTAGTTTTGCACATTTACCCTTCACTTATAATGAATATGATTGTCCATTTTTTTATCAGAATATGATTGTCCATTTGTTATTACTCCTTTTGTTCTTCCCCTCCAACCAAATCAAATGAGTAAATTAAAATCTTTACCCTCTCATCCAGCTAAACTAAATGGAAGGGTTCACAATGCTACACTAATGTTCTATTTCTCCTCATCAAATTATATATAGATGTGAACAGGTTTGAACTTTTGAGTTGAATTTGTAATTTATTTGTTATTAGCATTTCTGAAAATTAAAATGGTCAATCTGCAATAAAATGCCACCTCTACTTGTGTTATCGAATTAAACTTCAGAGAAGGTATATGATAGTGGGGACTGTATTCTAAAAAACATCATTATTAAACTAAAAGCAGTACTAATTAATGTCCTACCAACACCCCGCACGCTTGTATGATACAATAGTGATTAGACATATATTTACCTAGTTAAGTATGTGCATTTGTGATCGATTATGGTATTTTTATTCATTATTAATATATATTTCATGTGCATACTTAGTTGGAAGAAATTAGAGAATTATGCTTAATTACTTGCACTTTAAGTAACTAGGGGTATTTTTGTCATTTTCACTGTTGGTATCATTTTTATGTGTAGGGGGCTCCCAAGTGGACCCTACATACCCCTTGGATGCATTAGAGGGCAAGGATAAGCATTGGAGGGAAGGCAAAGGCTACAAGACAAAAGTTACCCCTTTTGTCAAAAACAAGGGATTTTCATATTTCCAAAAGAGGTAATTTGGAGCCACAATTTGAATTTCAAGTCCAAGAGCTTCATGAAGGGCATCCTTGGAAAGAGAATGAAGAGCCTAATGAAGAGAGCACATGGGAGAATGAACCTAGTCATGTTTTCCACCCAAATACATTTCTCATTCCCATTTTGCCCCTCATCTCACCATACATTCCCTTTCACTTTCCTTTACATTTCCTTACCTACTCATTTTCGGCCAAGGCTGAAAAACACACACACATTCACGAAATAAAAGAGATCTCCACCTTCATTTTACACATTCCTTCACTTTCATCTCATTTTTCATCTTCTTCCTTTCCATTTTCTCTCTTTTCTCTCCACACATCCTCACAAATACTAAACTCTAGCCACATTTCTCCACCATTCCTTCATACATGGCTTCAATCACGAAAATCCACCTCCATTCTTCCTTCTCCATGCTTGGCTAAGCATCTTTCCTTCATTCTCCAAGGAGAAATTGCACAAGAAGATCATCAATCGGCCTTATGTGTTTGTAGATTCATCTTTTAGGTTTGCAAGCTTGTATTTACCTTGTACCTTTTGTTCACCTTGATGTAAGGCACATTAGGTTAGGAGATTTGGATCTCAAGTTTTCTACTTCATCCTAAGCTTGTAAAATCTCTCTACTTATGTTTTTACATGTGAAAACCTAAACACATTTTTTTGTAGCTTCTTGAGATCTATATATGTGCGATTTGTATGTGTTAGATTCTAGAAGTGAATGACTCAAATAGATGCTAGGATTCTATTTCTATCTTGTTTAGGTATATGTAAAAGTATAGGAAGAGCTTTGATTTGATTGATTTAGTTAAAGTCTCCTAGGCTACTTTTAGATTTAAGAGTCTTTGAGAGTTTAGCTTAGTCATATAAAAAACATGCAAACATATAAGGCCAATTAAACCAAATGTGCAAGAGTATTCTTGGAGAGGGAGGTAATTCAGTAGATTTTCACTCATCTTCATTCGGTTACTTTGTTAATTTTAGGTTTAATTGTACTTGTTAACTGTTTTCTTAGGTTTTAATTGTAGTTCATAGTTGATAAAATCATTACTCATCATTTTCTTGTGTGACATTTTAACCTAGGATTTGCAAGATTTGGAACTAAATTGTGAAAAGACCCTTACTCTTCACTATACACATTAGTGAGTAGAGTATTGTATTCATTTGATAAATTTAAGGGCGACATTAAGTTTAATCAAATTGTCATTAAATAGAAAGCAGGGTCTTACACATTTGTATATATATGTCTGACACAATTCCACAATAGATTGCCAAACCTAATTCTTCTAATATATGGCATAAATCTTTCTCATTACAAGTTGGTTTTTAAGGGAGGTTCACTAAGCTTCCTTAGGTCCCTATCAAAACCAAATACTCCCTCCGTTCCTAAATATAAGATCACTTTGATTAATTTGGGGAGATTAAGGAAGACAATAACATTACATGATCTTCCCGAAATCTCCTTAATTACTTAACTTTAAAAGGAGAAGGGGTTTTCAATGAAAAGAGGGAGTATAAGGGTAGTTTGGGGGAAACTTGAGATAAAATAGAAAGTGATCGTATATTTCGGAACTTATCCACTTCCCCAAAGTGATCTTACATTTAGGAACGGAGGGAGTAATAAAGATTGTGCAAGTATGGAGAACATACTCATATAAACGGCTTGAACAAAAAGGCATATAGGGAAGGAAAACTAAGGAAGTTGATACACAACATTTATGAATGTGCAAAAGTGCTGATATGACAATTAACTATTTTAGTTTGTGCAAACATAATAAACAACTATTCCGCGGTGTTTAAACAATAACTAACTTTGTGACTCGGTACAAAAATGATAAAAACGGTGCTGAATGTTAATTTATAGTTATATGGAATCATACTGATATTCTTTTAAGGTGAGGCCCTCCCAATTAAAAGTCCCTTCCTCTTCCTCTTCACCAAACGACAACCATGCCAACCTTAAGATTCTCTCAAAGAAATGGTCAGGGTCAACTCTTGAAGATGGTGGTTGGGCTTCAAAGTCTAAGACTTTGCATTCTTCATCTTAATGTTACTGTCACTCTCGATAATATATATGGTTCTTTACTCTGTTAGTGTAAAGGTTGGTTTTTTATTTTCTGGGTTGTTATTTTTTATGGTGGGTATTAATCTATTGTTATCGATGTTAGTATTAAATGGATTTGCGAATGAAATGATTGGAAAAGGATGAGGATGAAAATGGTTTGAATACAATAGATGAAATTGTAGCTACTGAAGAAGAAGCTATTTTTGTTGAGACTTGCGAAAATCCCTTTGTGGTTGTATTAAATAATGTTGTTATTTTTGTTATTATGATACCTTTTAGCATAGTGTGAAGTCTGAATCTGCATATTGTATAGGAAGAGTTTTTTAATCAATCTTTGTTTAGGCTGATTGGAAGATTGGAACCAACCTCTCTAATAAGAACAAAGTAAGTGTGCAGATCTTAAAGTTAGAAAATGAGTAGTCTGTGTGCAGGTACAAATTAATGAAGAAGGGGAGGAGGAGGAAGAAGAGAGTTTTAATTTAGAGGGGTAAAACTGTATTTTTGTTTTAGAAAATAATATCAATAACATTCCACAACACTACAAAATAACATTCCGCACCGGTTTTATCATTTTTGAACTGGGTCACAAAATTATTTATTATTTAAGTATAGCGAAATAGTCATTTATTATTTTTGCCCAAACAGAAATAGCTATTTATTAGATCAGCTCTTTTGCCCAAAAATTATTTATTACGTTCCGACGGTTATTAATACGCCGGAACGTGGAAAAAAAATAAGAAACAAATTTTATCCATGTAACGTTGCTGCGTATGCTCTATAACCGCCGGAATGTGATATTTTAGCCGTGTTTTTCCTAAAACCGCCGGAATGTGAGCGCGTCTAATACCCGTACCTTTTGTAGTGTGACTTAATAGGGCAATGTGGCAAGTGTCATGACCTAATTAGGTCAAAATTAACAGTCAAACTCATAAAAATTAAAATAGTTGCTACATTACTAATACTTGAGTGCTAGATTTGAACCTTAAATCTTTGCATATATGTGGTGATGATGTGGTGGTGACGTAGCAAGTGACGTGACCTAATTGGGTGACGTGACAGGTGACATGGCCTAACTAATTGATGTGGCAGATGGCGTGAACTAAACGAGTCAGACTTAGATAATAAGGATGAACTTTCTCACATTTATATGTTTTAATTACACTAGTAACATGAATAATTCTATGTACACATTATAGTAAATTTGAAGGAATAAAAAGAGTTAAAAGGAGAAGAAACAAAAGGGTATTGAAAGAAGAAGAGGAAAGTTTCAACCTTTGAGGGTGGAAAGAGAAATTAAGAAGACGCAGGTGAATGAATAACGACAAACGTGGTGATTTGAGGTTTTTCGACAACATTTGAAGGTTGAAGTCGAATATTGTGGTGGCTGGGCCGACGGTGGAGGAGGGTTTGTTTATATAAAACCCAGGATTCCTTCTTTAAACTCGTTTCTGCATCTCTATTTTTTAAAAGAAAATACAGACCAACTCCACGTGGGCAGCCAAGTCAGCACAGAATCAAAGCTCATCTGCCAGGTGGAAGCAAACAAACGGAGTTAAGCATAAAAGTAAACGGGGAGAGATTGCATGGAAATTTGACTTACTTGTTATAATTGCACCTTCAAATAGACCTGGGGGATTTGCAACTTATGGAATAGGGATTTGCTCCTTTACCTTTAAAAAATATAAGAGGCACAATAAAAAACTAAAGAGAGAAAATGGATAGGTGGCTTAATTTGATATTAGATGAATTGTACAAGTATCAAGCAGAGAGACTTACAAATGCCCTCCTATGATAAAAGAAAAATTCCCCTTGATAGTCATTTACGAAATATGAGTTTCATACTTATACCTTCGCACATTCAAATTTCTTTATCTATTATTTTCCCTTAATTTTAACACTCCAGGTAGAAACAAATTGAAATCATAATTGCAGTTTTAGTTAAGACCGTATAAAGAGAAACTAGTTAATAAAAAATAGAGACAATAATTCTGTATTCAGCGCCGAAGTAATGGACCCATTGGATAACGTTAGGCTGAGGCTGGGGTGTTGAAAATTCATCGTCACCATTCCTCGGTGTTCCAGTCTCAACCACAAATTCCTTCCCTTAATCAACGTTGACCTACCTACTTCATTCCATTCTATTCTATTGTGCTCTTCTTCTCTCAAACGCCTTACACAGCAAGCAACCCAACCTCCATAAACAACTTAATAATAATAATAATAATGGGTACTGTTATTGATTCCCATTTTCTCGCCCTCACTGCCATTGTCACTGTAATTGTCCACCCTTCTTCTCCATTTCACTTTTTTCACGTTAAAAATTGAACCTTTTGGTTTAATTTTGTGTATTTTTTTGTGGGTTCGTTTTGTTTTCCAGATTGGATATCAGTTTTTGTTTTTCGTCATCACTGCACTCCTCAAATTCGATAAAGTCACTGATTTCGCTGGTGAGATTCTTAAGGCTTTTTCTTTGTTTTGTTGCTGAGAAATTTAGGCAGAAAGATAAGTAATTCATAAAGGGTTGTAGTTAGTTTGTTTTGTTTTGAAAATTAGCTCATTGTATGATAATGTTGAATTAGAGAATGAATTTTGCTACTTTTTGTACATTACATAAACGTTGAGATAACCCTTTTTCTTCTTTTCCTTGAAAGGAAGCACAAATTTCATTATACTTGCTGTATTGACCATTGTGCTGAAAGGAACATGGCACTTTCGACAGGTTTAGTTATCTTTTGATCTCTTTGTGGTGATTTATTGTGTTAAGCTTCACATGATATTGATAAAGCACTCCCTTTTTCAGGTAATCTTGACCTTTCTTGTTGTATTATGGGGTCTTCGCTTGGGCATTTTCCTCTTGTTTAGGTATGTTGGTTACTCTCAGCAGAAAGTTGAATGATGTCTGCTTAGTTATCTTATTCTTGAAGTGAGTGAATTAAGAAGGATTAGTTGGTAATTATTGGGTGTATAAGATAATTTTATTTTTCAGATTAGGTTCATATCAATTATGTCAATTAAGACATGAATCAATCCCAATAAACATAATGTACCTTGCCATAGAGGTAAACACTTTTTTGTATCCTCAACTTTAGTGGCAGCAATTTGTGACAGCCTAATGCAATTGTGGCAAGTTATCGTAGGATATTTAAGCATTGCGTTTTGTTTAACATGTGAGTTCTATCCCAATTTTTAATGCTAATTTTGTATCAGCCTTCGAAATTAGTAAATGGAAAGCGCCTTAAACACTAAACCATTTTACATTGGATGGTTTCTTTGTGTCTCTTATCATATTTATTTTCCAAATACTCTTGCTAGGATTTTGCAATGGGGAGAGGATCGCCGTTTTGATGAAATGCGTAGTAATTTGGGAAAATTGGCTGTATTTTGGACATTTCAGGTTTCTTTCCCCCTTATGTCTGTTTGAAATAGAATAATGTCCTGATGGTTTATAGTATGATGTATTGTGGGGTTCTTTTTTAACTATTGCAGGCTGTCTGGGTGTGGACTGTGAGCTTACCTGTTACTGTGGTCAATGCAAGTGACAGAAATCCTTCTCTGCGGACTGAGGATGTAATTGGGTGGCTTATGTGGTGTGTGGGTTTTATAGTTGAAGGTACAGCAGATCACCAGAAATTGAGTTTTAAAAGATCTGCAGAAACTAGAGGGAAATGGTGTGACGCCGGACTCTGGAAATATACCCGTCATCCTAACTATTTCGGTGAGGTTAGTGCTGTCTTGATTTCAAGCCATTGTTTATGAATTGATGTTGCAGCTGCTGAGTACTCCTTTTGGTTATTATGTTCTGTTTACTACATGTTTGAGCTGATTATATTCTTACTGTGAAAAATATTGCTTTACAATAAACTATTTATACTGCTGTTCTTCTTCTTTTATTGGCTGTTGATAGAGTAAAACAACATCATGCAATCTATGTAGCCGATCACCGAGTGAGATAAGACTTTGTTGTTGTATTAGAAATTTCTTTTGAAAATTAACTGAATTTCTTGAGTGCTTGGATAGATTCTGCTTTGGTGGGGAATTTTCGTGGCTTCTACGCCAGTTCTGAAGGGTGCTGAATGGTTGGTAATCTTTGGGCCAATCTTTCTCACATTATTGCTTCTTTTCCTGAGTGGCATTCCCTTACTTGAGGTATGTCCCTTACCCCTGACATATTCAAAATTGTGCTGAAGTTATTCAACATAGCTGATGGATGATTGAATAAATATAAACAGGAGTCAGCAGATAAGAAGTATGGAAATGTTGAAGCATATCGGATATACAAACGAAGGACCAGGTATTTACAAGCATGTATTTATTTTACATTTCTGTGTATCTTTTTGGAGAAACAACTAAGCCAGATCCTTGTATTTCAGCCCTTTGATTCCTCTGCCCCCCTCTGTCTATGGAAACTTGCCCTTGTGGTTCAAAAAAATTTTTCTCTTTGAATTCCCATTCTACAGTCGGAATCTTCCTCAAGAAGGACTAAACTGGTGAGTCACATTTTGCTTTTACTTACAAAACATGTGTTAATTAGTCTTGAGTTGAGATTTGTATAGTTGTCCTTTAATGTTGATGCTCATTAATATAAGCAATGTCTATGATAAGTGCACATGTTTCATTATAAAGGCATATTGAATTTAATCTATGACTGCTCGGTGGATTTAAAGTATCTTGAAGCCTATAACATGTAGTAGTCTCTACACTATGAATGATTGTTACTCCCTCCGGTCTTAAATATAAACCACTTCACCTAATTTGATTAGATTAAGGATGTTAGTTTATATCACATGATATTATTTATGTACCCTTATTATCTACCTTAATCCTCACTCTCCTTCACTTGCTTGTTTATTTTAAAGAGCAAGGGTGACGTTCAATTATGAAGAAATAATTGACACAATAATACGATTCATCTTTGGATTGAAAATCCCAATCATTTTTTTTTATCAAAAGGAAAATCTCAATCATTGGTGACGTGCAATTATGAAGAAATAATTGACATAATAATATGGTGTTTTGATTTCAATGGTATACAAATGCTACAAAAATGTGAAGAAAAGGTCAAAGTATGAATTCATTAAAATTTTATTTTTATGACCAATAGTCATAAAAAGCAAGTTTTTGATTGAGTGATAAAAAATGTAATGACTTGAAACTATAAAAGTTCTATTTTTATGACCAGAAGTCATAAAATAATTTTCTACTTAAGTATTAAGTGGTGAAAGACCAATGACTTGTAGTCATCATATATTGATTGACCAAACTAATGACGATTTTATTTTTATGACCAAAAGTCATATTAAGTGGCAAGAAGCCAAATAAAAATTTAACTTTATGGCCTGAAGTAATAATAACTTTATTTTTATGACTAATAGTTATAAACACTTATATTCTACTCAAGCATTCAATGACATGAAGCCGCATAAATTTATGTGCATAGCAATCAATGAAATTGGTTACTGAAGAACTATATACATTAGATACAACGATATTAGTTTCTGAAGAACTATATGCAATAGTATTAATTCCTGAAGAACTAATAGTGTATTTGTGAGTGGAATGTATTTTACATGACTCACTTGAGAAGAAATTATTGGAATACAAGTATGAGTCATATTGTATAGAATTTTTACCCTTATATAACCAGAAATTAGTTTGACAAAGAGAATAATATTGCAACAAACCTGAAGTTTGTACATGTCATTTTTGGCAATGACCGGTTGGATCATCCCGGATCATAATGATGCAAAACAATACCAATACTCACTAATGAACTAGAAGATTCAGTTATACTTGTTCTCAAAAAAATGAAATATGAAACATCACTAGTTTTGATTGAGATTATACACATGTAGGTCGTAACATCATTCCAAAATAATGATTAAATTTATCCAGTAAAGAAAATGAAACTTAAATAATAAAATTCACAATGGTAGAAAAATCTAAAATCCATATAGAGAGGTTGATTATATCATTATACCCTACTATGGTAGAAAAAGAATTGACCCAATTTTAAACTCTATCATAATAGAAAAGAGTAAATCTTATTTTTCTCACTAACTAATCATGGTAGAAAATAACAAAACGTCATTTATAATGTCTACCATGATTATTTAGAAATCACTTATTTTAAAATAACGATTAAAATATTTCAAAAATAATACCATGGTATAAAATGATTTACCAACTTAAAATATTTTTAAAATAATATATTATTTGGAAAATAAAAAAATAATATAGTAAGGTCTACAAAAATAATATATTTGGAAATTACATTATTCACCAACAGAATCATGTCATAAATTTAGAAACAAATTCCCTAATGTCATGACAATTAAATATAAAATGATATAAATGTGCTCAATAAGCACAATAGAGCTTTTCAAGCTCGTTCTTCGTACATTCCCCTTGTTTTACTACTTATCCTTCACCTAAAAATGTTAATGATGGGGTGAGATCGACATCTCAGTAACTACTGAAAGCATCTAATTAACATACACTAACAAATCATATACAATTACATTATAAACAATTATATTTCACATGTTATTCTTTGCTACCTCGCATACACAAATGTTACATACAATCAAACATTTATAAAGAAATGATTTCCTCATGAATGAATGTGTTATGCAACCTCCTTATATCACACCCTTATTCCGCTGACAGGAGCCATAAGCTAACACATAGTGCAAACAGAAACATATCAAAGTAATTAGATTGTTCCAAGCTCACCAATACTTGAGATATACCCACCCAAAGGTACAAAGCACAAGCATGGTGTAATACCCCAACAAAATAATATCCAATTTATAATAAAAAATTATATTTACACTCTATTTTTAAAACAAAAACAAAGTAAAACATTAAAGGTTGAGGTCAATGACAAAATAAATATAAAATGAAAGTGCTTACTCCTCAAGTGTCTTCCCTTGCTTATTATTAGATCCTTCACTTAAAAATTGTTAATGATGGGGTGAGATCGACATCTCAGTAACTACTGAACTCTCCTAACATACACAAGCAAATTACATGTAATTACAATACAAAAGTCATTCTCATATTCGTCCGTACAAATCAACTCTTTATCCATCTCAATTGACATCTTAATTCAAAAATGATTCCTTCATTATGATTCTTTAATCATGCATAAATGTAGTATGCCTCCCTTATATCACCTCCACCCTTATACCGCTGACAGGAACCATAAGCTAACATATAGTCCAAACAGAAATAAATCTAATTAATTAGATTATTTCAAGCTTACAAGTACATGAGATATACCTGTTACTAACCTGGGGTGTGTGGTTGAGTGACAAGGACTCATTCACCCTTAACCAATTGTCTGGGGTTCGATCCCTGACGTTGGGTATAGAGAAGTATTAAATCTGTCAGGCCAGCTGTCCCACCCTTTGAGGTAGGTGCCTACAAATCAGCGGGGGATTAGTTTCTCACTTGTCGAGTGAGGGGATATCTTGATCATAGATAAAAAAAAGAGTTACCTGTTACTTCTTGGCTCAGAGGTAATAACACAAAGTCACTCCAAAACTCTAAATGAGAGTCTACAACACCAATATAAATATCTATTAATATATGACTCAACCCTACCTAAAAGGTATTCTAATATAGCTATATCATATACCCCATAAATACACATACATTTATTTTATTCTAGAACTGAATATTATTAAATATTTATTAAATATAATATAATATAATACATTTATTAAATATTCACTTTTTATTAAATATATTTTTTTAGGCAGTACATTAAAAGATAGAGAGGAATGAATTGGAAAGAATTTTGTATATACACTATGTTTGGAAACTTAAAGAGAAAATCACGTAGGCAATAAGAGTGAAAGTGGGAAAGTAGTAAATTATATAACACATTTAATGATAATGAGTTTAATATAATATAAAATAATATATATTTCCAATAATCTTACCCTTGGAAAATAAAGAAACGCATGGATTAAAAAAAACAAAATGGGGTATTGAGATTTTAAAATAATTATGAATAGATGAGATTTGTTGAGTTAAAAAGTGGGTATAAATAAATAATATACATGCGCTATTATTTTGCTATTGATAACAAGGGAAAAGGAAGTGAATTAATATTATAAGTATAATAAGAATTTGATCTACACATGGCCATGACAGTGAAATCCGGACAGAAAACTTGTATATGCACGTAAAACAATGGCAATTGAAGGAATGAGAATGGTTTGAATAGAAATCATGGCTTGTTGTAAAAAAAATATATAAATTATTCAATACTTGTAGAGAAATCGAAAACGCATAATTGGACTCATGTGAGTGTTTAAATACTTGGAAACATCATTACTTATTGGCTTGAGTTTTTTTTTAAATACTGTATATTCATACACACACACACGCACATCACATGAAATTGGAGATCTGACAAGTGACAACTCTTTATACTCATATTGTAAATAAGGACAAGGTAGGAAAATTGTAAATGGTCAATTTTAATAAAATAACGTGCAAAGTAAAAGAAAGCTAACAAAATATAGAAGAGGCAATATGACTGAGAGGTACCTATGGCGGCTAGTGTTGTTGACATATGTGCTTGTTTGTGATAGGGAGCATCAGAGATAGTGTACATGTGTGTGGGGAGAGAGGGAAAACAAGATGAACTTGTGTAAGGTAAATGTTGATGTGGTGAAAACTAGGGTGAGAAGGAGAAGCAAATAGAAGTTATATATCTAAAAGGGCTTAGGGTTTTCAATTGGGCTTTGTGTATTGGGTCTCCTTTAATAATTTTATTTTAAACCTAGACATCTTGGTTCATATATTTAATTTTATTTCATTTAAAATTGGGCAAAGGTGCAAAAATAGCCACCGTAAATTTAAAAATGTGCAACTATAACTCTGGTAAATTGAAGGGGACAAAACTGTACACTGTAGTGGGGATGGTCTAGGCCTGGCCTGGTCACAAAATGGTTTGGCCTGTGGTATAATTGATCGGCCTTCGCCTGGCCTGTGGCCTATTACAGACAATTTTTTAAGCCTGAGTCTGGCCTGTGGCCTGGACTAGCCTAACTATTAGCCTGTTAAGAGGCCTGATTAATTAAATATACTCAATAAGAGAGTTAGAAATATGAATGGTGGGTAACATCATTTGAATGAATGCTTAGAGAATGTGCGACAATAAACACACTAGAATAGAAGATGATATGATTGTAATTTTATATTAAAAATTAATAAAAATAACATCAATTAATATAGTAACATAATTTTTTATTTAAATAAATATTATTTAACTTCTTAATATGCTAGCCTAATAGGCTAATAGGCTTTTTTCTCAAGTCTAAGACTGACCTGTTAAGCAAAACTGTTAAAAAAAAAGTCTGGGACTAGGCCTGGCCTGGATATTAGGAGGCCTGTCCAAGGCCTTAACGGTTCAAGTCATAGGCCCCTGGTAGCCGGCCTGGGCTATTCCCACCCCTAACTGTAAATCAAAATGGGGCAAAATTGGGCAAATGTGCAAAAATAACCATCGTAAATTTAAACGTACGTTTTCCAGATGTGGCCCCACCATCAGTAAATGATGTGTCATACATTTATTTTTTGATGAGACTTTATTTTTCAGACGATAACGTAGAAGTAAGGTGAATTTCACATGATTTGGGGTTCTATTTGGTTTCTTATCGAAATGATTTGGGGGTTTAGTGTTCGTTTTTAGTGATTTAGGGTTCAACTGAATGCATTTTAGCTTTCACATTAGATCTTGGAATTGACATGTCATTTAATGATGGTGGAGCCCACGTCTGGAAAATGTCTGTTTACCTCGGCCTAACAGAGAGGTTACTTTTGCCTCATTTTGGTTTACAATGTATGGTTTTGCCCCATTTTAGTTTACAGTGTACAGTTTTGCCACCTTCAATTTACGAGAGTTATAGTTGCTCATTTTTAAATTTACGGTGACTATTTTTGCACCTTTGTCCTTTAAAATTTATTCTCATAATGTAAAAGTAATCTACATATAATATTTTTAAGCATTAAAACAACTTTTTATTATTGCTTTATAGCATATTCTTAAATAATAATTTAAAATCTCTCAAAGACAATTTATTTTTTAAGTGCTAAAAAATATGGGATGTTACACATGGACTATGGCTCCCCTCCTTAAAACACCGAATTTAATAAGGAGGTGTCACATGTCCCACTACTCCAATGCAATCCCGGGCAAGAAAAACATGGAAGAAGGGCCCTGACAAGTGTCATCCACTGTGCACCGAGTGATGACATACCACGTGGTAATATAATTCACCATACATATTTCTCCTCTACAACCTATCCCATCACCATCATCATGAATGCAATGCTATGATAATTATGTCAATCTCAAAAACCAGTATCCAGTTCATGATATTACAACATTCTCAAAATATATTATCATTCTTCCAACATCAACATGTTTGAAAAGGAACAACTAGGATACATTTCACAAAATATATAGCCAACATAAACATGCTTGAAAATGAACAAACTAGAATATATTTCACATCATATATAAAGAAATTAAACTAATATTCAAATTTCATGCAATTGGTTTAATACATGCTTCAATATATATCATTAAATCAATCTTATTTATCACAGTTAAGTAATAATTATTTATAATCTAATTATACACAATTTGTAAGTATACGCAAGAATTTTCCAGAGTTACCTCTACTCCCAGCTTTAAATAGATGTACAAGTGGTACTCAAAACCTCTCAAGTTGGAGTCTTATATCTTTGTCCAGAAACCACGATGCTATATACTCATTCACTCATGCTTTTATTACTTATTTTTAATTTGAAGGTGAGACACTGTTTTGTATTTTGTGTAAGAAGATGAGTATAGGGCAGGGATAAGAAAACTGGAGTGGATATATATATATATATATATATATATATATATATATATATATATATATATATATATATATATATATTGCAGTGGCCAAGGATGAGGGAGTAGGTGATTTCCAAATATACAAACATACCCAATTTTGCTTGAGGAATGAAAAACAATTGGAGATACATATATAGATATAAAAAAACTAATATATAGACATATTATATAAGTAAACAAAATGCAAAACACTCGTTATTCAACAAAACTAAAACAAGGCCTATTTGTCATCAACCAAAAATATATATGGATTATTAAGGAAAAGAAAATTGCACTAAAAATATAAGTGGATTGTTATCAAAAAGAAAATTTCCCAGTGAGATAAAAATTTTATATATGTGTGTAGAGTGAAATGATTGAGAGGAATAAACTTGCATAAACTGTGTATATAATTTTTTTTAAAATCGTAAAATTAAACATAGGCATAAGGATAGGCATAAGATGAAGAGTAAGGGTGAAAACATTAACAACCTATCAATATTAAGTAAAAATAATGTTTGACATATGAAAATACAAAGGAAGATTTGGCATTCATCAGAAGAAGGATAAAGAACGTGAAAGAAGAAATACAAAAGAGAATGAAGTTGAAGAAATAGGAGAGGCATATCTTTTTCTAGTTTTACGGCAGTGAGAGGTGTATATGGGGAGGAAAAAGAGAAACTATCATTTAGGGTTTTACATGTATTTTTTGGGCTTTTCATAATCGGGCTTCTATATGATTTAGATTTTTATTTATCTAATTATTCTATAAACATTTATTTGAACTTCATTATAAAATTAAAACATACATATGCCATAACCTTTCAACCATTTTCTTTTATTTGCCGTTACCTTTGATATTATATTTTTGATATAAATGATATTAACTTTTCTCTTGAATAATTCATACATATACACTCATATATTTATAAACAATTATTCAATAGAGATAACATGAACATACACACAAATTATCCCATATTAATATCAATCCATTAAATAAAATATTTATTACCATAATTTCTCTTTACTATATTTTTGTTGTTCACTAAAAAAAATAAGAATGTTACATAGATGTTTATTGTATGAATTATATATGGGCTCATACATATATCATATAGACTAAATGATACTTTATGAATATTAGATGCATCTATGAAATGGTCACATTAGTGGTGTCCATGTTACATGATCAACTTGCAACCTGAAGTTTGCAAATTTGTTCAGTTAAGTACATTAGTCATATGATTTTCATTGAAATCATTAGTGATTATTGATTATGTTTTTAATGTTTATATGCCATGTGAGAGCATATCCATGTCTAACAAAGCCTCCTTGAATAGCTAGATCAATATTCGTGAGAACAAAATTTTCAGTTTTAGAGTTGGGTAAAATGTACTACAACTATAATTGCATCATGCCAATAAAAGAGAATGAATTCTCCCATTGGCTCTTGGTCAGTAGCCAAATATTTTGCATCTGATGTTTTGAAATATTTATTCATATTGTTCCACCACAATAATGTACACAGATGAATATTAAATGAAATTTGGGAATAATATTGGTGTTCCCAATATGAGGGGGAGGAATGAATAACTGGAAGAGATGTATGTTGTATGCAACAAATATGTATCCTCAAATATTAATAATGTGATCTGGAAGTTCATCAAATGTTGCAAAAATATTTGTCAGACACTATCACTGACCAAATAAGGATTTTTATATCTCATGATCCAGTTGAAGAATGTTCCAATAATTATATATGAGAATGAAACATGCTTGAAGCATGGGAAATGATTGGTTCCAAAAGAAAATGAAAATGGAGCAAATAATTATGATGATCCTTTTGAGGAGGTTTTACTTGAGACATAACTATTTGTAATACCCCAGAAGTGGCTCAGGTACCTGAAAGAAATAAAAAGCGATGTCAATATGTTATGTCATAAGGAAAAGGTACCGTGAAAGGATATATTTGTCGACAATAATTTTGATGTCAATATCACTGATAAATGAGGATCCAGTATATAAATATGTCATGAGTAGACATGAAATGACTAGCTAGTTGAAAACAAAAGACGCTATATGAAATGTGATAACATGAATTTGTAATTTATGCAATTGAAGTTCTATTTGAATTATAAAAATGCGAACACTTATGCGAAAAAGGGGAGAAATATGGTTAGAATAGTTTTCGCAGTAGTTCAATAATGATTGATATCATCTAATTGGTGGAATTAGCATTCATGTTTTGATTTAGTAGTCTGGCAATATATGAAATTTTGATGTTCGTCTAGAGAAAATGATTATAAACCATGGGTAGATATTGTGAGTTGAATCCTAGAAGGAAAGGATTTCAAATATTAGAAGTATTATGAAAAATGATTACATATATGTATAGATTTATATATCAACATATGAAAATCCCTGAAGGATTCCAGCTGCCAGAAGCATGCACTTTGAATTCACGAGAACAATACTCTATAAGGCAAATTAAAGTCCTTGTATAGATTAAAGCAATCTGGGAGTATATGATACGATTGACTTAATGAATATCTCCTAAAAGAAGGATATAAAAATGATCAAATATGCCCATGTATATTAATAAAAAGATTTGGAAATAAGTTTGCTATAATTTCTGTATTCGTTGATGATATAAATATCATCGAAACTCCTGAAGAGTTATATAAGGCAATAAGGCAATAAATTGTCTGAAGAAAGAATTCGAAATGAAAGGAAATGAAGTAAGCCAAGAGTGTTTTTGGTTGAGATCATTGGTACGTTGTACTTGTGGTTTATCTTATAGTAAAATGACCCCCACGGTCATATACGAGAATAATATTGCATGTAACTCCCAACTCAAAGAACGCTACATCAAAGGAGATAGAACTAAGCACATTTCACAAAAGTTCTTCACTCAAAATCTCTAGAAAGATGGTGAAATTGATATCCACCAAATCCGGTTAAGTGAAAATCTAGCAGATATGTTCACAAAGTTACTTCCTACTGCAACATTTGAGAATCTTACTTATGACATTGAATTTCGCCGACTTAGAGATATCAACTGAAGTGGTCAAGAGGGGGAGATGATACACGTTGTACTCTTTTTCCCGTGTCTATAGTTTTTTCCCACTGGGTTTTCCTAGCAAGGTTTTTAATGAGGCAGCACCGATAAGTGTATCACTAAGCATTGTACTTTTTTTTTCTTCCATTAAGTTTTTGTCCCATTGGGTTTTACTTAGTTGGAGTTTTTTTAATGAGACATATGTTTAGTCTTGGACATCCAAGGGGGAGTGTTATGAAAATCTCTAATTGTTGATGTCCAATCCCCTATATTCCTCCTATCATTTAGGCTCTATTATTGATTCATATTATTGATGATGTAACCATAATTCTCCTCCATAAATAGAGGACTCAATATTGTATACAATAGACAAGTAAATACAACTTTCTACTCTCTTCTTGTCTCTCTTCTCTACTCTTCTCAACTTTATATTCATAACATATTTCATATTGATTGTGGTATGTTTGAGTGGATGAAAATAGCGTTTTGGAATGACTTCAAATCTGGAAATCTTGTTGTGTATCATCCAACCCTTTTTACCTTATTAATGCACACCTGGCAAATCTAAATATCAGTTAGGCCTCCATCATCGATTTTATGGCATTTGCACCGGGTCACAAAGTTAAATATTATTTATACACCGCGAAATATTCATTTATTTATACCTTAAGTTAAATAGTTCATTATCATATCAATGTTTTTACCTTGTTCATATTATTGTGTAATCTTTCAGAGATATGCATTCCTACCATTCTAGTTTAATACCGTGATTAACAAATTGTGATTGATTTTAAGGATAATGTAGGGAATTATTGGCTCAAACCCAAGCCCAATGAGAATTGGGCTATTATTTCAAAATAGAAATGTATGGATTGAAAAGAGTTTTTTCAAAATTAATTTAATATTCAAAATAGTATGTAAGTTATATATTGGGGGTTTTGTGGGAATGGTTCTCACTTAATGCACGAAAACACATAAACAGAAAGCCTACTCATTTCCCTCTTAAGTCTCTTTTCTCATCCATCATGAATCTGTTGTATATTATAGTCAGATTCCAATAGTTGATCCAATTTCATGTGGATACATGGTAAAATTCATATTAGTATGCCTGAAACCCTTCAGTTGTATGTAGAGGGATTTAAGTTCACTTCCATATGATGGATTAGTTGGGGTATATATGTCACACCTCCTTATCTCATGATTTATAAAAGCTCATTTTAAGAAATTATTTGCTAAAATATTAGTATATTATAATTTAATTTATGTGAAGAAATAGATTTTTCTTAAAAAGTACTAGTAAGATCCACATTGGTCCATGTGTTATGAATAATTATACGCATTTTAAAATCAAAAATTGAAAACAAATAACCAATGTTGACAAGAAAAAAAGGAAATTAATAAATGCCAATACCATACAATCAAGGAAAAATTGGTCAATAAGTAAAGAGGAATATTGAAATTCTTCCCTTTTGATTTGCTCCATTAGTTTCAATAAGTAAAGAGGAAAATTGGTCAATGTTGACAAAAAAAAAGGAAATTAATAAATGCCAATAACATATATACAATCATTTTATTGAAAGGCTAAAGTATACTTTAAGTCCCTTATGTTTGCATCAAGTTTCAATTTAGTCCTTTATGTTTGGAAAGTACACTTTTAGTCCTTTTTTGTTAACACCGTTAATTTGAGATGGGCTCAACTACATTAATTGCAATAAGTGTTTTCGTCACCGGATTTAAGTGTTTGCACTCAATCTCTCAAGTTAGGAATAATGCCTAACTAGGGTCTTTGTGATCACTCTTTGGCTCAATGCATTTCACCTCACCATAGGCTTGTAATAGTTCTTAGTTCTCCACCCATTAGTATGCATGGCACAATCAAATCTAGAGGACTTTGGGGGTTGAATGGAAGGCTAATAATGAATGGTGAATGATGGATAGTAGTCAATGACCAATAATATAAACAAGTAGCTACCACATATACTTGCAATACAATAAATCCAATTCCCACAAAGCATGCTACATCTCTTTTTTTTAAAGCACTTTGTGCTTCTCTCATTTTACTTTTCACTTTTATGCCTTTGGCATACTCAAGCACTTTGTGCTATTTTTTTCTTTACTTAGGCCTTTGGCCTTATTTTTTTTTTCTTTTCTCTTGCTTCTCTTGGCCTTTGACCATCTTTCTTTCTCTCTTTTTTTTATTAAGGCTCTCGGCCATACCCATTTTTTTCACTCAAGTAGCATGCTTTTCACAAGATACAACAATACAACACTAATATAAATGCAAGCATATGCTATAGTCACTTATTCACACATTGGTCAAGGTGATAAAAAAAGAATAGTGAATGGCCCAAAGGGGTTGAATCAAAGGATATTTAGGTTGACTTGTGTTTGGGTCAAAAGGGTTTAGAAATGAAATGCCCCTTTCCTTTTTAATTGTACCATGCATTGTGATCTTGAACAAGAACTAAGACAAGTTCTAGGAGGTGAAATAACTATTGGCCCACTCAATTCGGTTGAAGGCTTCTCACTTTATGGCTTACTCTAATTAGTCTCTTCCTCCCTAAGAAAAGTTAAGTGAGAAACTAGCTTCCTCTTTATACCTTAAAAATGCCCCAAGTAATGCCCTAAGTAATCATTCCAAAAATTCTACTTACACACTAGAGGACAATTCCATTTACTTTCAAGAACCATGATCAAGTTAAACTTCCTACACAATCATGCCAAATAAGTCCACAAATCAAGTGTGAAAGCTTTGAATTAGACCACTTTTAAGCACATAATACACCCCCCCCACACTTAAAGCATGCATTGTCCTCAATGGGACCAATCAAATCAAGTAGGAAGGCAAAAACAAAGGCAAGGCAGCAAGCATATCATCCAGGGCAGTCCAATATCAAACAATCCAATTCGGCCAAGCATGTATTATTCACAAAAACAAAAACTAAACACAACCTAAACACATGTTCATAAATTTTTTTTCTTGGTTTTTCTAAACAACCTATAACAATATACTAAAACATAAACCTAAACACAATCCTATTTTTTCTAACAAACATCTTCCCCCACACTTAGAATAAAATCAATTTAAAGCAAGTAAGGGAAGGAAAGAAACAACCTCTTATGGAGGCTTGAAATTCTCTTTGAAGAACTTTTTGTTGTGGCCTTTGATTAGGTGCTTTCGGCCACCATCAAGTTGGTTGACTTGGAGCTTTTCTTTCACATCATTCTCCTTGTGCAATTCGGCTTTCTTGTGGTGTGGAAGCATCCAAGTGAACTTTGTAAGATTTGTACCCCTTTTCTTCTCTTTCGGGCGCCTAGCTCTTCCATGGTGTTTAAATCTCATGAGCAACTTTTGCACCTTCTTCTTTAGGGCATCAAGTAGTGTAGGCTCACTCATAACTCCTCTCAAATCATTGCCCTTCAACTCCATATTCCTAAGAAGAACCTTCAACCGGACTACAAGTCTTGTTACATCTTCCTTTGATAGCTTGCCATTGAAATAGTCAACTTCCTCTTTTGATGCATCACACGCCAAACTCTTCTTGAGGTTCTTCTCGGCCTTAATCAAGTCCAAATTGACTTCCTCAAATCTTGAAGTTTCCTCAATCTCCATCATGGACTTCTTCTTTTCCCAATAATCTTTGTGCAACCTAAATGTACCTACAACATAACACAAACTTCCCTCTTGCAAGGGGTTGTAGGTATGCAAAGATAAACAAAGAGGAACACAAGGAAAATCAAGATATACATGCTTAGAAGGAACATCATCATAAGATATGAAAATCAAGTGAAAGATATGAGATAGATCAAGATTGTGCCCCTTCAAAGCACTTGTCCAAAGAGTGCATTTCGGCCAACTCTTGTAAGTAGTGGTTCCACTTCTAGAAGCAACACTCAAGGGTGCCACATCAAGCAAGCACGGGTCAATCAAAGTGTGAGCAAAGTCTTGCCCTTGAAAAGTGCTCCTTCCATGTAAATCCCTCATTCGACTTTTCCAATCCAAGAGAACATGTGAGAAGTAACAAAGCAAGTTCTTCTCCGAAAGCAATCCCTCCTTCATCATGAGAGCAAGCATCCCATTCAACCTATCCTTATCACAAAGATTGAACAAACTTCCCTTTTCCAAGGGGTTGTAGATAGGCAAGAAAGAAATACTTATACAAATATCACCAATCTTATAATTGACACATAAGGGATCACTTGATTGCATCATGCTCACAATAATAGAAAATTCATCCTTAGTGTCTAGCAAGCATGCAACATTATTCACAATAGGACTAGATTCATATGAGCAAAAAGGAACATTAGCATCATCAATTAAGTTCATCATAGAGGTATCCACATGCTCATCTTCAACCAAATCCAACAAAGAATCAACCACATGCAAGCCTAAAAAAGAATGATCATCAAGAGAGTGTTTCTTTGCTTCATACACATGGAATTTAATCATTTGGTCACCATCTTGAAATGTGATATATCCCTCATCTAAGCTTATGACCGCCTTAGCGGTCTTCATGAATGGTCTCCCTAAAATGAGGGAATCCTCTTCCTTTGACTCTTGTGACATGTCCAACACAAAGAAATCGGTTGGGAAAACCAAATTCTTGACCTTCACTAAGATGTCCTCTATTACCCCAAGTGGTCTCTTAATTGACCTATCGGCTAATTGAAGGATGACACTAGTGCCACTAATCTTTGTAAGTCCTAGGGAAGTGTAAGTGGTCTTAGGCATCACATTAATTGCGGCTCCTAGATCAATTAAGGCTTTCTCAAAGCATATGTCCCCTATGTAACATGGGATGGTGAAGGAACCGGGATCCTCACACTTAAGTGGTACCTCTCTCCTAATCAAATTTGGAACATAGGGCCCTCTTTGGATTTTCTCATTAGGCTTAGAAGGTCTCTTAAATATTTCTTTCAAGAGTTTTGCAAATGAAGGCATTCTTTTCAAAAGAACTCTCATGGAAAACTTAGCCTCAAGCCTAGAGAATACATCAACCAAGTCCTTCTCTAATTCCTCAAAATATTTGTTAGTTAAATCATGGGAACTAGAAGATGGAATATGCAAAGAGTTAAGGAAATTACCTTTAGAGGAGCCCTCCTCTTGTTTTGAAGAATCTTGAGAAGTTGAGGATGACTTTTGGTCCTTGTTCAAGTGCTCTTCCTTTGGTGTAGAGCTCTCGGCCTTATCCTCATTGTCACCATTAGAAGTGAGGAATTCGGTCTCTACCACATTCTTGGCCTCCTCAGTAATTTCAAGAGAGATAGGGTGGCTTCCAACATACACAACACCCTTAGAAATGACCTCTTGGACCATGGTATTCAAAGTGTCCTTCTCGGCCTCTTCATGTTCTTCTCCAAATGGAGGTATGCTCTCGACCTCATCATGAACTTTCTCACGAGCATGTGTTTCTTGAGTATTAGGATACTTTCCATCTTGCACACCATCCTTAGAAGTAGTCTCTTGCACCATGAGAGGGGAGCTTTTGGCCTCTTGTTCTTTTTCCCCTATAGAATGTGGCAATTCGGTCACCTCATGCTTCTCAACCTCCTCATTATTCTCTAGGGAATTAAAGTGATGTTCAACATTCAAATCACCACTAGAATTGGTCACTTGAACCACATCATTCATAGACTCCTCCTCTTCCTCATAAAAGCATGACATTGAATCAACTTGTAGTTTACTTCTCATATCAAGAGTCTTCAATCCCTTAGGATTCATCACAATATTGGAGGGTAAACCTCCCTTCCTAGCATCTTCTTGAGCTTGTGTATTCACCATTTGAGACACAAAGGTGGTGACATTTTCTTGCTTCTTAAGATTCTCTTCAACATTATCAATCTTAGACTCCATCCCATTCATCTTTGCCATCAAACTAGTCATCATTTGATACATCATATCTTGTTGGGAAGATGAAGCACTAGATTGATCAACTTGAGATCCCACCATATCATTCCTTGGAGCATAAGCAAAATTGTCATTTTTCACAAATGGATTAGGAAAAGCTCGTGTAGCATTCGGCCTATTCCCTTGAGGATAAGAATTAGGCCTCCCTTGGTATGTACCATAGCCTTGTTGAGAAGGATAGACATTAGAAATTTGGTTGTTGCCTCCCCCCCACTTAGGTTGTTGTTGTGGTTGGAAAGAGTTTGAACTTGAAGCTTGATTAGAACCTCCCCCCCACTTGAAATTGGGGTGGTCCCTCCAACCCGGATTATAGGTAGATGAGTAGGGTCATACTTTTGTTGAGGTTTAGCATTAGAGTACATAGCCGCCACCTCCTCATAAGATGGACATGTGGATGTTTGATGTATAGGAGAACCACGATGATCACAAGAAGTAGCAACCAAAGCCATAGAATCATCAACAACATTAGTAGGCTTCACAAACCGACCATCCAACCTACTTAGGCTCTCGGCTAGCCTCTCTATTGAATTGTACAACTTGTCATCACCACTCAAAGAAGCAACCTTAGGTGCACCATCATAAAATGCATCTCGGCCATAAAAGTTTTGATGGTTAGAGGCCATGGTGGAGAAAAGGTTCCATCCCTCATTGGCGGATAGGTTGAAGAGAGAGCCATTAGAAGCGGCATCCACACTCATCTTGAGTTGGGGCATAAGACCATCATAAAAATATTGCACCAAGTTGGCCTTTGAAATATTGTGATTTGGGCAAGAATTCACCAAAGTATTGAACCGGCTCCAATATTCATAGAAAGTCTCTTGTTGTAGTTGTTGGACACCGGTTATGTCTTTCTGCAACTTAGATATCTTGGAGATGGGAAAATAACGATCCAAAAACACCTTCTTAAGTTGCTCCCAAGAGAGGGTTGCATAGTGAGTAGGAAGGTTCAAGAGCCACTCCTTGGCTTTACCCTCCAAAGAGAATTGGAACACACGAAGAAGGACATCCTCCATAGAAGCTTGAAGAGGTTTCATGGATGAACATGTATGATAGAGACCCAAGAGGTGTTGATGAGCATCTTCATTTGGCAAACCGGTGAATTTAGGGAGATGAGCAAGTAAAGAGCCCTTCAATTCAAAATTGGTCGGTTGAGCATAGAAGCCTTGTGGAGCAAAAGAAGCATAGGATTGGGTGAAATCCCTCATTGGCCGATCATCATCAAGAAGTTGTCTCCCATGCTCATGATTGTTCTCACCCTCATGTTCTCTATGCTCATGTTCATGATGCTGCCTTTCGGCCATGATGAAATGTAGTATGCAAGGCAGTCCGTAAAACTCCAAACAGTGAAGAGTTGTCCCTGCAAAAACAAATTGAAACCACAGCCAGCACAACAGTATATAACCAGTCCAGACAGTCCAGCAAAATCAAGTATAAGAAGCACTAAAGTGAGTGCTTGCAAGAAGTAGTTGAGCACTGCTCAAAGGAGCACACAATGTCCAGCAAATTGTGTGCAAAAGGAAGTGGTTATCCTGCAAAAGAAAACAACCAATATCCAGCCAGCCACAAACAGAATAACCCAAGAAAGAATATCCAGGAAAATGTAGCACAAGAGCACAAGAAAGGGCTTGCAATGTGCTTAGCAAGGTAGCTCTAAACAAGCTTGCAAAAGTCCAAAGATATGGACACAAGAGCAGCCAATATTAAGGCTCCAGAATAGCCTCAAATATGCTTAAGAAATCCCTGCAAAGTGTTAGAAAAGCCTGCACAAAGTCCAGCAAAACAAACCACAAAACAGTGCAATTTCACAAAGTTCCGGTTAGAAAATGAAGGCAACTAGAGCACCTTTTGGACAGTAATTTCTAACCAAATTTTCCAGAACAACCAGGCAGATTCAAAGTGCAATTAATCAGCTTTCAAACAAACCAAACACTGCTCAAAATAGATTAGTACAACACAAACAGTTTTGGTTCAAAGTTGAGGCAGCAAAAGGCACAAGAGTGGGAAATTATGATCAATTGACAAGCAAGTTATGCACCAAAATTCCAGCACTATATATCAATGAAAAGATTGTGAAAAACTGTGCAAAAGTAGCCAAGAATCAACAAAAACAGCGCAGGGCAAGAGCAAACAGATTTGCTCCAAAGTCAGCAGTACCGAATACAAGTTCCAGAAAAACAGGGCAATTCCAAAAATTCACCCCGGACAGTATACAACGAATTGTTGAGCAAATGATATATCAAATTAAAGCTTTAATCCTGTAGTTTTACCAGTTAAAACAGTTTCAAAAATTTCGTTGCGAGTCAGCACCAGTTTTGAAAACAATGTCTCTGAAATTCCAGTACTTTCCAGCGAGTGTCCAGCAAACAGGGCAGATTTGAAAAATTAATTCCAGAAGGTATATAATGAATATAGCAACAAGTAATATATCCCTGGAAAGCTGAAGATGTGTAGTATAACCACAAGAAACAGTTTGGACAAATTCCAGTTACACAATTCACAGTTGCAAAAGTAAGCAAACTGGTCACACAGTGAATTTCCAGCAAACAGTCTATCTTCACCGAATTGTTTCAGACAGCACAGAAGTAGTTTAGGGACACACAATATATCAATAGAAAGCTGACAACATGTAGTTTAAGCACCTAAAACAGATTTTCCAGATTCGGCACAGATTAGTCCCAGTTTACAAAACAAACACGCTGAACAAACAGGATTTCCAGACAGAATTTCCAGCAAATGTGCAAACAAGTTCTATCAATGTCCAGCAGTACTTTTCAGCAATAAAAGGCCAACTAGAGCAGCCTATACACCTCCAAAACAGTGTCAATTATCCAGAATACAATGAGCAATTGCAAAATGCACAAAATCACAATTATGCTCAAAAGTACCAAAGTAGCCGTAGCACACAAGTGACAACAAATTAAAGTTGTGACTATGAAAACCTAAAACTAGCTAGAATCAACCTAAACCGGCAACGGCGCCACTTGATTTACCCCTATGTCGCCCTAGGAATTAATCAATATTTCTACCTTAACTACTATGTAGTAGTGGCAAGTAGGTCTTTTCTCAATCTAGGTTTAAATTCTTGCAAGTAAGAGGATATTATGTCACGCAATTTAACAAGCAATGAGAGAGTGATTTTTATGTTTAACAACTAATTAAACCTAGTAAAATAACTACAATAACCGAATGAAACAAGTGAAGGAATAAGATGAGAAGTACCTCCCTCTCCAAAGTACTATGTGCTTAATGATAAATGTGACCTCATATACTTGTTAATCTTGATATAACCTAACTAAATCCTTAAGATCTCTTAGATCAAAGAAATCTACAAGAGTTTAATTAGGTTAACCAAGCTAATAGCTCTTTGAAATCTTCAAATGTACCTTAGGCAACATTAACTCTAAATCATAGAGCTAAGAAACTCAATCATTCCACAAGAAACACATACAAGCAAATCGCTACACATGTCTTCATAGAACTACACAACATCAAACCCTAGGTTTTCACATACAAAGATTCAAAGAGAGATCTCAAACTAAAGTGAGGTAGAATACTTGAAAATACAAATACTCTAGCCTAGTGAGTCTTAATCAAAGAAATCACTAAACAAAAAGTTAAATCTAGCTTGAGATCTACAAAGAACTAACACAAGTACATGAGGCCAAATGTTGAGATCTACAAGCACATTCCTTTGGAGAGAGAGATGAGGATGCCTAGCCAAGCATGGAGAGGTGGAATGGAAGGAAGGTTGCGTGAGAATCCATGGAGGAAGGTGAAGTTTCGTGAAAAATGGGTATGGAAGGAGAAGAGAGAAGTTGAGAGGATTTGGGAGAAGAGAGAGAAAGTGAAAGTGTAGTAGTAAGTGATTATGAGCTTAGGGTTTTATCAAATGAAGTGGAGATTGGTTAATGAGTGGGATTAGTGAGGTAATTGGGCTGTCAAAGAGAGGTTAGGTCGGCCAATATGTGATTTTTAGGTGTATGTGGGTGTTAATGGCCAAGAGGTGTCATAAGGTGGAAGGAAGGGTATTTTGGGAATTAGGGTGAAAGGTGGTTGAATGTGGCCTAAATAAAGTCTAAATCCATCCTCCCAAGATTCCTCCTTTTTTTCCTCTCTATTGTGCTTCCCTTTTTGCCCTTAATGAAGCTCCTCCTCTTTGAATTTGAATTTTTGGCTCCATATTACCCCTTTTGGAAATGTGCAAATCTCTTGTTTTTGACAAAAGGGGTAATTTTTGTCCTATGTCTTTGCCTTCTCCAAGCCAATTCCTTGCACTCCAAGCTATCCCAAAGGGTTGTGGGGCCCACGTAGGACCCCCCTACACATGAAAACGCACAACTAGTCAAAAATGACCAAAATACCCTTGGTTACTTAAAATGCAAGTAATTAAGCTAGGATTTTCCATATAATCACCTATAAGCATGTGCACATAAAATCACCAATAATGATCAAATATAACAATTAAACCTCACTAATTAAGCTCAAATGCACATGCTTAAACATATAAATTTCGGTCCAATCAAAGTGCCACATGAATATTCCTCTAATATTAGCAAACTTGTGTCAATGGATGATTTGAAGTTGACGGGAATGAAGTCTCATGATTACCATGTGTTAATGCAACAACTTTTGCCGGTAGCTATAAGAGGAATTTTGGAGGATGATGCGCGGAAGACTTTAACAAGGTTATGTAAGTTTCTTAATGCCATTTGCAGTAAGGTAATTGACAATGAAATACTCGATGAGCTGGAAAAGGAAGGTTATGTTATTTTGTCGCAATTGGAGATGCATTTTCCTCCAGCGTTTTTTGATATATCAGTTCATTTGATTGTTCACTTGGTTCGAGAGATAAGACTTTGTGGTCCGGTTTCTCTAAGGTGGATGTACCCTTTTGAGCAATTCATGAAAGTTTTGAAGGGTTATTCAAAGAACCCATATCGCCCGGAGGCCTCGATTGTTAAAAGATATCTTGTTGAAGAGGCAATGGACTTTTGCAAACCATACCTAAGAAAACCTGACGACGAGGAAATCAACCTGGATGAAGATGAACTTTCTGGTAAAGGGGTGCGGGGCATGAAAGTAAAGAGTGTAGAGAGAGTGGAGTTGTTACAGGCACATCTATACATCTTGAATAACATGAAAGAAATGCAACCTTATTTGGCTGAGCATAAAAGGCTTTTGAAAGAGAATAACCCGAAGAAGAGTGATATGCAGATTTCAAATGAACATAACAAGTCATTTATTGGTTGGTTCGAGGAGTATGCGCGAAAACAAAAGAATGTGTCTGACACAGTAAGGTTGCTAGCTGTGAAGCCTCAGTTTATTGTTTTTTCATGGGGTGGTTATGAAATAAATGGGTTCTCTACTAAGGTCATTGATGGCAAGCGCACCACACAAAACAGCGGGGTGATGGTTGAAGCTGAGGCAACCCATTTTTCTAGCTCTAGAGACAAAAACCTAAAATTGGCTACAACTACATATTATGGGGTTATTGAAGAAATTTGGGAAATCATCTACGAACCGCATTTCAAGGTTCCCATATTTAAATGTAAGTGGGTACATAGTAATGCGGTTGTGATTGAGCGCCAAAGCGGCATGATATCTGTTGATCTTAATAGGGTCGGCTACAAGGATGAACCATTTATTCTAGCAAGTCATGCGAAACAAGTGTTTTATGTATCAGACCCTACAAATGTTAAGCTTTCCATTGCCTTGCAAAATAGAAATCAAATGGATTGTGCTCTCACAGTAAATGATGGTGATGATGATGAGATACAATTATTAGGCAAAACAACAAGAAGTTTGTTAGATGATGATGATGATGATGACTTCTGTGCGGTCAGGAATGATCATACTGAGGGTATATGGGACATATGGGACGACAACACATAATGTTAGAAAATGTATTGATTATTGTTATTGTTTTTCATTTAATAATCTATCTAATATTATTAATTGTTCGGTGCTAATGTATGTAATTGTTTCTCTTTCACAGGTTATAATGGCAGAAAATGACTCCGATCGCGAGCAAGAGTATTATGAGGAGGCCCCACCACCCCCTGTGAAGAAGAAGAAAAGAGGGCCTACCAAACTTTCGAAAGTGATTGCTCTGACAGTTGAGCATAAGAAGAAAAACCATTTGGAACTAGATGAAAAGAATAGGCCTAAAGGGCCAACTGCAAAGCCATTTGCAAGTTATCTTGGAACAGTGGCGAGAAACAGACTTGACATCACAATAAATGAGTGGAAACACATTAATGACGATGTTAAGCAACAATGTTGGTTGGATGTATATGTATGTACATTCGTATTTTAACTCCATATTTGTGAGATATTGTGGTGACTAATCATATTTGTTTGTTCATTGCAGCAATATTGGGATGTGCCGGATACCAAAGATTTTAAAGAGTTCGTTTGGCAAAAAATTGCAAAAAGGTTTAGTGAATTCAAATATAACATGGCCAAGGACTACATATTTGGGGGGTCTAAAATGGGTGAGGATCCATGTATAGCATATCCCAATATTGAACCAGAGAAATGGAAGGAGTTTGTTAAATATCGGACGTCTGAAGCATTTAAGGTATATCTACTATACATGTATAGTTCATAATTTGGTTTTAATCTGTGTACCTGCATTATTAATATTTTATTATTGTGGTACATAGGAGATAAGCAAAAAACAACAAGAGATTCGGGCTAAAAATGAGTATAATCATACCATGTCCCGTGGGGGGTATGATTGGATGACTGATTATGTGGAAGCCGAGCGGCGACAAAAGTGGGAGGAGCAGCGGAAATCTATGGAAGCTGAGTCATCTTCCACTGTCTTAGAACCTTTACCTGACCTCCAACGCCATGTAACATGGGCAGCGGCCCGGAGGAAGAGACCAACTGGAAAATATACCAGTGACAAGGCTAAAGCGGTGGCAAACCGAATTGTGAGTGCTATATACATTGTATTTAAACACTTACGTAGGATATTATTGTATCTTAATCAATGTTTGTTCACTTTTGTAACAGAATGAACTGGAGGAGCAATCTTCTCAGGGGTCTTGGACACCGCAGAACCCAAGAATGGACATCCTAGCAACTTCGCTAGGGAGATCAGACAACCCTAGCCGAGTTGTAGGAGTTTCTGGGAGAGTTGGGGCAAAGGAATTTTCTGGGCCAAAAAACGAGTGGTGTCTCGACCTAAAATGTCCACTGAGGAGCTTGATGCAATGGTGAATGCACGGGTGGACGAACGGATGGACGAACGGGAGAGCCAATGGCAAATGAGGTTTGAATATCTTACATCACAGTTAGAGGCTCTTCAAGCTTCCCAAAGAACAACTTCAACAATGAGTGAGCCAAGTGCACCTGATCCTCTTGATGACTACCACGAGGAGTGCTACTTACATCTTGACGAGCCTTGCCTACACCCTGTTGCTAAGGCTCTCAAGTACCCAAATCACACCACCATTCATAACAGGTCTATCCGGGATAATCAAGTAAAAGTGACAGTCATTTCCGTGATAAAGGGCCAAGAAATGACATGTGTTCCATTCTGTACTAAAGAGATCACAACTTTAGGGCAAGCAATGAAGGGCTTTATTGTTTGGCCTAAAAGGCTTGTGTTCGATACTGCTCAAGAAGCTCAACCACCAATTCTTCTCCCACAGGTACTAAAGTTGTCTATGAATTGACCTTTATTAACAATGTTATTGATATATGTGTGTAAAGTTGATGTGTTTCTTATTTTCAGAATTTTAACGGTGAGAAGTACCCATATCTGAATCTGCTATGGACGATGCAACCAGGATTTGAGCGTAATCTTTTAATACCTGCTGGAGTCGTCAATCCACTAGTAGAGGAGAAGATTTGGTTGCAAGGTTCTCGAGACCTTAAGGAGTTCTTGATGATGGAAGAGCTTGAGCAAAGCTGGCTTGATTTGGCCGTCTGGTAAGTGTGTAATATTTTTATCAATATAGTTGAATATTGTAATGAGTCTTTAAGTTCTAATCCATTTCGCCATGTCTAATAGGTACTGCCACAGCTTATGCCAAAGAACCCCAAAGGAAAAATTTTGCCGGTTTCTATGCCCTTCTAGACTGGCTTATGATGAAAACGCCTTGAAAGTACTTAAAAAGAGTAAGAAAACTCATTTTTGGGAGATGCAATGTTACGTTGAGCTGCAGATGGGCCTTGATTGCGGTACTCTTTATTTCGCCCCCGTTTTGAATTGGTAATGAGTTATCTTCTACACAATATTAAATGTTATGTCTTAGTTTAATTAACATTTATTTTCACTTATATCTTTCAGTGGACATTGGACTCTGGCTATACTTTGCCCGAAAGAGTTCAGGATTTTTTGGTTTGACTCTTTAGAGGGATTTATTAGCGACGATCACAGAAAAGTCTTCCACAAGTAAGTTTCTCTTTTTTTTTTACTTTTATGGTTGATAATAATATATCTTTATACTATATATAACATTATTGTTATGATTTTGTCTCTTTTGAAGAGGAATATTAAAATGGCATGATGCTCAAGATACTGATTATTACACAGCTAGTCAGACTTCGATTCATGTTATAAAAGTAAAGGTAAAAGCAATTTTTATATTCATTTTCATTTATATTGCTTTTAGCCATACCCGAACTACCATGATATTGCTGATATTGTCTGTGATTTATCAGTGTCCAAGACAGCGGGGCTCTGTACAGTGCGGATATTATGTCTGCAAATACATGCTGGATATTGTATATCATGTATATCAAGATCAAATTAAGCAAGGGAGGAAATTCCAAAAGGTATGCACGCTTCTAACATATATCTCCAAGAAAATAGTGATTTCTAATTGTAAGTGGTACTTTCCTTGTCTTTTTTAATATTGTTTAATTATGTTGCAGCTTTTGGAGGGACTTTATGGACTTAGTACTGACTCGTTTAAACAAGATGAGGATATTGACTTTGTACGAAACGCACTTGCAGAATTTGTAATCACTATGTGAGGCAGAAATTGTATAGGCTTAGATTGTTGTAGCTGAATTTTGAACTTATAGTAGTAAGGCAAAGATATAAAACTTAGATTGTGCCTTTTGTATTTTGTTGTCTAAGTAAGGTAATATTTATGCAGGATACATTTTTGCAATTGATCTAGTATTCTGTATTGTATATATGATTTATGGTGCTGTATTGAAAGTGGTTTGTAAATTGATCTGCAAGGTTGCAAATGGCTAAACAATGCAGTCCCTAAATTTTTTTTAAAAAAAAGCAACCTTTCAACGACCACAATTGGGAAATTGTGATCGTGATAGGGGAGACCTATCACGACCACAATTTTCCAAACTGTGGTCGTGAAAGCCTCCTGGGAGGCTTTCACGACCACACTTTATTAAAGTGTGGTCGTGAAAGCCTCTTAGGAGGCACCTAAACTAGGTGCCTCCTAAGAGGCTTTCACGACCACAGTTACATGACTGTGGTCGTGATAGGTCCTATCTATCACGACCACAAATATGTGGTCGTGAAAAACACACTTTTTTACGACGCGGGATTCCACGACCACCTATATCTGGTCGTGAAAAGCTCAATATTGTGGTCGTGAAAGACCTTATTTCCAGTAGTGTGTTCTTGCTCTAAGTCATCCGATTGTGATTTTACATCAGATAGTGTTCTAACTTAGGATTTTTAACTTCCATCTAATTCTTCCTAAGTGTTCATTATGTTCTTTCATGTTTTAGTCATCATCAAAACTTAAGATTCTAACAATAGGAATGAAACTCCAACAAGATTTGATTAATAACCGCAGGACAATCCTATGGGATTAAGAGCCGGTCCTGGAAATAAAAAAATCTCCCTTGTAATTGTACCCCGGCAGCAACCTTGGGTAAGTCCGCCATTGTTCTAACATGATCTCAATGGTAGGGGACCTGCGAATGGCAGCAGCAATGCTCTCAATCAATGTCGAGTGAAGAGTGATCAATGTCATGTGTGTGGTCCTGGATATCAATAGCTGCATTAGACCTACCTGGTTTATATTCAATGACATAATCATATCCTAGAAGCTTCGGAAGGTGTGCTTCTTGCTCTGGTGTTTGAATCACTTGATCAGTCAATGTTTGAGGCTTTGTTGGTCAGTACAGATAATGAAGTGATGGCCAAACAAGTAGTGTCGAAACTTAGCAACCGCCTGGGTAATAGCATATAACTCACATACATAGGCTGACTATGCTTGCATTCATCAGGATAACTGCTTGGAAAAGTAAGCAATTGGATGCCCTTGCTGACTTAAGACAGCACTAATTCCCACTCCTGATGCATCGGTCTCTAGGATTAAAGGTTGTGAGAAGTTTGGAAATGCTAGGATTGGAGCTTCAGTCAACTTATGTTTTAGTAAATCAAAGGCACTTGAGACCTTTCAGACCACACAAACGAATCCTCATGCAACAACTGGGTCAATGGACTGGTGAGCTGAGCATATTGTCGTATGAACCGCCGGTAGTATCCAGACAAGCCAAGGAATCCTCTCAATTCCGTGACTATAGTTGGAGTGGGCCACTGTTTAATGGTGCATATGTTGGAGGGGTCCATCTATATCCATGCAGTAGAAATAATGTGCCCAAGATAATCAACGGTGAGGCCAAATGAACATTTAGAAATCTCGGCAAATAAATGTTGGTCATGCTTCACACAGAGCACTATATCCAGATATTGTAAATGTAAAGGCCATGAGGAGATATAAATCAAAATATCATCAAAGAAAATTAAGACAAATTTCCTTAAGTACGGCTTAAAAACCGAATTCATGATGGCTTGAAATGTGGCAGGAACATTGGTCAGTCCAAATGGCATTACTAGTCATTCATACGCTCCTTGGTGGGTTATGAATGCAGTTTTCTCTCTATCCTCCTTAGCCATGAGGATCTGATGATACCCTGACCGTAAATTCAATTTGGAGTAGAAAATTTACCCTCTCAATTCATCAATCATTTTATCAACAGTAGGGATTGGGAATGAATCCTTTACAGTAATCACATTCAATGCTCTATAGTCAACACAAAATCTCTAGGTTTTGTCTTTGTTCTTAACCAGTATCACTGGAGCAGAAAAGGGACTAGTACTCGGTTGAATGAATCCATCATCTAGTAACTCCTCGACCATTTTTTCCATAACATCCTTCTGACTAAAAGGATATCTGTAGTCGTACTTTCACTGGCCCCTTGTCTCCCTGTAACAAGATATGGTGTTCATGATTTTTGGCTGGGGGTAAACCACTCGGTTTGTCAAACACCATTTTATGGCCATGCAATACTTGTAGGAGATCCCAAGGCAACCCCTCAGGAAGTTCCAGTGTGCTTTCATTTGGATTCTCAGATACAGACATATGCATCAAATAGAGCTCTGAGATTGAGTCAGTATGTACTAACAGTTGGAAATGCTGAACGGTTGCTAGTGATGCCTTAGGTGTTGTGATACCACACAATGTGACAAATTGGTCATTGTTGATAAACTTAATTCTGGAGTGACCAATTGTGTAATTTGCCAAATGTTCACCTTAAGTAGCAAGCCACGATGCTCCCATGACAACGTCTGACCTAGTAATTGGTAACACAAATGCCGGTATGGTAATTAGTTTGTCCCCGAATTAACAAAGGCAGCTGATGCACAATACCTTCGCCTTGCATGGAATAACCATCTCCAATCATCACCCTCACAGTATTCACCGATTTCACTAGCAGCTGTAAATGCTTCACTATTCGGGGGTGGATAAAGTTGTCCGAGCTTCCACCGTCAAGCAAGATTCGAACCATGGTCCCTAAAATAGAACCCTCAAATTAGATGGCATCCTTCCCTATTTGTCCTTGGAATGTCTGCAATTAAAGATGGTGCGGCGAGGGTGTTTCATCCGCTGATTATGGTGAGATCGGCAGTGATTCTTCGGAGGCTATTGTATCAGCAGTATCATCAAAATCCAACAACATCTGTTGTTTGTTGGCACACCTATGTGTTGGGGAAAACTTCTCATCACAAAAGTAACATAATCATTTTTCTCTCCTGAGGGACATGTCAGTAGGCTCATGCGTTTCACCTGCGGGAACGACTTAATGTTAGGCGGAAAGTAAGGTTTCACTGAAGAGGAGACCGAGTTGGAGAACCCACTCGAGAAATGCTTGGGTGGGCTGATAGTCAGATTTTCCCACGGTTGAAGCTAGATGAATTGGGCCGTGTATTTGGGTTTAAAGAGCCCACCTGAGTATCAAAACGTTTTGCTAACTCAGTGGCTCGCAACAGGTTTGGTGGTTTTTGGGCCATAACATCTTTCCTCAGCGTCGGTTTCAAACCACCATGGAAACAATCTAAAAAAACAGCATCAGACAAACCTTCAGTATGGTTGGCCAATGAGAGAAACTCCTTACAATAAGAGTTTGCCTAATCATTTTGTTGGAGTTTGAATAACCGTACTCGTGGTTTTTCAAACAATGAAGGACCATACTCTTCCTCAACAGCCTTCATCAACATGGGCCAATTAGTTATCACCTTCGTTTTCTGAAGCAATTGAAACCATGGAACTACATCATCCTCACAGAAGCAATAATAACTCGCTGGAAATCAGGAGTATTATATTATAATATGTGAAATAATGTTCGACTCGAAAAATCCAAGCCACTGGATCAGTCTCGTTAAACTTGGGAAAATCTAGCTTAATCAAACGACTATGATTCTGAAAACCCCCGGAATGTCCACTGCCAGAACCAAAATGATGAGATGATGCCTCTACACTGTGCTGGCTGATGGTCAACTTCTGAATCTCAGCCTTTAACCACTCCACCTTTGCATCGGCATTGACAGGCACTCGAGCCATAGCCTCGAAGGCCTCTTGAAGCTGCGCAAAACGAGCAATGGATGTTGCCTCCATCTGATCAAGGCAAGAGTTAGTATCAACATCTCGCTGAGCCATGGCTTCTAACGCCGCCCGGTCTTCCGCTAGTAAATCTTTGAATCGTGTAACCTCCGCCATACTCAATGAAAGCACCAAATGTAATGATCTCACAAAATGATACTAATGAATAAAGAGAAGAAATTGGCCAAGAAACAGATCTGAAATACAATTTATATATTGTCACTGCAATTAAAGCAATTACAGCCCAAAATTTGTGGACTAAAGTGTAATTATGTTGTTGAACTGAAATTTCTGAAATTTTCTAAATTTGTCCAGCAGCTTCATTTTTCAGCTTTTTCCTTGCTTTTTCCCATCTGAACTCCTCCATATTTGTTCCTTGAACGACCCTAAAAGTGAAATAAGAGAAGGAAATAGATCAACTAACTTTCTAAAATCAATTAACACATTAAATTCATAAGTTAGACCAATTAATTCATTTCCTAAACTAATTTCTACTTAAAAGTATAGATATTCAATCAGGCATAAATAAATCAATATCGCATCTTTGACATGTTAATAACTTCAATTTAACACACTAAAAACATACAAATCCAAGGATTTGTGAAAACATTTCTGTTTCAAAAAAAAACCAATAACAACAAACTTGATGTCAACAAAATCCAATGTTTACAAAATAAAACCTCAAAACACCACTTGCTATTATCTATTTCTCCTCAAACTCATTCAAGGGTATCAAGCCAAAATGTGCAGCAAACCCATAATCAGAACATAGACAATCCTCATTCCTGTTACAAATACACCAAATTCAAACCCTTAAATCAGATAAACAACCCCATTTACTTTCTTCAATATTTATACTTGAACTTCAAAGAAACATCGAAACTAAGGTTGCAAATGTAAACAATCTGTTACAAATACACAAAATCAAAACTCTTTTTAACAAAAAAAAATTAACAATAGCAACCCTTTTTACTCTCCCACACAAATAGTGTTCTATATTTATATAATCTTAATATTGCAAAAGAACGTAAAAGTACTGGACAAAAGAGAAATAGGGACGAAGGGGTTGCCAAAAATCTAGTTTTGAACATGTATAGATGTCAAAATCCCAAGAAAAATAGAAACTTTGATTGATGGGGGAAGAAAATAAAGTGTACTAATGATTGCTTGGAGATTTTTTTTTTTGAGTGGCATCTGTCTGCAATCACTATTAAAGCAAACTTAAATCATGGCTGAACATGGCAGTTAGAATAGGCAAGTGATTTAAAACAAAATAGGAGGCACGATAAAAAAAACTAGAGAGAAAGTAGATAGGTGGCTTAATTTGAGATTAGCTAAATTGTACACGTGAATTATACAGGTGTCAAGCAGAGAGACTTGTAGATGCCCTCCGCCCTCCTATTATAAAAGAGCGATTTCCCTTGATATTACTTTTGGAATTTTGAGTTTCATACTTGTACTTTTGGACATTCGGAGTTCTTTAGTTATTATTTTCCCATAATCTTAATTCTCCATTTAGAAACAAGGGTTAATATGCAAATTCCCCCTCGAAGTATACCAAAAGGTGCAGATGTCTCCAGACATATTTTTAGAAGCAAGTTTACCCTGGAAGTAAAACTTTTGTGCAATTTAACCCTTCTGTTAAACAATAAGTTTAACATTGTCAATTTTAATACATGTGGTAGATAAGTTGTCACTCTAGCGCTTACATGGATGCCACATAATAAAAAGAAATAAGATAAAAAACAATAATAGAAAAAAAGAATTAAAAAAATGAAAAATCACTCCCCCATCCCACCCTACCCCACCCACACCCCCACCCCACCACTCCCCTCCCCTCTAAATCCACCCACACCCCACCCCACCAACCGCCGCCGCCGCGCCACCCCAACTGCTACCGCGGGATTTTTCATTTTTTTAATTGTTTTTTTCTATTTTTGTTTTTTATCTTATTTCTTTTTATCATGTGGTATCCATGTATGTGCTAGAGTGGCAACTTATCTGCCACATGTATTAAAATTGACGGCGTTAAACTTATTGCCTAACAGAAGGGTTGAATTGCACAAGATTTTTACTTCTATGGTAAACTTGCATCTAAAAAAACGTCAGGGGGAATCTGCACCTTTTGGTATACTTCGAGGGGGAATTTGCATATTAACCTAGAAACAAATTGAAATCATAATTGTAGTTTTAATTGAGACCGTATAAACAGAAACAACTACTCCCTCCGTTCCTAAATATAGGACCTAGATGACTTTTTTGAAAAATCCTAAAAAAGTAAAAAATAAGTTAATTATAAATTAATTTACCTAATTTTTTCTCTTAAACTAGTTTATTTTACCTATAAGCTAATGGATAATCTAAAAAGATATCAAATATGTCATCGTTTAATAACCTATTTCGCAACCTTAATCTTTCCAAAAAAAAGTTATCTAGGTCCTATATTTAGGAACGAAGGGAGTATTATCTAGCCAGCCATATTTGATAATGAATAAGCCATGGACTTGCCTCTAGTAAGAGAAACTAGAGAGAGAAAATCTTTCCTTCTCCCCTGAGAAGAGTAACCGTCGCCTACACCTCCTCTTCACCATCTCAGATGCTAAGATATCTTTAACCTCCCTTCCTAAACAAATAATTGCCTTAAACCTTCTTTCCTTCCCAATACCATCTGCTTAAGCTCCACAACAACCCAATCACAAGTATTTGCTGACATAACTTCCCCCTCTTAACATCCATAACTAAATGCAGCTCCTAAAAATGACGGCATGCAGCGTCTCTCTCATCCGTCGTTTTCTTCATTACTTGCACGTTGTCTTTTGGCAAGCACCGATCCGACTTCCTCTTCTTCCCTCATTGGTCACTTCGGCATCCACACCTCTTTTCCCAACCCTCTACCTTCCAAGGATCAATCATGAAAGTGAGGATGCACAAGAGGGGGGGTGAATTGTGCTACAAAATCAATAAGAAATTAAAGACACTAACACAAATTCTTTTATACTGGTTCGGTCTAACTCTTGACCTACGTCCAGTTCTCAATCCCTTGATTGAGTTCCACTAATCCACAGGTTTTAAACGGGTTCACCTGCAACCTTTACAACCACAAGTTTTACGGGATCACTTACAACCTTACAACCACAAGTTTTACGGGATTACTTGCAACCTAACTTACTCCCCCTTACTACTTGCAAGGGTTCAACCTTTACAAAAAGGATTTACTACAAAGTTCACTTAATGAACAGATTGTGATAAACACTTAAGTACAATGAATGCTCTCAATAAATGAGACTTAAATACGAAGAGTACAAGATGATAACAATAAGAATAACTCTCAAGGTATTAAGTGCTCTTTAGAACTTTAAGACTTTCTGAATATTCTCTGGGTATTAGCTTTGAATGCTCTTGGCTTTTTGAGTTCTTCGTGTGTTGTTCTACTTCATAAATGATGAAGTTGTTCCTTTTATAGTAGCCTCTAATACACAAGTTGCTTGAGGACAATGTCCGTTTGAATATACCCTTGTTACCGTTGTACTCATTAATGCTCAGCAGGGTTGACTTGCTTTAACTCTGAAAAGTAGCTCTGTTCATTCTGACAATGTTGCTCTGACAAAAGCAATTCTGACATTTGAGCACTTGTACGGTCTCTGACTCTTGTACTTGCTATCGGATGGATCTTGGCTATCGGAAGTAGGAACCTTGTTCTGCAAGTGTTAGTCCAAGTATATGTAATACAAAGAGTGTCCACTATCGGATGCTCTTTTGCTATCGGAAGTGAGAGCTTAGTTCTGCACACAAATGTTAGTCCAACAGAATAATATAATCAAGTGCAATGGGAAGCATTTTTGCTAAAGGAAGCTATTATACTTAGACTCTAATTAGGCTTAGTTAATTTCACTTGCGCTCGATGATGTGCCTACTTGCTTCCGCAAGCTAAGGGAAGTTTTTCACTTAGACTAAGTTAACTAGGATCATACTTAGTATTCAATTGACTTCCGCTATCGGATGTGTACTACATTCGCAAGCGCTAGTTACGTTCTTTTTGCTCTAAGTCATCCAGTTGTGATTTTACATCCGATTGAGTTCTAACTTAGGATTTTTAACTTCATCTAATTCTTCCTAAGTGTTTATTATGTTCTTCCATGTTTTAGTCTTCATCAAAACTTAAGATTCTAACAAATCATGCCCTACTTATCTCATCCACCCCTTCAGCCTATAAATCTACCTCTCCGCCTTTCATTATCATGCATCCACTCTTTCATAACCTTCCTTTTCTCTCTTTGATATACTCCCTTGCCACCTCCTTATCCATCCTTATCCCCGGACCCCCTTTAGTAGCATGGCTTTCCTCTCATCCTTCCCCTCCGGCTACCATAAAAAGCCCATATGTTTGCTTCTCCTGCAGCCTCAACCCTACGTCATGAACTTCCCTTGCATGTAATAGGAGCTTTGATTGATGCCCAACCGTTGTCTGAGAAACACTTGGAAAACTGCCTTCGGGTCCTGTAGAGGCTAAAAGACACATTTGTTGTTAAGGAAAAATCTGAAGTCTTTTACAGAATCTGCTTCAAAGATTAAGAGGACCTCATGCATGTTGTCGAAGATGGCCCATGGTCAGTCAACAACTCGGTGTTCTCTGTCACTCCATGTGCTCCAGGGGTCTTAATGGACTCAGCCCAGCTCCGCCCTTTTCCGGCCTGCAACCTGTGCCACCTCATTGGCCATACCAGCACTTATTGCCCAAAACCTCTCAGAGGCATCATGAAGGGACAGACTATCCTTTTTGACAGGATCAACCGACGCTTTGAGAATAGATTTGTCATTAATTTCAACCTTAGCCTCTCAGAACTAAAATGGCAGGAATAGACACGTCTGCACCGGTCTCAAGGTTCTACTAGAATCTGTTTTCACATGCATGACCGCATCAGGTACAAAATCCACGAAACCTCACCTCAGGATATTCTCCTCTAGGAGGGCCCATCCAACCAGAATCTTTTTCACTTATCCTCGGAGGAATACTCATCTAACTCGTCAGAAGATACTTCTATTCAGAAGGATTGACTGACACCCCTTCTCATGGCCCCTCTTTTGAACCATGTAACCAGGCTGGCCCTTTCTCTTTACCAGCCCTTATTTTTGAAAAGATGGGCCCTCCTAGCCCAGATTTGGTCCAGCTGGTGGAAGATCCCTTAGCCCCCCTATCTGGGGTAGCCTTCGAAGAAATCACAAGCCCACAACATCACCAAGCTGTGACCTCCGCATCACTAGAGACTTCACTTCTTGATTTCTGCCCTACCAACATACCGCCAATTCCAAGGCCAACTATCAACCCATCTCCCCTCGTGGCTGCTACTCCTGAACTCATCCTTGCCACACAGGTCTTCCTCCAATCATCAGAACATAGGCCTTCTTCGATCTCAGCTTCCTCTGCTGGGGCCTCGGAAGCCAGCAGAAGGACTTCGAATTCCATCCTGAAGATGCGTTTGAATCCATCTCCAACAAGAAATGGTCCCTTGCCAACTCCGCTCCAAATCCCCCGCTGTCTTTTTGGATTGGTGAAGATCCAACCGTTTTACCCTAGCCTTTGCTGCTCTGTTTTTGGTATCTTCTTCAGGTCATATAAAGAAGGAAGGTTTGACTGGCAGTTCATTAACCCAGATCATGATGACATTCTCCCGCTGCTCCACATCAGAAACACCATCTATTACTCCTTTTAAGACTCACTGGTGCTTGCCTATTACCTGGAAGAAGACATCACTAGTCCAAACTTGTTTGTATACTTCTCATCGGTGGCCCCCTCAGCTAAAGATCACATGTCTATAGTTGTCCCTAAGGGAGATCTCTTCATCCCACCATCTTTGGTTTTTAACAAACAGAATCTGCATTCTCAATACGAGGACTCAGATCCTGAGGAGGTTAAGTATTTTGGCCCGCACCTTCAGGACAACCTCACCCGTAAACGTAAACGCCTGTTGGAGGTGGCTCTCTCTGTCCCCAGGCCTCCTAAGAAGAGAAAGATTGTCACTCATGTTTCTGTCAACACAGCTACAAAAACGGCTGAAGAAAAGCTTCTAGAGGAGCCATGAAAATACTTAGTTAGAACTATCGGGGTTTTCGTAAGACCATGGTAGTTCAGCGCTGCAGACAAGGTTTCCCTTCATTGTCCGGACTTCGTCTTCCTTGCAGAAACCAAGCTTCCTGCTAATGTGGCTTTCTCTAATTTAAATAATCTAGGCTTTGACTTTTATATAGGCACTGATGCCATTAGAAAAGGGCGAGGCACTATAGTTGCCTGGAAAAAACCGTATGTAGTTAAAGTAGTAGAACTTGCCCCCTATGTTTGTCATTGTGAAGTTTCAAGTAATGATATGTCCATTGCTTACTACTTGTCTTTCGTATATGACCCTCCTAACTACACAACACGCCCCTTCTTCCTGCAATGGATATAAGCCAAGTCGGCTAGTATTTCTAACCAGTGGCTACTTATTGGAGATTTTAATGTAATTCTAAGCCGAGAGGATAAGTTGGGCCACACAGGATCATCTTCTAGCTAAAACCAATTTTCTAATTGTATTACATCCTCCAACTTGATCGAACTGCCTCCAAAAGGATGCCATTTTACCTGGACAAACAACAGGAAAGATGGTGAACTTATACTGGAAAAATTAGACAGAACTTTTTGCAACTCAAGCTGGCTCTCTAGCTTCCCTTTCTCTAACTATCAAACTCTGAGGATAGTGGCCTCCGATCACTGCCCCTCCTCTCCAAATCAGATTTCTCTCTTCATCACTCTAGACAGAAACGTTTTGAGGAATTTTGGTTTCAATTCCCAGAATGTCATGCAATAATCTCCAGTTCTTGGAACCAGTCAGCCCAAGGCTCCCCTTGTTTTTCCCTGTCCTCTAAACTCTCATTGACCCTGAATGCCCTCAGCTCATGGAGTAGATCAAACATTGGACACCTAAGCAAGAGAATTTGGGAGTTAGAAAACAAGTTTATGACATTGCCAGCCTCCTTCTCCACCTCTACAGATTTGCATGACCCCATTCATAGGCAAATAGAGGATACCAAACACCAACTTGAGTTCCTCCATGACTGTGAAGCTAGCTATTAGGCTCAAAGATCCAGACTCAAATGGCATGCTGAGGGAGAAAGAAATACAAAGTATTTTCATGCAATAGCCAGCAAAAGTAAGGGTAAAAATCAAATTACTTGTCTGCAAGCAGCGGATAGCACTTGGATAAGAAATGAAGGGGCCTTAGCAAATGCATTTGGAGCCCATTTTCAAGGTATTTACCAAAACCCCTCCCAGCTTCCCATGGAAGACATCTTACTGCACCTATCCACTCTTAATCTCCCAAGTTTATCAAGCACACGAGCTGCTTCACTCCTCTCCCCCTAACATTGAAGAACTCAGATCAGCAGTTTTTGACCTACCCAAATTAAGTGCACCGGGACCTGACGGCTTTCATGCTCATTTCTATCAAAAGGAATGGTCATTCATCAAGGATGACTTATTCAAAGCACTATCACACTTCTGGAACTCAGAATTCCTCGTCAAATCAATGAACAAGACCAACATTGTTCTTATACCAAAGGTGGACAGCCCCACCTCAGTCAAAGATTTGAGACCAATAAGTCTTTGCAATGTCTCATACAAAATCTTCTCTAAGGTCCTAGCAAACCGAATTAAGACACTTCTCTCTGAGCTTATTGCCCCCAACCAGTGTGCCTTCCTCAAGGGCCACCGGATTTCAGACAATATCATGCTAGCTGCGGAAGCAATGGAGCACATTCTTTCCTCCAGAGAAGGAAGGAAGAAATTAGCAGCACTGAAGCTTGATTTCTCCAAGGCTTTTGATCGCATTTCCTAGAACTTTATTGCAGCCTGTCTCTTCTCTATGGGATTCCCCATGAAATGGGTCAATTTGGTACTGCAATGTGTCTCCACGATAAATTACAACCTTCTTTTCAATGGGAGTTCAATTTCTTCTTTCACTCCAACCCAAGGAATTCGGCAAGGAGACCCCTTATTGCCCTATCTCTATATCATAGCAGCCAATATTCCTTCATGCATCATCTCTGGATATGAACTCTCTAAGACCTGGACAGGGATCAAATTTTGTCGCTCTAAACAACCTCTTACTCACCTTCTATATGCAGATGATTCACTTTTGTTTGTGGAAGCAACCCCAAAATATTTCAACTTGTTATCTGCAGCATTGGACTTTTACTACATGCTCTCAGGGCAACAAATTATAACAAGGAAAAATCAGCCATCATCTTTAGTCCTAATGTCAACCATCACCTTAAGCACATGCTGTCACAACAGGTCCAGATCCCATTTACGGGATGTTTAGGCAAATACCTTGGAGCGTGGGTGGATGCAGGAAGAAATAAAACAATCATCTACGACCATATTCTCCAATCAATCACATCCAGAATCTCATCCTGGAAACAAAAACTTCTTTCACAAGCAAGCTGCCTCACCCTACTAAAATTTGTGCTTTCATCAGTTAACTTTCATATTATGTCATGCTTTAAATTACCAACCTGGTTGTGCAACAAAATTGTCAGCATGTGCCTTTAATTTCTTCTGGGGTCAAATGGCGGGTCTGACCAAATTCACATGTTACACCGAAACAATCTCTTCAAACCTTTGGCAGAAGGAGGATTGGGCATAAGATCAACAGCACTTTTCAACCAGGCCCTCCTTTCAAAACAACTCTGCATAGTCATCTCTGTCACAGATTACTCCCTCCTCTCCACCACCATAGGCAGGAAGTATATCAACTGGTCATCTCGAGACTGGCTTATCTAGCCTTACAATACCTCTAGGATATGGAAGGATGTCACATCCAATGCTTCTTTTATCACCCATCATCTCCACTGGCAAGTAAGCTCGGGGTCCACAATCCCTCTCAACCACCCTCTGTGGTGGCCCATGCATCGCAAGTCGGATACAAATCACTTAACTTATGTGTCTAATCTGCTTAAGCATTCAATTTCCTCGGACAGACCAATCACCTGGAACACTAGCCTCATCAAACAGCTCTACCCTCCTCAGCATGCCAGGAAAATACTATCCCTTCCCATACCCTTATACAGAGGTAAAGACAGTATTGCTTGGAAAGAGCCTTTCAGATCATACTCAACAAGTTTGGGTTACAGGTTTCAGAGTGCAAGGCCCACTCACTTTTCATCTAATGAATCTTTCTAGAGATTCCTTTGGTCCTCGTCTCTTCCTCACAAATGCATTCTGCTCCTCTAGAAACTGCTAAATCAGGCGCTTCCTATGGCGGACATTCTATGTTCCCACCATCTAAATTCAACAACCAAGTGTGTTTTAGGTTGTGATGCACCTGACTCTATAGCTCATTACTTCCTTGACTGCCCTTTTGCAAGAGCACTATGGTTTGGACTATGCAGCATTAGACTTCCACAACAACTACAAAACTCACATATCATTGCATGGATCAAACAACTGTTATTAGAGTTCCAAAAAGACTTGGAACTTGTCAACCTAATTGTTATGCTTCTTAACCATCTTTGGATGATTCGAAACAAAGCAATTCACGAAGGACAACAGCTTTCCCCGCTCAAGGAAATTCAGAGAATTTTAGCAGCAGCAAGTTACGCTCAATTGGTCTGCACAAAATAAAGTCCAACTACTGCCATACCCCATCAATTGCTAAGCATGGAAGTCATCAACTCCGATGTAACTATAGCCCTTCGCAAATGGCGACATCGCATGAAGACATATAGCAGAATACTTGTTTTACTCCATCATTCCCTTATCCATCAATTCCAATGGGAGAGAACAAGATGTAATCCTGCCCTGTTCACTCTAGCATGCTTGTGGGATGCACTGCTGTGGATTGAGAGTAAGATTAGGCCGAATTCCACCCTTGCTATATGGAACACTGAGAAGTTCATGATCAGCCCTTCTAGCCTTACACTGCAAGCAACCCAAAATGGGTACTGTTATCGATTCCCATTTTCTCGCCCTTACTGCCATTGTCACTGTAATTCTGCATCCTTCTTCTTCTCCATTTCGCTTTTTTCACGTTAAAAATTTAACCTTTTGGTTTAATTTTGTGTCATTTTTTGTGGGTTCGTTTTGTTTTCCAGATTGGATATCAGTTTTTGTTTTTCGTCATCACTGCACTCCTCAAATTCGATAAAGTCACTGATTTCGCTGGTAACATTCTTAAGGCTTTTTCTTTGTTTTGTTGCTGAGAAATTTAGGCAGAAAGATAAGTAATTCATAAAGGGTTGTAGTTAGTTTGTTTTGTTTTGAAAATTAGCTCATTGTATGATAATGTTGAATTAGAGAATGAATTTTGCTACTTTTTGTACATTACATAAACGTTGAGATAACCCTTTTTCTTCTTTTCCTTGAAAGGAAGCACAAATTTCATTATACTTGCTGTATTGACCATTGTGCTGAAAGGAACATGGCACTTTCGACAGGTTTAGTTATCTTTTGATCTCTTTGTGGTGATTTATTGTGTTAAGCTTCACATGATATTGATAAAGCACTCCCTTTTTCAGGTAATCTTGACCTTTCTTGTTGTATTATGGGGTCTTCGCTTGGGCATTTTCCTCTTGTTTAGGTATGTTGGTTACTCTCAGCAGAAAGTTGAATGATGTCTGCTTAGTTATCTTATTCTTGAAGTGAGTGAATTAAGAAGGATTAGTTGGTAATTATTGGGTGTATAAGATAATTTTATTTTTCAGATTAGGTTCATATCAATTATGTCAATTAAGACATGAATCAATCCCAATAAACATAATGTACCTTGCCATAGAGGTAAACACTTTTTTGTATCCTCAACTTTAGTGGCAGCAATTTGTGACAGCCTAATGCAATTGTGGCAAGTTATCGTAGGATATTTAAGCATTGCGTTTTGTTTAACATGTGAGTTCTATCCCAATTTTTAATGCTAATTTTGTATCAGCCTTCGAAATTAGTAAATGGAAAGCGCCTTAAACACTAAACCATTTTACATTGGATGGTTTCTTTGTGTCTCTTATCATATTTATTTTCCAAATACTCTTGCTAGGATTTTGCAATGGGGAGAGGATCGCCGTTTTGATGAAATGCGTAGTAATTTGGGAAAATTGGCTGTATTTTGGACATTTCAGGTTTCTTTCCCCCTTATGTCTGTTTGAAATAGAATAATGTCCTGATGGTTTATAGTATGATGTATTGTGGGGTTCTTTTTTAACTATTGCAGGCTGTCTGGGTGTGGACTGTGAGCTTACCTGTTACTGTGGTCAATGCAAGTGACAGAAATCCTTTTCTGCGGACTGAGGATGTAATTGGGTGGCTTATGTGGTGTGTGGGTTTTATAGTTGAAGGTACAGCAGATCACCAGAAATTGAAATTTAAAAGATCTGCAGAAAATAGAGGGAAATGGTGTGATGCCGGAATATGGAAATGTTCCCGTCATCCTAACTATTTTGGTGAGGTTAGTGCTGTGTATTATTTCAAATGCCACTGTTTCTGAATTGATGTTGCAGCTTCTGGGTGCTCCTTTTGGCTATTATGTTCTGTTTACTACATGTTTGAGCTGATTATGTTCTTACTGTGAAAAATATTGCTTTACAAGAAACTATTTATATCGTGGTTCTTCTGTTATCCGTTGTTGATAGAGTATAGCGGCATCATGCAATCCATGTAGTCGATCACACTGAGTGGGATAAGACTTAGTTACTGTGGTATTAGAAATTCTTTTGAAAATTAACTGAATTTCTTGAGTGCTTGGATAGATTCTGCTTTGGTGGGGAATTTTTGTGGCTTCTGCGCCAGTTCTGAAGGGTGCTGAATGGTTGGTAATCTTTGGGCCAATCTTTCTCACATTATTGCTTCTTTTTGTGAGTGGCATTCCGTTACTCGAGGTTTGTCCCTTACCCCTGACATATTCAAAATGTTGCTGAAATCATTCAACATAGCTGATGGGTGATTGAATAAATATAAACAGGAGTCAGCAGATAAGAAGTATGGAAATGTTGAAGCATATCGGATATACAAACGAAGGACCAGGTATTTAAAACCTTGTAATTATTTACATTTCTTTGTATCTTTTAGGAGAAACAACTAAGCCAGATCCTTGTATTTCAGCCCTTTGATTCCTCTGCCCCCCTCTGTCTATGGAAGCTTGCCCTCCTGGTTCAAAAAAATTTTTCTCTTTGAATTCCCACTCTACAGTCGGAATCTTCCTCAAGAAGGACTAAACTGGTGAGTCACATTTTGCTTTTACTTACAAAACATGTGTTAATTATTAATTAGTCTTGAGTTGAGATTTGTATAGTTGTCCTTTAATGTTGATGCTCATTAATATAAAACAATGTCTGTGATAACTGGACATGTTTCATAATAAGAAGCCATATTGGAATTAATCTATGACTGCTCGGTGGATTCAAAATATCTTGAAGCCTATGACATGTAGTAGTCTCTACACTATGAATAATTGTTACTCCCTCGGGTCTTAAATATAAACCACTTTACCTAATTTGATTAAATTAAGGATGTTAGTTAAGTTAGTTAATATCACATGATATTACCAATGCACCCTCACCATCTACCTTAATTATCACTCTCCTTCACTTGCTTGTTTATTGTTAAAGAGCATTGATAGGAATAATTTGGGCGAATGTTTGTGACCAAATTTAATATTGAAAGTGGTCTTATATTTAGGAATGCTTGGAATAATAAAGATGCCTGAAATTTTTTTTGTTGTATTGTGTTATTTTATGGCGCTATGAAATGTTTTATTAATTTAACATGAGTTGAGTGTGCAAGGTGTAGAACAAGTAAAGCGCAAGGTGGTGAAGATTCTTTGAAGATGGGCTAGCACTAGTGTTGACTTTGTAGCTTTCATGATTCTTGATGAAGGTGTCTTTTAATGGTACCTTGTAAATTATGTGCAACTCTTGATTCACTTCATTAGATTCTTTGACGCTAGTAACTCAAATATTGGATCACTGAAGATGAATAGTACCCATTTCCTTATGCAACAAAATATATTGTTTATTAGTTTTTGTGTGGCCCTTTGCCCGTAAAAGTTAATAGTAAAAAAGAAATCTCATACAATAGCTCTAGTGGCTTTAAACTAAAACCATTATGTGTCGCTAAATTCTTCGTAATCTGAAAACATTCGTTAAAATCCAATAGTTAATGTTAAAAACATTTGTAGAAGATTTTTGAATCAAATATTTATTAGAAAGGATAGTTTTTATTAAATTCCCATTATTCCCACACTTACAAATTACAATTATCTTTTAGCAACTTCACTCACAATGCAACTCTTCGTTAACCGAACCCCATCCTAACCTCATCATTAAATTTGCATTTCAATTCTTTGCAATTGGCAGCTCAAACCCTATTACTTCCTTCTCCATTATAATTATTGGTCGCAAATTTTAATTTTCCATGTCCATTATGCAATAGTAGTTAAAAGTCCAATATTTTCCACGTCGCCTGTTTTAATATCCCCTCGGAAATGGACATGAAATAGTGAAATGCTTAAATTAATGGACTTAGAAATCGCATTCTATAGTATTGGAAGATCTTAAGCATTCCAAAGTCTCCAAACCGTTCTCAAACTTCTATTCCTGCATTCCTACATTCTCCAGCTAGTCACCCCAAATTCTACAACCTTCCATGCTTTCTTTTGATACATTTCTGCTACACTATACTTCTCGTTCATATTCATATTTAAGCCCCCCATTTTATCATATCTCCCTCATTCTGAAACTATAAATCCTTGCAATTTGTGGAAAATCCCACGCCTCCCCCCAATTCACCATCTCTTTAACTTAGTAAATCATCATTGTCCCATCTAACTGTCATTCACAGTAGTCAGTTACTCTCCTCTCACTATCCATCCGGCAATCCTTCCAGAAATTTTATCCTACTCCCATTACCTTCCTCCGGTATCACATTACGTGTTATTTGGGACCATAAAGGCATAAACTGGTAAATGTTGCTTTTATTAATATAAAAATTATACTAGTATATTCCACAAATAATTATCTTAAAATGCTATCTACTCGATGAATTCAATTAGTTTTCAATCTTTGCAATGATAATAAAATAATCTTAAAAGAACAAGGAGATTTACAGAACTTGTAGGTATGCATCACATATTTTTTTTGATTAAAAATTTATTGGATGACTCGACAACTGAATGACAATTGTAATATATCTATCTACAAGCATTTCCATTTGCATTCAATAGTTAAAGCATTGAAGAGACCTCCTAAAAGGTGAGGTAAGCCTGATGCCAAATAGATACAAGGAACAAAAATCATAGTCCTCCTGTGTTGTTTATGTTTTCCAAAGATATGACTGCGCCAGATTTAGATATAGTGTCGTTGGGAGCCCCAGAATGTGACATGAAAATATAAAACACCCACAAATGAAGGCAAATCACGTAAATGGAACCCCACAATTTTGCCGTTGGATTCCTTCTCAAGAACAAGGCGCCAACCACAAATATGTGATCTAATTGTCTAAGCAGTGACCCCAACTGTTTCTTGCCTGAACGATATCTCTCTTGCAACTTTGAATTAGAGAGTTCCCATATACCTGACTCCAAATCCATTGATGAGGAGGCATTAGCTGCTCCTAACTCCGTCATGTTTTCATCCAGCAACCTTGACACTGTCTGCAAGGTTTATTCAGAAAATTCAGATTTTGAGTACTATCCAGATTTCTGAGAATTTGCATCATGCTTAGATAGTTTCCGCCATACCTCAATTCTAAATACTAGACTAGCCTTCTCGGAGGAAAGGGCTTCAACCTGTCCACATGCAGATCAATCTATTAGTCTTGTTTAATAAATTTTTTAAAAGCATAGCAGATTAGAGTAAAGATATAAAGTTCTTAAAACCGTTCCTGAAATATATTACAAGTGATCAATGATAAAGCAACACTTAAAATTATATTTCTTTCATACGCTTTTCACTGCTAATCTTTCAAGATCATCATAATTATTTTAAACCTTTTTCATTAAGAAAATATATGTATGTCTGTAATCTATGCAAAACAATAAATCTGCCTAAACAATCTATTAAAATACGAAGCAAAGAAAAGAACAATGTGTAGGATGGGTGAAAGACACACCTTGGCTTGCTTTTGAATTAAATGGTCTGTCATCTGACTAAGTCTACGCTTCAGCTCGACTTCAACTTCTGTTGGCTCTTCAATGTCCTTCCTTGTCAATTCGATATCAGCTTCAAGTTTCCTCACCTACACAGTGAACAAGTTAAATAATTTTGCATCAAAAAGAAATCACATCAGGCAGACAAGACTCAATGCTAAAATAATTACTATTACTAGTATATGAATATATATTTGTAAAACGTGCAAATGGCAGTGGGAAAGATGTAAAGCATAATAATGAAGAAACACGAATATTTAAGCACGAATCCTGTGAGAACTTCCTTATCCTTCTCCAGTCTCATTAGATAATCCAAATAATAAAGCTATATATTTTATTTTGAAACAAGAAGGCAATCGAGTTTCCTTCTTACAGATATAAAAATATGGACAAATTATCAAACAACTAAAAATAATAAAATATATAACCACTAATGCATATATGTCAGCACAAATGTTTACCTTATCTTGCAATTGTGCAACTTTATCATCAATGAAAGAAACTTCTGCCTCCAGAATTTCTTTCTCAAATTCAACTCCTTTCAATGCTGACTACAACAGCAAAATGATAAAAACACGGTTAATATAAAAGCTTCATAAAGGAATATAGGATCCAACAAAACGATGACAAATAAACATCCCATTAGCCACCTCCACCCTCCCCCCAAAAAAATCAATTCTTAAACCAGCTTCAAAAACAAAAATAAACACAGAGAGAGAGAGAGAGTATAACTTGCCTTAGTTTTTGCCGATCCAGTCTGCATAGGATTCTTCATGCTCCTCCTGAGCTCTACCAAAGGTTGGGAAAGATCAAACCATCACTACACCATTTCATCTCAAATAATAACGAAAATGAAACTCGAATGCATCAAACATAAATCATCGAAGCCCAGAGGCATGAAATCTGGACCAACCATGGGATAGCAACTACCTAGTGGTACTTATCAACAACATCTCAACAAGCCTTAACCAACTAAATGGGATAGGCTACCTCTATCATATGATACCATTGAGCTTGATCAATAACTAAATCTCTCGATAAATTGTTGGCCAAGATACTCACTCAAAAATCTTATTTAGTATAGCTAATTAATAGAAGCCAAAAAAAAACTGGAGTCTCAAACACTCAATCCATGACACTTCTTCTGGTTAAAAAAAAAAACCATGACACTTCTATATTATGTCAAAGTAAACCTGTGCATTTAAATTTAAAAATCTATTCTATTCTTTTTATCAAATGTATCTTTATTCACGTTCACATTCCTATAGATATGATCATACTGGTAAAAGAACATTAAATCCTTAATTGGCTTATATTAATATTCCATGTTTGCACGATAACATAATTGTACAAGTTTTGAAGGCACTAATATAGTATGGAGCTAAATTGAGGTGATGATGGTAACCAAATGGTACATGACAAACCTTATGGGAACAGTATATTGTAGCACCATCGGGAAAGGTTTTAAAAACCAAGTTATCTAATAGGAAATAACAAACTGACAATATGTCAATAACTGAAATACCAGAGATAGTACCTTCATGAATTAACTCTTTTGACACAATCTGCTGTCGGAGTTCTGCGACTCGTTTAGCCTTATACAAGAGCAAGTAAAGAGTTAATACATCATTGCTTTAACCTTCTTGAGGAGTTTAAAAATAACTCAAGGATCAAGTACGAACTACAGTAAAAACTAAAAAGAGCACATTTGGCTGCTTCATTATTATTTTGAGTGCGGAAAACACCTTTATGGAATATTTTATCCTTGTATGGAAGTTTTAAAATGATTCAAGGATTCAATAAGAATAAGAATTATAGCAAACAGAGAGTATTTGACAAATTCGATGATATTGTGTGTTACAAATCAGAAAACGCCTATATAGATCATAAATCATAAAACATATTAGATCTTATGGTTAAACAACAGAGAAAAATAACCTGAACTATAAAATACGGCATATATTTATATTTTCTTAATATGCCTAACATCGTGAGGATATGAACCCAAGATAACTTTCTCATGAGTCATAAATTAGTTCATAAATCATACAATTTGAATTTGTAAGCAGTTAGTTCTTCAAATCAGATAAAATAATATCATTTTTTCCTTTACTAAAGGCATAAGTACTTAAAAGAAATACAACATGTCCAAGACAATGTATTACTTTCACATAATTTTGAATCACAACTTATATTATTCTACTATACTGGATTGAATTGCACAATTCATGTCCAATTCAGCATTAATTAATACCTTTAATTTTGAGACTTGCTATTGTTATATATCATAGAATTCAATAGAACTCAAATGTTGAGTGCGACAATAGAGCACAACTTCCAATTTAGCCATGGATTCACAACATTGGCTAAGCGATCCATTACACAAAGATTTGAAGTGGAGAATTTTCATTACTCTACCATATTCTGGTTCTTTTAAAATGTTAGACAAATAAAATATGTATCTGCATAAAAGTTTACAAGTTTTTAAGTTGCATTTCCTGCCTGCACATGTTTCAGTTAACTTGAGTTTTCAAAAAATAAAAGATGCAGGAGAGGGAGAACGAGTCATATCCAGGCAAGAAAATATGTAAAACTCTACAGCCAAGAGGTCAATGTAGAACAAACTATATTCTGATACTTTTGTTGATCCCATAATTAGATCTGTAAGACAAATTCTAACTGAAATATCTCATCAACATACAGATGTTGACAGAATGACGACACTAGAAGACAGCATTCAACTTATTCAAACTAAGAAATACAGTCAGTGAATTAGTCCCCCAAAGAGCAAAAGTAGTTCTAAGTTTCTCCAAAAGTTTTCCAACTCAAAAAATAAATCCGAGATGGAATGAGTGAGAATTTCAACATACCTCTACTTCGAGGTTATACTGAGCGGCTGCAAGGAATCTTGCAAGATCAGCATTTGCGGTCTGCAAACATCCCAGACATTTATGAACAAAATTAATCAAGTCATTCCTGAAAACCAACCTCCAACTTGCACACCATAACTTATTTTACCGGAGCATTATCTACTGAAACATATAATCAGAACATAACACAACATTAATATGTGGCACACAATGGCTTAATTGAGAGGATATACCTCCAGTTTAGCTAAACGTGCAAGGACTTCCATTCTAGTAGTATTATGTTTTTGCTTTTCTAACTCAACAGCTTCCATTGTTTCCATCATAGTGGTTTGCAGCTGGGAAGCCTGAAGGGAGCATTTAAAATAGAGTAAATATTAAAAGAAGAAGAAGAAGCACTAAACAGAGCAGTCATAGAGTAAAATTATAAAGGATTACAGTTTACACGACTAAATATTACATGTAAAAGAAAACAATAAAAAGTTTGCAGCACTGTAATAACATTACCTCTTCTGCTTGTTGTTTAGCTCTTTCCTCAAGTATTTTCTCCAAGCTTTGCTTCTCACCCTCCAATTTGGCTACCAAATCTTCCCGCTCTTTGATAGCCTCTATTGCTTTAGCTGCTGCTTTCTCAGCCAGGAGTCTCTCTCGACGCTTTTTCCTTTCCTCCCTCTCGCGTTCACTCTCAGAACCAGACGAACTTGAGTCCGAATCCGAATCAGAAACATCGCTTAATACAGAAGAAACTGACTTCAAATCAGATATTGCATTTCCAGAGACTGCATCAAGTCCGACCTTCCCCTTAATTGTACTTCTTGATTGACCATGAGCAACCTCCAGACCCGTTTTCATATCAAGCGTTTTATTGGGCGATTGCAAAGATTCAAGTCGAGAGAGTTGACGATCATCAACAGAGGAACCATTTCCTTCATTTACCTTACGATCCTGTTCAACTACCTGCCCTGCAGCACTCTCTTCACTACCCAATCCTTCCTTCCTTGCATGCATCCGATCAGTTTCTGATTCTACATTCGAGTGCCTTCCAGCAGAACCCGAGGAGGTAGACTCCTCTCCATCGCTAGCCTTACCCTTCCCACTCAACTTAACTTCTTTCACACTATCTATCTTCGGTGAAGACTTTGAAGCACTTTCACCACTCTTCTGGCTCCGCTTTACCTCCGAAACCAATACCTTAGGAGACAAATTCCTCTGCCTCCTATTACTTTTGTTCAAACCACGGATCGCATTCACACCATTACTATTATTACCACCAGAAGCCGCGGACTGATTTTTAGGCATACTAAGGAGTTGAGTCCAATCACCATCTGTAAGAGCAGGGCCAGATTTGGGGGAAATTTTCGGTGCACTCACCGATTCTTTACGTCCATCATTATTATTATTATTATTAATAATCTGCCTAAAATTGTGATCACTATGCAGTTTCAAATTATAGTTACTATCCTCCGGTGGTTTTTTCTTCAATTGATCTTTCAAAGATACAGCACTGCCTATCTTAGCATGAGAATCTACACTAGGCTCCTCAGATCGAATCCTCTCATTCTTGCCAAGCGACTCAGCCGCTTGATTATCAATCTGAACCGTTCATTACACAATCATCAACGAAAATGGCAATAACATGAAAGAAAAAGAAGTCTACACTCTAAAACTCACGATCCTAATTAGTAACTAGAAATTAATAAACAGCAGATACAAAAACAAATTAAGAAATTAAGAAAAAGAAGAAGAAAATTAAATTAAAATGACCTGTTGAAGAATACTCTCTGCGGCTTTGAGTTTGGAGGAGATCCAATTGGCCATTGTGTTATGAATTCAGCTAAATTGAGAAAGAAGAAAGTGAAGAAGCGAATCGAAGATTATACATTACACATTGAGATATTGAGATTTGAGGGAGAGAAACGGTGTGGTTTATGAAGCGAATTTGAGGATAGAAATGAAGAGGGAAGAGAAATGGTGTGAACGAAGAGAGAAAGCGATTGATAGAGTGAGAAGAGGGTGTTGGAACATGTGTTGAGTGAATAACATTGACAATGACAAAGCTTCCATGGAAATTGTGTGTAACAGAGAAGAGAAAGAGAACTGTTACCCACAGGCCCAGATCACAAGAGAACCAAACCAAGACTTCACATTCTACCATGCTTCACTGACAACGATGGGCCATCTTACACCACATTTTGGGCCTGCTAAATAAACGTGTTGCCCCAATTTATATACTGGACATTTTTAAATTTAACATCATTTGTTTATAACCACTCTTATAATATTCCCATACCCAGTTCATTTCTAAATATAAGATTACTTTCACATTTCGATTTGTTTTTAAATATAAGATTATTTTCTAGTTTTTCTCAATTTTTTTCCTGAATTAACCTTAGTAATGCTTATATATGATAACAAGTAAGAGAGGAGAGTAAGGATAAAAGTTTATGGTTAGGATAAATTGGTAATATTATTTGTAAATAACTAACTTAACTTATATCTTTAATCTAATCAAATTAGGGAAAGCGATCTTATATTTAGAAAAGGAGGGAGAAATTATATATAGGTTAAAATTAAGTGGGCAATTTGCCTTCCATAATTTTGAAAAAAATGAAAATAAAACTTATTTATAACTAGAGATAGTACCATGCAATGTCTAAAATAAGATTACATATAATAAACAATACATATAATAGTAAAAGTGATTAATAACTTTTAATTGTCTTAGAGTTATGAAATATGAACATTGGTAAGATGTCCTGTTGTCAGTTGAACGTTGGACCGAGGTTGGACTATGGTTGGTGATTCTACTTGCCCTTTATTTGATTTTTATTTGATTTATAGATTGATATAAAAACAAATAATATTAAATATATAAATATATGTATATATTTGTGTTATAAATTATAATTTAGTGGTCTCATTTTGTTTTTTAAATCTCCCCAAATTATTCAGTTAAATTTACCAGGAGTTGTTGTATAGGCATCACCTTTAAGCAACATTTTATATTATAATATTCATATGTATTCAAACATTTAAAAAAAGAAACCTTGTAAGGAAGAAAAAAATGTGTTCAAATGTTATGAAGTACTTTCATTGAAAGAGGGGAAACTCTGGATATGTGTACGACACTCCTCAAAGAAGTGAATACATTTTCAGGGCACCCTCACATAATACATTATGTGGTTTATACATTGGGGCTGCAACCACACTCACAGAATACACCTTGCACTCATCATACATCGACATGTTCAAGAGGTTTGTTGTTTGGTTTTGTTTTGTTTTTTGTTTTTCAACACAGTTGTAAAAGCAACACAACTTGGTCAATTGGTTTCTAAGACCAGTTTTGGAAAAAACAGAGAAAATATATTTGGATAATTGAATTCAAAAATAAAATTTATATTTACAAAGTATTCTAGCATGTTTCACATATTTTAACAAATCTAAAATATCATCAACTCTTTGTTAAAATTTAATAATTTATAATTTAATGAAAAATCAAATAAATTGGTGAATGAAAAAATATTTTATTAAAAAAAATAAACCTTCAAATTAAAATTTGTAACTACAACTGGCAATATTTTTTTGGCAAAAAAGCTATCAATAAGATTTAATATAAAAAGAAGTTTTAATATTAACAAGTTTTTATTAGGGTTCAAATTGTGATATCTCTTCTTAATTCATTTTCGCTTGAATTCTTTGCCTTGAAAATTCATAAATAATTTTATAAGAAATTCATTTTACCTAACTTATAAGAACACTAAATTAATTGAAATTCGTAGATCTTAATTCTTCGTGAATCAACCTAGGTTAAGCTACTATACTAGAGTTTAATTCTAGTAAATTTTTTAGAGTCTCACGACAAGGCTTTATCAACGGATCATGACGGTGTGGTGTTGAAGTATCATTCCGTTCAGGTGATGGGATAGATGAAGTCACATCTTACACTAAAACAAACAAATTATAATCATAATTCTCACAATCACAAAAGGCTAGCACATCAAATACAAACACTCAAAGCTCAAGAACGCATCACAAAAAGGAAAGGGGAAAGTGGGTTTAAAATTAGGTAGGAGACGAACCTGATTAGTATAAAAGCATTGAAATCTCTCAAGAGATTACTAATTAAGAGGAGAGAGATGAAACTAAAGGAACAAACATAATCAAATGAAGAAGCTAAGATAGAGAAGGAATAAGATGTTGTGATTTGGTAATGATTTAAAAAAATGGCTTTCCTCACCTCTCTCCTCAAAAGAGCCTCTTCTTCATCATCATCACTGTCATTCTATTCACCTCTTCTCTTTCAATCTCGTTTCTTCAGCCATGTGCCTGAAAACACAGTGTACTCAGGGCCCACATCACAGAGCACAGTGAAGAGAGTGACACTGACAAATCTGAGGCAGAAGCACAGAAAAGGAGAGCACATCACAATGGTGACAGCTTATGATTATCCATCAGCAGTGCACCTAGACATGGCAGGCATTGACATATGTCTTGTGGGAGATTCAGCCTCCATGGTTGTTCATGGACATGACACCACTTTGCCTATCACTCTTGATGACATGCTTGTTCATTGCCGTGCTGTTGCTCGTGGTGGTAAAACGCCTCTTCTTGTTGATGACTTGCCTTTTGGGTCTTATGAATCAAGTATTGCTCAGGTCATGATGATGATGATGATGATGATGATGATGATGATGGGTTTGCTATATATATATGGTTTTATGATTATGATTATTAGTTTGGTTTATAAAGTTTTGGCCTTTGTTTCATGAGCTTTAAATTTAACTTGTTTTGTTGATGTGAAATTTAACTTGTTTTGTTGAATTTTAAAATTATTTTTTTTAGTTGAATAGCAGGATTAATTAGTTAAATAGTAATTTTTTTTATTTATCCACCGGTATCTGACTCTTCATCGGGAAGCATTCATTTTTTTTAATGCATGGAAGCAATGTTGTACGGTTCCCAACTCTCCACAATTTCATGCCAAAAATGCAAATTTTAATTTTAGAAAGTGTGTATATTTGTTGTATTGTTCACAAACATTGTTGAGAACGTTCACAAGCACTCATTCATATTCATTCTCAACATTCTATTCCAATTTCCATGTCGTTTTCTTTCTTCATCTCCTTCTCATTCAACAGCTCGTTGATGAAGACCTATTCTCTCTCCTTCTTCCTCTTCCTCTTCTCCTCCTCCTCCTCATCGGCGGTCTCCTATCAAGGTCAATCTTTTCTCTCTTTTGTCTCATCCCCCTATTAAAAGCATATCAATAGTTCACATCAAGGAGTGCTTGTGGTTTGGTTCTCAGACGACATCTTCATCAACTGATAAAGAAGAAACCACTCTCCAAAAAATTTATTTCTCCCCTTGTTACGTGTTTTTGAGGTATGTGGTATATTTTTCCGTTGCATCTGGACAAGGTATGTAAGTTTTCTACGCTCCTCCTTTACTATTTCATTAATATATTTAACCTATTTATATTTACCATGACGATTGCATTTTTGTTCTTCTTTAGGTAATTTCTATTCTTCTCTCTTAATATATTTCATATTTTGTGTTTCAACACAAATTTATTGATTTTACCTCATAAAAATCGAAGCTTTATTGTTTTATTTTAAAGGTAATAAGTTTTACTATGAAGGGTATGAAAAGGTAGATTTTTTGTTTAACATATCATAAAGTTTCCTGAATTGATGATTAATTGTTCATATTTCAGCAGGTTGATTTTCCCATTATATATATTTTCTGAGTTTTCTTGAGATGTAGCTTAATGGGTTTCATTGAAAATTTATTTCTCATGTCTCTGTAAATTTGTACTTCATATAATCTCTCAAAATTTCTACCTCCTATACTTCACCGTGATTTCCCTATTATCACAATTCTTAAAACATTTCTTCTCCTTCTCCTTCCTCTGCTCTTAAGTGGATTTTCAAGAAGCTGCATTTTTTAGCAAAAATTACGCCTTGAGCCCTAACTGACATGACTGTTTCTTTTTCAATCTGCGATTTTTTTAGTAGAAATTACGCCTTCGGCCCTAACTGACATGACTAATTCTTTTTAAACCGGCGAAAATTCTGTTTTGGCCCGTTTTTTTATAGCTGAAATTACGCCTTCTGTAACATTCTGTTACTAATTACTTAATTAACCAATAATATACATTTTAGATCTAATAACCTCTTTACTAACTATGATAGAAAAAGGATTTTCATAATATTAATGTCCTATCATAGTTAGAAAAGGAATTTCCTGATGATTAAATATTATCCATGATAGAAAAGAATAAACTAATACAACACAGCTGCTATCATGGATAATTTATTGCTAACCATGTTAGAAAGGATTTGTCTAACATGGTTAATAAACAAAACTAATTTAAACAATAAATAGATATATATACATGCGGAAACGAATGCAGGCCTATACAAATTGGCAATATACAATTCCAAATAAACTATATAACTTCTACTACCTAATTCTCTATCCTGATGCTCGCGCCTGTGCATGAATACCTGCAAAAATGTGAGTAATCGTGGAATGAGACAATTTGTCCCAGTAATCACCGCTTAACTCACTATAACAGTGAGATGTGCGGTAGCGAGAGCGTCTAAAGGGTACCACATTTTAAATCAGTAATATGTATGTATGTATGTATGTATGTATGTATGTATATTCCAAGTCTCCTTCCATTCAACATCTCTACTCCTCATGTCTCACTCAAAATCCCTCAGTCAATTCCATATTAACTAAATTTCATCTCCCTGTACTCCAATCAAATAATATTGTCACATCAACTTCCACACTCACCTATAGATGCATTATGCTATCACGGTGCATTAAGTATCCAATCTTCTCTATATGATTTGACACTGTGCCCCTCTCTATAATGAGGGGACAATTTCCCTCTCTAGCAATCTCCAGAGAGGGAACCCCAATTCTGTTTCCTTTGCAGAACGGGAACGGTTGAGCTCTTTAATGCCAAACAACCGTAGGTCACTTACTTTCTCTAGTAATTAGACCTGTGATCCCCGGTCTCTAGTCCGAAAAGGATTCGTACAAATAACTGTCGATCGGCCAATCGACAGTTATCATCGCGCGATGGTACACAAAACTCAGTGTCATGCAATGCTCACATATCCATGTCAATATCTCATCCACAGTATTTCATATCTCAATCACAAATATCCTTGAATATCTCAATTTCATTCACTATCTCCTTCACAACAACTCAACTCCTTCCCACAACCTACTATCACTATTCCTGATAGCATACTATATAAATCTCTCAAACAACTATCTTAACACTATAACCATAAACCTTTCAAAACATTCCAATTCGATAACCACCACTGATGACTCACCATATTTAGTGGTTTTTAGGAAATATTTCATTGTATTTGGGGAGTCATTAATTATATAAATAAGTGATTTTGTTGTGAATTGGAAAGAAAGTAATTTGAGGATTATATGAGTCATTCTTTTGGAAAATCTGAAATTTAATTGAAATAGGAAACTTAATATATTAAAAGAAATATTTTGATGAGAAGTTTCCTATTAATGAGATTATGTGATTGAGTCATTGTGATTATTTCCTATTTCTTTCTCTTCATGAATGCAGATTTAATGAAAAAGGAAATAAAGAGAAAGAGGTTTATTTGATTATGTGCATTCATCATACAAGAAAAGGAAAGAAAAGAAACTTAACATGCAAGGCAAAGGCAATATGGTATTGGGCTATTTTATTATAAATATACACATGCAATTGAGGAGAAGGGAGGCTGGTCTTAATTCTTCCAATTTCCTAAAGCCTAGAGGAATTCACGCAGAAAAGCAGGAGCAAGGGTCCTTGGAGCATCATTATTCATCAGCACACACAAAAAGGAAATTCTTCCAATCCTGTACGCACACGCACGAAGAGAAATTGAAGCAAGCAAAGGATTCACTTAGTTCAGTATCTCCTTTTATTCTTTGAATGGATTTGGATATGGATTTTGATTTAACTTCTCTGATGAATTTGGACCTCATGTGTGCCTAGTTTCTTTTACAACTTAGAGTACTATGAACTTTTTTGTAACTTAGATATTTTATTTCCCACTATTTAGTCATGGTTAATTTAATTTAGTTTATTTAATCTTGTTATTATTGATTAACTTGTTTAGTGCTTGATCACCATTAGACATGTTTAGGGAATTTAGGATTGGACTCGAAAGAGGGAATTTTAAATAGACCATGAGATTAAATAGTGTAGGATTGGATTTTTAATCTGATTTGCGACTAGGATAGGAATATACCTAGAAGCCCTACATAGTCACATTAGAGCGGAACCGTTATAAATTGGCCTAGTAAATTAGTGCAAGACATTGTATAATTAAGCTAGGTAAGGATGTAAGTGGACCGGAAGACATTTATAGACACTAGTACTCTAGATTAGCTAGTTGAATTAATTCATAATTAATTAGTGGGAATAAAATCTAAGAAGCAGATAAGGGATTAGTGGCTCTAGGTTGTTCTTTTGACTCGTGAATTTCATCTGTGTGAATATTTGTTTTATTTTATTTTCTTAGATATTAGGTAATTAAAATCAATTTTCTTTTATTTACTCAACTTGAATGAAAATAGGAGGTCTAATGCCTAGTTATTAATTGTCTGAGTCTCTGTGGGATCGACCTTGATTTACCACTTTACTAACCTACGATCCGTACACTTGCGGAGTTTTTATCAAAATTTTGGTAGCATCAAGTTTACCAAACAAGATAATAGATATACAGAGTTTCAAATTTCTTTATATGAAAATAATCGTGTTTGAAAGGCACCCGAAAGCCTGTTTCATATGAAAATAACTTTTGAAAGATAATACATATATATAGAGGGTGAGAAAGGATTTTAAGAAAATCCCAGCTAACGTCACCCTCATTGTTATAGCAAGGTTAAGTATGATTACATATCGCCCATTAGTACTTTGTTGTCTTTTCCTTACCGTTTCGTTGTAGATTTTTCTTCAAGTACCATCACCATTATAGGCTCCTATAATGATATTATACACAATGATAAATTAATATCATTTCCACTTTATAATATTTTGACGTCTCTCTCGTATTACTACCCAACCCTTCATGTTTTATTTATTTTAGAAAGTTTATGAACTCCCAAGTGGGCATAAACAACAAGTGATACATAACTAAATAACAACACAAGCATACAAAGATTCATGATCGCCTAGAAAGAACAAAGTGAATAATCAATGCCAAAACTTTCATACATAGACTTACCAAAGCATCCACGATAATAAAAAGGAAAAGAATTTACTATACAGTCACCCCTTGCAAAAATTTAAGAAAAACAAACACATTTGATAACTTATACCCAAGCAACCAATATACAATTCAGATTTTAATATGCTACCACAACTAGGCACAAAAATAAATTCAACCTCAACTAAAGTGGAATCACTACATTATAGAACACTTCAAACAATAATCCCATACAGCCATTATACATAATGTGTTACAAATTTTTCACATTCCAAACACAAATTTTAGTGTACCAACTTTCAGCACTATACAATTTTATTTGAAGTTTTAAATCATAAATTTGCAATCACCAAAAACAGCTCAAACACATTCAGAATAAACACAATGATTGGCCAAACAGAAATTGAAGAACATTCCACCTTTATATATGCTAATAGACTTGGCCATAACAAAGAAAGTACAAAAAGGAATTAAATCTCTAAACATATACATTCATGCAAGATGTTCAATTTATAATTTAAGGTATTTCCTTTCCCCTATTAGTTCAGTCATTACCAAAACAGTAGTAAAAGTACTTTAATTCAACATAAGCAAGTCATAAACCAGTTAGAATCACCACTCAATATAAATCGGATTCTTCATTTTCTTCTTAGATATTGTAAATCATTATGATCTTACACATGGACAATTTTAACTAACCTATTGTTAGTATTTAAGAAAGCATTAACACCATCTTGGTATCACCCAAATTCCAATCATACTTCAACAAAAGGTTCCTAACCAATTTTATTATACTTGCAGCCATTTGTAGTAGAACAATAGAGGAGTTACCATTCACATACATCAGCAAAAACATCAACTTTATAAATTCATGAAAACATTACTAGCTTTAATTAATTTACCTGAGTAACAATCATGTTTTTACAATGAAATATCGATATTAGCATAATAACCCATTAGTCATATGTCATGCTCAATCAAATGTCCCAACCTAAATTCAAATCTCATTTAATTACAGATAGAAACCAATTATGCAGCACCCAAAATCCAATTCGGTCCGTGGAGAAAAGAAAATGCAGAATCTGAAACCAAACAAAACTCACATTTAGAACATGCAATACAACCAATCCATTTCATTATACTTTTGCATAGATTAACTTAGAAATTTGACCCTGCATATTTGTACCCATTTACTGAAAACAATGTCTAAAATAACAGATTCAATAGCCCAATAAAAACATCATGCCATAATCACTGTCAGCCACCCAAGCATAGAAATTAAACAGAGAAGCACAATGGATTGTATTCAACATCATCAAAACACCACAAACAGAAAACCTAGGCACACATCATCAAATTTAAAGCTTTAAGCCCCTCCCAAAATAGTAAATCACGTAGGGTTTCTTCAACCCAAAATATAAGGTTTTGGTGAAACTTGACAAAACCCCAAATTAACCTTCAAATCCTCTCCAAAAATCTTCAAATCAAAGCTTAAACTCCCTAATATCAAACCCCACAAACCCATAATACAAACCCTAGCTCGGAACCTCTCACATTTCGCCTAAAATCACAGTAAAGAAAAGGTAGAAATGGAGAAACAAGCTTCATCTGAGTTGCAATCGAGTTTCCTGCGTCGACCGCCTCACCGTCGCCGGAAAACACTCCGGAAGAAGCTATTGAGCCAAGAAGGCCGAAACACAAAAACCAAAAGGAAAGGAAAGTAAGAAAATAAAGTTGTAAAGAAGAGTAGCTAAAGGAAAACACAAAATGACTGAAACTCATCTTATCCTTGTCGCCCGCCGCCGCGGCTCGCCGGAAAACAAAGAAGACGGCGGAGGGAGGGCGAAAAACGAGGAAGACAAGTAGGGTGGAAGAAGGGGTCTTCGGGTGTGAGGAGAGAAAGAGCTAAGGGAAGTGATGAAGAGTGGGAGGGAGCCCGGCGCCGCCGCTCCTTGAGCCGCAAAAGATTGCAAGCAGGAGGGCGGAGGTGAGGAAGAGGAAGGAGAGGGGGCGACGGGTTAGGGAGGAAGGAGAGGATTAGGGTTTGTTTGGTGTGTGTATTGTATATGTGTATGTGTGGTGTGGTGTTTAGGGAAAATTCTAATTGACTACCCCATTTATTTATGCTTAATCGTATTTCTATCCCAAAAATTTGTATATATTACTGTATCTCTTTCTTTTCACTATAATATGATCTAGATTCGAATTTACTTTTCAAGGGAGTTTCTATCCCTAATTAATATTTTAACTATATTTCTTTAAATTTCAAACTAAATAAGATTTAATATTCATGAATTGCCCATAATATCTTAAAATTCCTTACTAAAACTCTAAATTTCCTAAATTAAACCTCAAGACTTTAATAAATTATTTATTATATTTAATTTAAAATTTGGGATGTTACACCTTCGGCCCTAACTGACATGACTGTTTCTTTTTGAATCGACGAAAATTCTAGTTTGGCCCTTTTTTTTGCTGGAATTGAGTGAAAATTACGTTTTGAGCCCTAACTGCTATAACCATTTCTTTTTAACCCGTGAAAATTATGTTTTTGCCCGTTTAAAGCTCCACACTATTTTTTTTAAAATCTTTTGTGGAAATTACAATTGAAGTCCTAGAATTTATGTTTTTGCACGTTTTCAGCTTCTGGAAATTACGGTTTCAGTCTTTTTTTTTCTTTCTTTTTTGTTATTTTGTTTTTGTTTTTTTCCCCAAACAATCTTTTGCGGAAATTACGGTTTAAGTCCCGAAATTTACGTTTTTGCACTTTTTCAGTTTCTCGAAATTATGGTTTCATTTTTATTTTTAAAAAAAACAAAAAGGTGTTTATTTATTACTTCTTTTTTCCCAGAAATATATATTACTTGTTTTTGTTTATTTATTTATTTATTATTATTATTATTATTATTGTTTTTATTTTTTTTATTTTTTTTTATTTTTTTATTTTTTTCTCTTCCTTTCCAATTAATTTTTTGCTTTTATATTTTAGTCCCTTCTTGTTAAGAAGGTGTTTAAGCTTGCGAAAATTATATTTTTACCCCTTTTAGTTTCTGGAATTCCATTTTAGTCAATCTTCAATTTTTTTTTACAAAAAAACAATTGTTAAATTAATTTTTGTTTAGTTCCAGAAAGATGTATATGACTAAAATTTTGACTTTATGATTGATTTAATTAACTTATGTCATAGATTTTAGCATGTTTAGTTATTTAGCATCATTCTTTAATTGTTTATATTAAAGAAAAATTAATCTTGACTATTAGCATGTTTTTGTGACTTCGTGTCATACTTGGTTAGTTACCCTCGTGTGACTGTGTGTCCACGCTTGTTTCGTGACTTCATGTCACGTTTGGTTATTTACCCTCATGTGACTGAGTGTCCACGGAATACACCGTCTATATTTATAGCTGGTCCCAAGCTCGGATAAAAGAGTATGGTTGTGTTAGGCTTCGGCAGCCAACGCAAAAATATGTCGAATCTATTGAGCATGGACACACGCATTGTTTATATTAATAGGTCATTGCTTGGTACCTCACAAGGGCTATCACACTATCATGAGAGAAGACATATAAAGAAACATAAGGTTCAAAGAAGAGAAGTGGATGAACAGTAAGAATAATTGATCAAAGGGTATGAAATCACTGCAAAAGAAGGAGAGGAAGACCAAAGAAAACTCTTAACGAAGTTATTCATTGAGATCTTTTGATAAAAGGTTTACCTCCAAGCATGACTATTAATAGAGCACAATGACGTCGTGTGATCCATGTAGCCGACCCCATTTAGTTGGGATAAGGTTTATGTTGTTGTTGTTGGTTTGATAATGATTTGATATTAAATATTAAATATGAAGTATCTATATATATTAAAAATCTTTTTTTCAATTTCCCTGTTCACAGAGCCGCCTCTTTTTTTCGGCTCCTCTCTATCATTTACTGTTCATTGAGCCGGTCTCTTGTCGGCTTCACTCTGGTCGGCTTCACTCTCGCTGCCCGTCATCCTCATTTCTCTCTTCACTCATTCCACTTCCACTCCTTCTTCATCATCTTTTATCTCCGTCGTCTCATCTCCCTCCAATTTCACTCCCTCCTCTTTCTTTTCTTCTTGCTGAAGAAGACGGAGACGACGCCCATAGCAGGTTTGGCTTTCATCTTCGTCCCTCCTTCGTAGTCGTGATCTATTATTTTAGTTTCCATTTTTTATTTACAAAACTGCACTTGAATCCCTCTTTAGTTTTTTCTATGGTCAACCGAGGTAGTAGTCCAATCCCATCCATGCCTTTATTTTGAATGATTGATTATTGAAAGGTGTTTGTTTGTGGTTTGATGCTTTTTTTGTTTTGAAGAATCAGAGAATAGAGGAAGGGGTGGATGGAAAATGTGAAAGTAAGAAAGGGGTCATTGTTAATGACTTAATTCCTAACCTGATTTCAGGAATCCCACCAATCAAATCTCACAAATTCAGAGTTTCGAAGAGTACAAGGTTTCCAAAAACCCTCGCTCCCTTGTGAAGCCGCTATGCAAGAAAACGAAAACCCTACCCTCTTCTCAAATCACCTCAAGATTTGATCTTTTCTTCTGGGTTGTTCTTAAATTTGCCTAAAGTTTTGTTTTTTTCAACTGGGTTGGTCTTAAATTTCCCAAAGATTTCACCTTTATTGCTGGACATATAGTATATAGAGGTATATATCATACTGGGTTTGATTTATTTATTTTTGGAATTTTTTTAATTGTGGTTTTTGCCTTGCAGAATCAGAAGTAGCTTTCATACTTGTGGATAATTTGGGTTATTTTATTTTTGTTTTTATATTTTTTGTCCCCTGTCAATTTTCATAGCTGCTGGTGGGCATTTTTTTTTAAATTGTTCCCTTTCTTTTGATGGTAAAAATTTACTGTTTTTTGAATTTGTTTTGCTTGAATAATTTTCATCTGTGCCCCACAATTTCAGTTTTAGCTGCTGATACAGCAGTCTTGTATGACACAAGGCTTAGTATGACAGGAATCCTGTATATTTAGCTCTCAGCAAAATTCTGTTTTTTTATAAAAAAAAAGGTTGTATTGTTCAGTTGGTGTATGTTTTGTTGGGTTGAGGTATGTTTGGCTTATGATAAATCAGTGTTCTAAATTAGTTAATATTGAATGTATTATGAGTTTGTCTGTGGATCACTGGATCATAGTGTCCTGTGCCATAGTTGTGTTGTTCTACAAGACCTATATGTTTGTGTCTGTAAGTTGTACAATGCTTCTATGTTAATATAGGTACTACCCTATATTATAATTTCATACGTTTTTCTGGAACCTTAAGTGCAATTGTGCTTTTGAGACTTGCATCATATGGCATACTGTTGCTACATTTGTTTTATCCATTTACGTGTCTTGTGGTGATAACTGGTTTGGAAAGATGGAGTTAATATTTGTTTATCCTAATATGCATATACATTGTTATTACTCAGATCCATTTCTTGAGGTGAAGAGGAGGAGAGACAGGAAGGAAGAGGTATCACTGTCCTGTATTTATTTGCTACCTTCTTGAATATATGGAAACACTTCAAATGCAGTGGTTTTGATCGCTAATTCATTATATGTCATTGCAGCCTCAGAGTTCAGCTGATTCACAAAGACATTCTGAGAATACTGGCCAAGGAAAGAACCTTCGAGCTCCTTCTGATCACAATGTTCAAAGAAAAAACAATTCTCATAATGCTCCACCCGGTAATTTTTGCATCCCATGCCCATCATAAGTGATTAATGGACAAAATCATACTTGTGAGTTATCTTTATGTTCCTTGGCCTACTGTTCATGACTACTCAACCCTGATTTACATGCATAGCAAAAAATGTAACCCATAGTTTAGTGGATTTTCCAGTAATCTTTGGTGATGGGGGATTCTACGCTTGATCTTAGCGAAAGGCCAAAAAAGGTATTCGTTGATGGGGACTGATTGAAAAACTTTACGTACAGATCAAACCCGTTGATTTTCTATCCGTTCCTTGGCTGTTTACAAGATTATTCCACTGTGATTTGGCCTTGTAACAAAAGTTTTGCACATGGTAGATTTTCAATTAATTTAAAACAGGTTGATCTTTAATATTGCTATCTATTTGGAAGACTTAAGATTGTGTTGGTTGATTTATTTTGTAGCTTGAATCGTTTTCTATCTTTTCCAATATAGTTGCAGTATTGTTATGTATTACTTAGTGATTTGGATAATTTGCTAAGATTAACTTAAGTTTGGCATTGAGGTCTGCCTTTTGGTTGTTGTAATTTAAATTCATTACAGGGTAATATTTTGTGGATGAGATAAGAGACTTTGTGGTATTTGTGTGTGTAGGTAGGCAACCCTGGTCATGACATTTTCTCTTGTCAAATGGCTTTGTTTTTGGATTACTCTGGTTTTCTCATGGTTTGAGTTCTTTCAGTTTGGTTTGTCATGATCAACCAGATTAACCAGCATGGATTATATATGGTTATCCTATGTGAAGGGCATTGTCATTTTGTAAATTTGGTTATATTGGTCAGTTTTGTTTTTTCTACAAAATAAAAGGTCATTGCTTTGTGGATATCGATGTTGATGGGTTGTAGGTGTGGCTATGCACTAGGTTGATTTTCTAGAAAGATTAAACAACTTATTTTTGTGTGGCTATAGCTCATGTGACAAATAAATAGGGTGACCATAGCCCTACTTTAAGTGTTTTTGTGTAGGCTGCTGCTGGAAATTCTGTTGTGTAATATTTATGCAAATTTATATTGGTGATTTAGTCCCAAATGTGTGTGATCTTCTACAAGGAATTGCTGAAAGCCTAGCTATGTGAAAATAAAATGGAAAAGGAGGTCACATTTTCATAGTTGGTGGTGGATTCAGTTGTAAGAAATTTATGGATGAGAGTCTCATAATTACAAATGGGAAATTGATAAGGATGTGTTATTGTTAATGAATAAATGACTGGTTTAGTGAGCAGATACTGAAAGCGGATTCCCTAGATATATTTATATCATGGCATGCATTGGTATGTCATTTGTGTGCATGGCAAGAAGCAAGGAGTGAATTTAAGAGTAAGAAGTACTTTTTTTTGTTATGAAGGGTGAAAGTTTTTAAGTGAGACATGTTATATGTTTTCTGATTCAAGCTTGCTTTGCAGGATTGTGTTAAGTGAGAAGAAAGATTGAATTTTGAGGTAGCTTTCCACCTTTTCAATTTGCATTATATATGTTAGCCTCTTAGGTTGTTGAATTAGAATAATCTTGTATTATATTCCTTTGCTTGTGTATCATAAGTTGCAATTTGCAGATTATATTCTTTCTTTTTTCTTTCACCATTTTAGATGCCAAGATGTATTGGTATTTCGTCATGATTTTATTGTTTGATATTCATTTTGCCTATGTCTTTTGTTCGTAGATGTTTTCAAGTTTCACATTGAACTTACCAAGTTCTCAATCATTTGAAATTTTTGGGCATGGTGGTGACGAAGACCTCCAAACCACATTGTGGTGCGTCAAGTTCAGATTTATATGTCTTCCAAGTAGACATTAAATACAAAAACCACTTGTTTGAAGATTAGTGCACTCTCAAATCATCATAGGACTTTACCCGGGAGTCTTCCTGATGAACAATTTGATTTATTATTGTCTGATAAACAATCTACTGTTCACTATACTTGCACATATGTTGAAGTGCCTCTATATTATTTTATGAAATTATTTCGGGCCTATTTGTGAATTGCTTGCACTCTATACTTAATTAATCACTATTCTTTTGGCAAGTTAATACCTTTGAGTAAGTGCCACCGGGCAACGCCCGGGGATTGAATGCTAGTTTGATTAAGATATTGCAATTTGGTATCAGATCAGAGTTAGTGTTATTGTTCAAAAACGTTTTGTATTTTTTAAAATCTCTCAAAGGGAACAAATGTATGTAAGAAGTGATAAGAGTAAATTAGATTTCAAGTAATCAAAAAACATTGTATTATTGGTTTTTCTAAATAGTGTTATTTTCGATTAGTTTCATTATATAGTTTTTTATACAATACTTTCTTAATTTATTTTAAATGATAGTTGATTTTTTTTTCATTTGTTCGTGATTGTTTTGAAAGTCTCATGTGTTACTTGGTTCAATGGATAATTTTTAATACTACTTTTTATGACCTTAGATATATGATATATTATCTGATTTGATTAAATTAAATATGTTAATTTAGTTAGTTGATATGACATATTTTTCTAAAATTTCACATTCATCTTCTCAATTACCCAATTCTATAAATGTTAATGTAATTAGTCACGGGCCCCGCCCACCCATTTATAAAAATCCCCATTTTGGACCCGCCCATTATGGGTTTAATGTTTTTTGGGCGGGTCCTGCCCAATAAAGTGCTAATGGGTATGGGTATGGGTGAGGGCATGGGTAATTATGCCCCGCCCATTTAAAAGAATACATGTAGTAGACTGTAGTTTTTATTAAGATTTAAGGCTTCATATGTGAAGAACTTAAGACTGAAGTTGCATAGTATTGGGGAATCATTTAGATTATGTTAGAAATTGTTATGTTATTGTTGTTCAAATCCATACTATTTTATATTAAGAGTTCTTATTAGTTATTAGATACTTTCTTTGTCATTGGATTTTTGTTGAATGTTTCATTTTGTTGAAAGTTGTAAACTTAATTAGCTTGTTGAATGTTGAGGTTTGATTAAATATTAAGTGTGTTTCATTCTGGCCAGTGGCCATTAGCAAAACAATGCAACTATGCAAGAGTGTGAAGTTATTTTTTTATTTATAAAATGGGCATATGGGCCCCACCCATTATACCCAGACCTGTCCAGACCCATTTAATCGGGTCTAGACGGGTAAAGCTTATGGGTATGGGCTGCCCCATACCCATGTATCTTAACTGGGACGGGTATGGGCATGGCCTTGAGGCGGCCCGTTTCCCAAATTTGCAGCCCCCTAGATATGACATATTTTTTTTATCTCATTTATCCTCTTAATTACGCTCTTCTCTCAGGGGAGTACCAATAGTAAAATTTGGAAATATTACAACAAACCAAGGTTTTAAAACCCGAGCCGGACGTCGAGCCGGAAAACTGAGCGGGTCATGGTTGAAACGGTTGAAACGGTTGGACCGTTCGGTCGAACCGGTGACGTAATAATTTAATGAAAATTAAATATATAAATATTGTTAATACTTAATAACTTAATATAATTAGGATGAAGATATTTTTTTAATCAAGTTCATTTTTTTTCTGTTGATATATTTTTTTCTGCAGTTGTCAATTTCTGGCGGGTCAAAAGCGGGTCAACAACGGGTCCACCCGGGTCAACTCCGGGTCAACCCGGGTCAACTCCGGGTCAAAACGGCTTGCCCAGTAAAACGGCCCAATAGAGGTAATCGGGCCGTTTTAGCCACCGGCCGACGGTCCGACCGGTCGGACCGTCCGGCTCGGTCCGGGTTTCAAACCCTTGCAACAAACTACAAATAGGCCCTATATTTGTAAGACAAAAATCAACTCACCAAATATAAGATATTGATTAGTGGAGGCTTGGAGGGAATATGTTGTTTGAGACTTTGAGTTCACAATTCATTTTTTAATTTTTCAAAAATTGGTTCATGTTTTTTTTTATTTCTGTTGATTCATTTTTGAATATGAAAGTTGCTATTTTACTTCCCATGATTTTTGTTCAATTTTTTATTATTGGTTACTTTGGTGTGAGATTTTATTTTACATTGGTAAGCTACCCACATAGGCCATGTACATTTTTTCCACTCTCTGTGCTGGATCATTAACATTAAAGATCCAATGCAACCCACCTATACTCCTGAGCAAAAAAAATGCAACCCACCTATACCCAAACTAAGAATTTTCAGTTCTAATAAACAAAGACTTTTCTTCCTACAACTCACAGAAAATGGTTATTATGTTAGTTCAGTGAGTTTGCAGTAATGAATTTGAGTATGCATCATAGTACTAAGTTCATTCTAATATTAACACTCCATAGATTGCCTTCTTAAACAATGCAACTGACGAAAAACCAGCTAAATTATCACTTCATATAATTCAGGAACTAGAAAGCGCCAGATGTGACATTAAACAGCAGTCTATTTATTCAATTCATAGATAGAACCACCACGTCTTTTAATTACAAGTCACTAAAGATTTGCCTTCCAACAAAGCAGCAAAAAATAGAGAGCTATACATAGCATATATAGTATGTAATCACTACGCCTGTTTTCATACACAATGTGATTTAATAGATGCAAACAGGTGTAGTGATATTATCCTATTCTCCTTTGTTTTTGCTACGGCTATCTGCATTCCCCTTAATTTTCTGCGGGGTCGCTCTCTTTCTTCCGACCCCTGTTTTCATTAACTTGTGAGTTGTGACTATATACAAATCCAATAACACTCGTTTAACTTGATCAAATAAAAAATGGTTAAGTACAAAAGCCAATTTAAAATTTTTAATTCTGTTATAGTATTACTAAGGTTTTTGAAATAATAATCAAAAAACATGCTTGGCCTTTCCAAGTTACAAGAAGCTCATGACTAAAAGGGCGAAGGTGCAAAAATGATATTAAACTTTGCCCCTAAGAGCGTTTCTAATACTAAAGTTTCGCGAGGTGCAAAAAGAGTACCCAACTTAGGGTTCAGGTGCAAATATAGTATTTTCACTTAAGAGAAATAAAATTTAGAAATGAAAAAACTCTTATGCCATCATTTCTCCCTCATTAAGTTGAATTTAATGAGGGACATAAGAGTCTTTTCATATCTAAATTTAATTTCCCTTAAATGAAAATATTATATTTGCACCTAAAACCCAAGTTGGTACTATTTTCGCACCTCGCGAAACTTTAATATTACAAATGCACTTTTGGATAAAGTTTAATATCATTTTTGCACCTTCTCCCTAATTAAAATTAAGAAAAAGTTATATGTTTTACGGTATTTTATAAAAACTCTGCAAATCGTCCAATTTCAACTATTTATCATCTCCACGTTTTTTTAGCTGTGCTGGTTGTCTTTGAAGGAAACAAAAATCATTTTTTTTTTTTTGATAAAAGGCAAAATGACATTAATTAAAATCTAACTATTACAACAGTCTACAAATATCCAAAACATATTTAAAATTAAAACATAAACTGAGAATTGAAACTGATATTGGAGAGACAACACCAAACTCTGTCTGAGCACCAGCATACAAGTATCCATGTAGAACCAGTGAAGTAGTCCCGACAATACAAGTATCCATAGCTGAAACAAAAATCATATAATGACGATACTTACTGTCAAACAAATCAAGGAACACCAATCCGTTATCAAGTTTTTTTAAAAAAAAAAAACAAAATAGTGAAAACTTTTCTTCCTACAGCTCACACGTGAACATGAAATGCTATGTTTTCCATTGAAAGACTTAACCTCAAATGCTTCCATTAAATTGAACCCAGGTGCTACCATCACTAGAAAGTTTTTTTTAAAAATCTTAGATGACCTTGAAGTATTATTTTCGTAGTTTTAGTGTCCATTTTTAACAGTGACAAGTTAATTGCAGTTAAGTAGTGGACACGTTGGCATAACACCTGATGATTGAAAAAGTTATGAAATAATATTTTCAGGGCATTTAAGATCTAAAACAAAACTTCCGGGTGTTGAGTTCTCCTTCAAGAAACTTTAAGGACAACTAAAAACATTAATATGAGTCATTTCATCACCCATTCAACAAGGATTTAATATGAAGTGTCGTTCAATCCATCGGTTCAATTTAGTTATAAAAGCTACGAAATAATACTTCCAAAAAATTTTAGATCCACAAAACGTTTTAGATGTTAGTAGCTACTTGCTAAAACTTCTTCTTGGGTATTTAAGAATCTTAGCCAGAAATCTTTACACAACAATTAATTATTATCACATAAAATACAAAACAGGGTTGTTAGGTCCAACACAATGGACTGATCCTTTATAGCGTAGGAAACAAATATTAAAATTTATCATTAGAAGTGGTATTCACATTCAGTACTCTTCAAGAGCCCATCAAATTAGATTGCGTCCAATAAAAAGATACACATGCCTGGCAAAAAAATTCTGAAAGAAACAAGGATCAAATATGTGTGTTCTCATCTATAACAACAATTACTGGGCTGTTTGGTAGCTGTAACTTCATCATTAGCCAAACTAATCTCTTTCCCAGAAGGAACGTTAAATTTGGAAATATTATCATTGGCAGCTTCCAAACTTTTCTGGTTGGTAATATCATGAATCTTGGTGATCATCTGCAAGAAAGCTTCTTCAACATTAAGGTTCTGTAAGGCTGAGGTTTCCATGAAACATAGTCCCTCTGCTTCTGCAAGCTTTCTACCTTCTTCTTTCTCAACTTGTCTTGAATCACTCAGATCAGACTTGTTTCCTACCAAGATGACAACCATGTCGTCATTGCCATACTCTCGGAGCTCCCTCAGCCATTTTTTGAGGCTGTCGTAGGTTTCCTTTCTGGTTATGTCGTACACTAGTAATGCACCTAAAGCTCCTCTGTAGTATGAACTCGTTATTGCTCTGAACCTGCGTAGCAATCGGACATCATTGTTAAGGTGCCATCGAAAACTAAGGTCACAGGAACAAGACAGTAACATGTACATATAACATCAATAAAAATACCCCTGCTGTATTAGATTTTTTTTTTTTTTGCCATCAGTATTAGATGTATATTAGACTTAAAAGTGAAAGTTAGTCACCAATATGCTTGCTCCAATATGGGACATACAGAAGTTGATATTAGTACTAAATAGATAGTTCTAAATAATTAAGAGAGTAAGAGATATAATTAACCAATATAATAATGATGTTTAGAAAAAAACATGAGTACATGACACATAAACTAATTTTCTTAATATCATTGATTTAATAAAATTATGTTAATGTGTCTTATATATACAAAAAAAAAATGATGTAAAAAAATTCATTTCACCTCTCATCTTAACATTTATTTGCTTCCGTGATATTTTGACTAACTAATACATTGATTTTCAATATAAATGTTGCATAGAAATATTTAAAACAGATCATGTACATAAGAATACGTACTTAAACATTTTACATATTTATATACAGAATATTTCCATAATTCTGCTTATGAGATACTTCCAACACGCTCCATCTTAACTAATAAAAACTTTTGACCTAACAATTTTATTTTAAAAATTTAATAACTTTTCGGTTTTTACCTTTATTTTATAAATTAAAGTCTAAGAATTCAAAATAATTACTATATAAAACTATAAAGTACGTGCTACTTATAGACTTATAAGGGAGGGGGCAACTGGAGAGATTCATTGTCAAATTTTAATAACATTTTTTTAAAAAACAAAATCACTCTTCTCAAAATGCTATTTATTAGTTAGTATACATTTATGTATACAGCCTAACTCAATATATTCATTTATGTGCATCTTAATTGAATACACCATATTGGACCAGGATAATAGACTACTTCACCTAACTGAGCAAGATCATTCATAATGTATTCGTTCAATTAAAGTATCTCTTTAAAACCAAAATGAAGGGATACCCGTTTTGGTAAGTGTTTTCTTTTGGAGTAAAGATATAGAATCTAAGATGTAATGAATAAGCTTGAGGAAGGAAAGGATCAAAATTAAATAAAAAGTGAAATGATTAATGAGCAGGACAGAACTAGAGTCTACAGATAATGATCAACATAAAAGAAGAAATATGCTGAAACACAGGGTTGGTGGCCTACCTTTCTTTATGTCACATGTTTCACTATGCTCTCATTCATTATCGATATGATCTTACAATTAATCATAATGATGAACCCAATTGGCACAATTAAGAAAATCGACTATTAAAAACAAAAGAAAGTAAAACAGCTCTAAAAATTGTATTAAAAGTACTTATTGCTAATACTCTTTACTGTTGGGTGTGTCTTGATTCTTCTATTAATTAAGTGCTTATATGAGAATTTTTATAAACTTAAGATAAACATTTCATTATGTAAAGAATCATTTCTGCCTTTGAGCTTACTTATTTAATTTTCATTTTTAGCCAACATTTTTAATCGCCATTATAATGAATCAATGCACGATAATATTTTGCTAATTTAAAAATGAAACCTATGGTGCATAAAGAAGGAAGGAATCAAACTATAATAAAGAATGTGGATAAAGATTTTCTAATTTAGGCTTAGCCCTACTAATTTGTTAAACAACAATAATGACACTATCTCACTTAATTGATTGAATACGACTTCTTTTTCTAAGAGAAAAAATAAATGATCTCTTCTATCATGAATGCAGCCAAAAATAATAATAATAAAAAAAATACTTGGTCTTATCTTATATTGGAGAGACAGAGAGAACCAAAACATTAATTATCGAAAAATAGAAAATTAAAAAGAAAAAAAAGCTATTCATTGTATTTTCACAAAAATTTAAACCCACCTTTTGGGATGGTGGGATGGCAAAAGCAATATACAGATTCAGTTATCAATATATTTACGTTATTGACCTTTCACTCGATGAAGATAATGATTTAGATTTAAGAAAATTAAAATTTGATTTATCAATTTAAGAAAGTGTGGCCTTGAAAAGTAGATAAGTTAATTACATATAGTTTCTGATTTAAAAAAGTTAGATAGATATAGAGGTAGTAGAATTTTCAATTTTAAGATCATACGTGTCTCAGACAGCAAGGTGATATGAAATGTTATTTTCAAGAACATGTTGCGTACTACGCCATATTCAATAAACCAAAACGCCCAAGCGACCTGACCTTGCAGGAGTGTTCTGGTGAATTTGTTTAGTACATGAAAAATATGTATGATTGAAGCATATAGGAAAAAAAAATTAAAACGGTCCAATTATATATTAGCCTTAAAGTTATAAAGAAATCGATTAAAAAGTTGAACACAACAGTTTAATCCACATTCCTGTCTTAAATGTAGGGTAATTTAACCTGATTTTATTATACACACACTAGTTAATATGACTGGTTTTTTTTCTTGAACAATCAAATCATCTTCCCTCATCCTCTCTCTCTCTAGCTTAATTGTTGTTGAATGAGACTAATAACAGGAGTTTTAAATTAACTCAGAAAGATAAAAGGAATTTTAGAATGTAATTGAAAAAAGTTGATAAAAGTTTGAAATCTATCTCATATTTATATTTAAAATCAATATCAATTTCACAAACGTATTCGAAGTAAGCAATATAATAGGATGAATCAACTACCATCCATTGAATCCAAATGCCTAGTTTTTAATTTTTTTTTACACAAAAATGTTGAAAACAAAAATTTGATGGCCACACTATTGTTTAGAGAAAAACAATGCCGTATTCTTCTCCCAATAATTTATCTACGCATATTTAATCATATAATAAACACAAACACATCAAATTGCGTCATGAACGCATGATGCTTTAAAAAATATCGACATGTTCAGTCCAAAAATATGGCAACATGTGGATTGATTATTTTGTGTCCACTATATTGGGTTAAAAGTAATGTTTTTCCATGAAATACCTAGTCTGTATAGTATGATCTCAATTACTTTTTAATACTATCAATTTTCAAAATTCAAATTAAAATTCTAAAATTCTTAAAAATCATGTAAACCTAACAACAGCTAATACTAAGCTGGTTGAAACCGAGAGAAGTTTGGAATCATCATCAAAAGATAAAGATAAGCATGAATCCCAAAACACTGTTCCTAATTCCCCTCTCTGTTTTTTCGGCCTCACCCAACAAAAAGCAAACAAGACTACCAACAAAGCGAAACACAACAAAAATAAAGCAAACAAACATGGATCACTATATAGCATCACTATTAGATAACATTTAAATTTTTTGAATCAAAAATGCAGATGTGAGACCAAAAAGTGAACGGAAAGCACATTAATAATGTGAACGAGAGAAGTACAAAGAAAATTCAGAGTCTAATAAAGTCGAAGTCAAATTCATTTACGTCCATATTAAGAAAACCCTCATCAGTGGAGCCCCCCACTTTGAACGAAAACCCCCCCACTCAATTTCAAACTCAATTTTCTTATTGAAAAGATTGAACCTTTGATTAATTGGGATAAAGATACAAATAACATGGACCTTAAAACAGAGCAAGAAACCATGAAATAAGAGAAAGATAAGTGAATAACGTGTTTATATGTATAATATGTACCTTTCTTGGCCGGCAGTGTCCCATATTTGAGCTTTGATGAGTTTATCAGCGACTTTGATGTTTCTGTAAGCGAATTCAACTCCGATGGTGGGCTTTGAATCTAAACGGAATTCATCGTTGGCGAATCTTGAGAGAAGATTTGATTTTCCTACGCCTGAGTCACCAATCATGACGGCTTTGAACAAGTAATCACACTCCTCGTCAAATGCTTGGTGATGATTGTTATGATGGTGATTACGACGATGATGATTTGCCATGGGTTTTAATATTTAAGCTACGAAGCAGAGGATTTGAAAGAAGAAGGAGAAGAAGGAGAAGAAGAAAGGAGAAGGAGGTGAAGGTAAAGAAGAAGAAAAGAGTTAATTGAAGAGTAAGGAAGGAAGGGAAGGGAAGGGAAGGGAATTGTGATGATTGGTTGCCAAGTGAGGATCACATTTATATTTATATTACTTCTCTAAAGTAATCGCATTATTACCACTTTCATTTGGTTTTATTCAATAACCATATAGTTATCTCCACATAACAATATTTATATATTTTTTTATCAAAACATACAGATATTATAGTTATAAATATATTATAAAACAAAAAAGAAACATATAACAATATTTATATTAGTTCACACTTGTCAATAGATAAATGTGTGTGTGTAATTTATAAATAATTTGTTTTCCCCCTTAAAAATCAGATGTGGCCTGGAACCCCATCCTATGATAAAACACTACTCGTTTGTCAAATACTCTCTTGAGTCCTACATATATGATCTATATGTTTTTTATACTATATATAAACCCTCTTTTCGATTTTTCTACATTTTAGTCCAAAGTATCCATTATGGATACTCCTCAATAATAAACAAGAAGATGGAGGATGGTAATAAAAGTATTTGTTTGGAGTGCTTTGGTAATATTGTGTCATTCTACTTAATTTAATTAGTATCTTTAATCTAATCAAATTAGAAAAATATTTTGCATGTAGAACTAAGGGAATAATAGTTTTTAGCTATGTTTTAGTGATATATTTCAATAAGGGAGAGATTGTGTATTCAATCTCATTGTATGTAAACCGCTTTTTTAACTAAAAAAACGGTCAATCTTCTCAGTAGAACATATTGGATTCTGTCTGCGTCAAAACTTGCAAATTTAGTTTTCTTGGATATAAAAAAAATATAAAATATTAATTGATTTGTACAATTGATATCAAAGAATATGATGGCTTATATGGGTTATAGAGGATCTGTTATAACAATTTATTTATAAAGACAAGCAGAATAGATTGGGACACGGGTGCCATTTCCTATCCGGGAGCACCAACCAAAATCAACGCTCTTGGCCTGGTAGTGATCGGTATCATTTACAATTTGAAATAGTGACATTTTACATGGAAACTTTTAGGTGAAACTAGTTTGCAATATTATTTATGGTGTGATCAGTTACAAGCGCATATCTCACAGATAGTTTATTCGGCTATGGATTATGGAGCCTATATTTTTCCCCCTCAAGAGAAAAAGAAAAGGCATATGGATCCTTATTTTTTCCGGACACATGCCAGTATATTTTTAAAAAATCAAATTAAATAATTTGCAAGACGTTTACTTGTGATTGTACAAAACACAAATAAGGTTGTGAACCACAACCACATGTTAAATTGTCAACATTTGCATCCTTCAAATACAATTTAAATAGTATTCGTTTGAAATTTTATGTGATTTATATTTTGTTTTTCGTATCCTTACTTTAGAATTTAAAAGTAATAAAAATAAATAAATTTTAGTGTTAGATATGAATCTAGATTTCAGTTCCAATTTTGACGTTATTTAAAACCACTCTTTAGGAGAGCCTGCCATAGTTATCTAGAAGTTAGGATAACGCCTAGCAACACTGTAAAACCTGTTTTCCCCCAATATTTTTTATTTTTTCATGTATTTGGGTTGTGGGATTTTAAGGCTTCCATGTATTGACTGGTTATCATGTACTCATGGTATGAGAGGTGTGTTCTGTCCTAAATATAAAATATCTTTCTAACTATTTTCAACCTTTTCCTAAATTATTATTGAATGATCCTCAATAATGAACAAATAATAAAAGAATGGTGGGAATAAACCTTTGATCTAATTCAATTAGGTAAATATATCATATATTTAAGATAAAAAGAATTAGACTGCAATTTGCAAGCAAAAAAGGTTGGTAAATATATGATTGACATCCATAGGGGTTAGATTATAGTCATCTCACCCTTGGGGGTAAAAATGTGAAGATCTTAGATCATGACCTCTAAGGATATTTACGGGTCAACAATCTCAATTTTGAAAATAAAGCTGTAAGATAATTTCAACTTATGATCCCAAACTAAGAAAAGGACTGGCAACCACCAAATCCTACTTGTTTTTGGGTGAACCCTACTTTTAAAGTTGTTCACTATAGCTGAAATAGTTCACTGTAGAAAATTTCCAAATGGGCCATTAGTTATACATAGTTAAGTTAAAATGTTTGCTTCTTTTGCATATTTTTGTTAATTATTGGGCCGGGCTTGATATAAACTAACATGATATTAACCAACCTAATCATAGGCTTGACAAATGTCAATTTAGTGTGCAATCTATAGGGTGTATATAGGTCAGACCTCTATTAAAGGTTAGCAGACTAATCTACTTAAAATTCATCCTAACCTATTTAGAATATAAGAGAATTCATAGTTACTGTGAAATTCAGCTAAATATTAAGGTAAAAGTATACTTTTTGTCCCATATATTTATATCAAGTTTCAATTTAGTTATTTACGTTTGGAAAGTATATTTTTAGTCTTTTTTTGTTAACACTATTAGTTTCACTTAAATGTAAAAGATTATTTCATAATTAAATTGGGGCTGAAAATGATAAATTTTGAAAATATAAGAATAATTAGACTAAAATATTTTAATTTAAGAATTTTTTTGATATTTAATAGGGAAAATGACAACAAATCCCTCTCAATATCCAAAAGGACAAGTAAGGAACCTAAACTTCCAAAAGGACTATGAAGGAACCAGAACCTATTTGACATTTTCAAATGTTGTAAAAAGACTTGATTGCCCTTAACTAAATAAAAGGAACAAAGTGACTTCTTCTCAACCTTCTTCTCAACTACACCCCACCTAAACCCCAACCATTGCTACCACTGCCCCAGCCGCCGCCGCCGCTGCCGTCGAACCCGCCCCCACCACCACCGTCGCCCCAACCCTCCCCATACCACCTGTAGCGCCCTAAAAAACATTATTTTAAAATTGAAAACAATGGAGCTGCCACCAAAATTTTTATAAAGGGTATTTTGGAAAACCTTTTAAAATAATAATATTCTTTAAAAAATCAAATTGGGTTCGGGAGTCGATTGTGCGTGGGGAAGGTGTTAGACACCCCACAGCACCCATCTATAAAAACGGTTACCCTAAGCTAATTATTTAAAAATAAATATGGTCTTAATTTTGTTTTATTTAAATCACCAAATAATATCAATATACAAAAATTAAAAATAAAAATGAAAAGGAAAAAAATAATTTTTATATGATTGGACTTGACTGGGATAAATCCTAGGGCCTACGTACCCTTAAGGGATCAAAGCCCACGTAGTTCGAATGGGTAGAAATGCGTGTCACTTGGTTGGTGTTTTTTAAGAAAATGATTTTGATTTTTGAAATAAAGTTTTATATTTGGTTTGTGTTTTTTATTCAAGAAAAACACCTAGTTTATTAGAAAATATATCTTTATAAAAAAGGTGTTGGATTAAACTTCCTATGGAGATTTAATATCTCTCACGGAAGAATAATCAATCATGATTGAGGAGGTTGTTATAAACCTTCACATAACATGACCACCATTTGGAAAACAACTTATTTATTTTTTTAACAAATGTTTTACTTTTATTTGAGTTTAATTTATTTTAGAAAAAGGAATTATTCACAATAATCTATCAAGCAATAATCAAATATCAGAATATGTTCATAGTAGAAGAAAAAAGATAGGGAGAATTCATACTTTAGATGCATGCAAGTGTGTGTATGCAAGTGTGTGTATGCTTCTTTTTTTTTCTCTCTAAAATTTTCTCTCTTCTCTCAAACTCCTCTCCAAAGTTGTCCCTCCCTTAAGCTAATGCTCTCCAAAAATGATTGCCTCTCAAAGTCCCCTCACATTTTTTCTCTTGCTCTCAACTCCTCCTCTCTTTTTTTACTTCTCAAGCTACTCCTTTATATAGTCCCAATGTGTTGACCATGTAGTCTCTTCATTTCAAAAACCTCTCCCCTCTTTATTTCATGATTTGTCCGTTGTGTCTCAGCAGAAGCAAGCATTACGCGCAGCAAAACCTCTCCTTCCTTCTTTATTTCATGATTTGAACGTTGCATAATAAAACCTTCCCTTTTTATTTTTTGTCCATTGGCAAATTGCAATGCAACCACAATCATTTCCATTTGAGATTTAGTGGCCTTTTCCCTTTTATTTCATAACAAGACCGTTGCATACATCCAGCCATCCTCATCCAAACGTGGATTTATGCAAATCTTCCTTAATCACATTTTCTTGATTTTGGGAGCAGCAAAAGATCAACAATATTGTTTCTTATTTATATCAATGGAGCAATGAAAGACTTAGGACCCGTTTGGTTCAATTGCAGACCCTATTGGTAATGCAATGTAATGGGTTGCAATGTATTGCAATGCAATAATGATTACCATCAATGTGTTTGGTTAGTTATTAACAAGATCTGGGGAGTTTATTTTTTATATTTTACCATAATTATGAACATAATGCCCCTCAAACAAAAAAAAAGTCTCAGATCCCAATCATCTCCTCCTTCCCGGATCCCCCACTCAACTCTGATCTCCCGCCGGCACCTCCCCCGCCACCTCTGCCTTATTCTTGCAATATTCAATGTCAATAAAACTTCTGTTGTCATATGATTATAGGACCTGGTTTCTTTATCCTGCAGTTATATATCATTTGATGACTAACAAAGCCTTGCGAATCATTCAAAGAGCACTTTTCTAATCTTCTTCTTCGCTGGGCCCTTTGTATTTAACCTTTATAGTCTATAAAACTACAGATAGACTAAAAACGCAAATCAATCTCACGACAACAGAATTTTTGGGGATTCCAAAAAAAATTGGAGGCAAAGAACATTCCCTCTTGAAGACGAAAAACTAAAAATCATATAACAACTGAAGTTTTATTGACATTGAAGACCCAAAGAAGGAGGCGGCGGCGGTGGGGAGGGGTAGGTGGGGGAGAAATCGTGGAAGAAGGAGTGGGAGGAGAGAGAAGGGAAGGGTGGGGAGAATTTTTTACATTACCCAAAATTGTAAATTTGTTTGATGAGGGCAAATGTTGTCATTTAATGAAACTGATAAGGATAAAATTGACATTTCACATAACATTACAAGGCTGCAATGAGGATTCATAGGGGGACCCCTATGAAAGAAGATTTCCAAAAAATGTGCAATGTTGATTACAATTGTAATCAACATCAACATTACCATTACCAAGTCCAACCAAACAAGCCACATATGGTAATGTAATCAAGGTTACCATTGCATGCGTGCAATGTTTTTGAACCAAACGGACCCTTAGCAAGCAATATGGAATCAACAAAAGTCTAGTCATTCACTTTTAATTTGAAATTCTTCCTATAACAAAATGATGAATATTGAATGCTTCCAAGAATAATTTATTGTTATTTTTTTTACTCACAATACATTATATGAGGGCAAATCCACGATCAATTAATTGGGCGAATGCTGATAAACATTGGCTTTCCCTTTGGAAACTACCTATGCCTCAACGAGTCATATCAAAGGCAAACTTTTAACAAATGCCGAACGTTTTCGGCAGAAGATGACAATGACTGAACAATGCGGCCTCTGTGGCGGTATCCTTGAAGACCTGGAACATGCTTTGAAACACTGCCCCCTAGCTGCTCAGGTTTGGAAGGAGCTTTTGCCACCTACTGTTCACCAACAATTCGTGGCCTCTGATCTAAGAACTTGGCTCCTTACCTTATTAACTCGTCCAAGCTGCCATCTTTCTTGGCAGATTGGCGGCTTCATAGCATGCTGGAAGATATGGGAATCACGCAACCTGCGGATCTTCACCACGAGCCACCCCACGGTGCATAGCTTACTATCCCACATTCGCTCCACTCTTGTTACCTCGCTTAATAGCTTTTTTCCTTTATCTTCTCTTTTGTAAATCTTCACAAAGATTATAGTCTGAATGTAATGGAGGCGTGCCACTCACGCCACTGCTGAATAAAACATCCATTTCATTCAAAAAAAAAGAAAGAATTAAGCACTATCATAATTAAATATTGCAACCATCCCTTTTTCATTCCAATGCATCATTCCTCACTTAGCCAACATTTTTGAAATATTCTTTGTTGTTGCCCCTAATTTCCCAATACATTTCCCTAAAAAAATGTCTAATGCAAGTCTCCATGTTCAAATTGATTTGTTTCCTTTCATTTTTTCATTTTTTATTATTTTTTTATTTAATTTTAAAGAAATCATATTCTAAGATGTAATGACAATATTTTTGTTCTTTCTTATTTTTTTTGTTTTTATTTACTTTATGTGGCCCGGACAAAATAGGGTGTTTACACCGCCCCAACCCCACACCTCCCCAACCCCCAATCACCACCATAACTCACCAAAGGAAGCAAAGATTTGGGGAAGCTGTTTGGGTCGAGATTTTTTTAGAGAGAAAGCAGAAGCAGATTGATGTTTCTGATATAATTGCCATTGGTATCATATTTTCTGGGCCTTCCTCTCTTTTTCTTCTCGAAGCTTGCTTGGCCACCACTTGCCGGATTGTGGCCACCACCACCGTCGCGCTGCCAGATTTGCGGCGCCTGCTTCCAGCTCCACTGCGTGGACGACCTCCAGTTGTTTTGGTTATGGTGGTGATTGGGCGGTTGGGGTGGTGTGGGGGAGAGTTGGAGCGGTGTGGGGGAGGGTTGGCCAGGGGCAATGATGGTGGTGGTTGGTTGGGTTGGGGCGGCGATAGTGGTGGTTGGGCGGCGATGGCGGCTGGGCGATGGTGGTTTTGGGTGGGGTGGGGTTGAGAAGAAGGTTGAAGAAGAAGAAGACACTTTTGTTCATTTTAATTAGTTATGGGCAATTAGGTCTTTTCACAATATTTAAAATGTAAACTATGTGTTGGTTCCTTCATAGTCTTTTTGAAAGTTTAGGTTCCTCACTTGTCCTTTTAGGTATTGGGATAGATTTTTTTGTCATTTTCCCTATTTAATAAGCATTTAAAATATTTAAGTTAGCATTTTTCGTTAAGTGAAACTAATAATGTTGAAAAAACGGACTAAAAGTGTACTTTCCAAACATAAAGGATTAAATTAAAAGTTAATGCAAATATAAGAGACCAAAAGTATACTTTAGTCAAATATTAATTAATTTAAAACCATGATTTACTACCAATCAACCCTTCTATTATTGGGCTACTAACTAAGACAGAAAAAAGAATCACAAAACTGCAATATCAGAGAGCTACAAAATATTTTTGTATACTTTGAGACCATAACTATGATAATGAAATACTATCATAGTTAGTAAAAAGCTTTAACAACATTAACAAGAGTCAAATACGATAGAATGGGGAATAAAAATTTTACCAGCTTATCATATTCAAAGAAACGAGTTTAGCAACTTGAAACCTAAATGTGATAGTGAAAAAGATCTATCATACTTATAAGGAAGTAAGCTAGTAGGAGAACATGAATTGGCCAATGATAGAAAGGAAATAAGATATCCATTAAATAATGGCTTATCAAGGATGAAAAATTTTTTGAACACCTGAATAAACCATGTTAGAGATAATTCTCCTATAACATGGTTATTAAACTAAGGTAAGTACGTTAGAAAAGCTCCAACTAACATAATTCTTTTTGAAGACCAGACATTTCCAAAGTTACACTAGGTAACTATAATAGAAAATGATTCACCTCTGTAACAAAAAAAAAGAAAATGATTCCCCTTAACATAGTTACAAAAGATTTAATCAGAACAAAACAAGACTTATCATGTTAGAAATTACCCATCTAACATGATAATTAGAAACGCATTATAATTTCCACAAACCCATAATTTCAATCCAAATATCAACCATCTAACATGATAATTAGAAACGCATTTTATATATAATTTCCACATACCCATAATTTCAATCCAAATATCAACAACCTTGGAACTTATGAACTCATAATGAACAGTAAAGTTTACCAATTCATACCACAGAATTGAAAAAAGGAAGTGGTTACTTTTTGACGTGATTTATTGTTACTAGTAAAGTGTTGTCCCGACATTCCATGAGCCAAAGATTAAGACTCTACAATTACTGACAACGTAACAAAATTTACATCAAACTTACAATTATACACAACAAAGGTTTTTTAAAATAATTCAAGCCCAAGACCTTCATCCGAAACTAAAAAAAAAAAACAACTCAATCCCTAACACAAGGCCCACTTCACAGTCAACTCAATATGTCAAACCAGGCCTATGTTCTATTTGAATTCTTTATCCTCTAATCATAACTAATGTAATTCAAAATAATTAAATATGTAATCAGTGTCACTTTAATCAAATCCTAAAAATATCATTTAACCACAATTCACTCCAAGGCCACTTGTACCAATTATACCTTAAAACAATATTACCACCCAATCATCCAAATAAAATCAACTAATTCAAATCAACTTACTACAACAATTATAACACCCATCAAGAGCATTGTAAAGGAAAAAGCCCTTTTACATAATCACATATTTAAAACTATTTGAGACCAAAACTTTAAGTAGGTAGTAGACCAATAATTTAGACATTGTAAACCATTATCCAATGCCAAATAAAAACTTTAAAATTATTAAAACCATTAAACAACACTTTTTCTTTAAAAACCACAAAAGTCTAGAAGACTAATTTGTAACAAATTCCCCATTATATTGGAAAGTTAACCTACGTAGGATTAAAGCAACATTTCAAAAGATAATATCTATAAAACCTATATTTACGAGTAGTTTATAATTAACATCAATGAGGAGATTAACTTTGTCTTATTTATAAAACATCTGTCTAATGGTCTTCTATTTTTCCTATGTTTATCCCTATTAAAATTCATTAATACTCTTTGCACACTAACTTTATATTTAACTTTTTTTCCTCAAAACACACATTTATTTTACTTATATACTCATCTATAATTTAATTATATGTACTCTTTCTGAATTCTGATCCTAATTATTAAATCAAGATGACTTTTTTTCTAGAGCTTAAGGAAGAAAATTAGATACAATTAAATTGTAACATATGTTACATGTATATAGAATATATGTTAGTTTAAAACCAAAATGAATTTATTTTGGGAAAAATGAATATAAGCACCTCAAAGTTATTTATTTTCTACTCTTAATTTCAAAAACAAAGTCAATTACACGGCGTATTATATGTTATAATTTAGTGATATAATTTTTTTGGTTAATCTCCACAAAAAAGGCAACTTGAAAATTAAAAATTGGAAGGAGAAACAGACAAGCTAAGCAAGATAGTGAGGGCGGATGAATATATATATCACGTTATTTTAACTAGATTAACTAATATAATTATTTACTTAAATTATGTAAATATGTTCTTCCTTTGATCTTAAATATAAGAACTATTTGACTTTTTTGGAAAATCCTATAAAAGAAAAATAAGTCAATTATAAATTGATTTACCTAATTTTTTTCCTTAAACTAATTTATTTGGTTTATAAACTAATGGTTAATTTAAAAATATATCAAATATATCATAATTTAATAACTTACTTCGCAATACCTTAATCTCTCGAAAAAAGTCAGCTAAATCTTATATTTAGGACTATATGGAGTAATACATTAAGTACATTGTTGTAGATCATTTTTCATGCATTGTAATCAGAGGCGAAGTAGCGGTTAACTTATTGAAATACTTAGTTATTCATATTCCCATGCAAGAACTCAGTAAATTAAAAAAAAAAAAAGAATCATGCAAGAACTATTGACAAAGTAAAAGAAATGGGCATTCCTGATTATTTCAGTCATCACAAGCAAAGACAGAAAAACTTTTCCGGCAAATGAAAAAAAAAAGGAAGTTATTCCATTGTCGACTTGTCGTCTCTTCCGATCCCTTTCCTATGAAATAGAATACTAAAGAGTTTCTAATCTGATCAAAAGAAGCGACCGACCAGAAAATTATTGATACAAACAATAAAACAGAGGAAGCAATGGAAATATAGAGTTAGAAAATGCACTGATCTTTCTTTCTTTGGCCTCTCCTCTAATTCTGAGAAGCAGTGAAGGAATTACTAGCCATCATCTTCTTAAACTCCTCGAAGTTAACGCAAGCATCGCCATCAGAATCAACAGACTTGATCATATTCTTGCATTCCTCAACGGAGCAGTTCAGTCCAAGGCGAGTCAACACGTGGTGAAGCTCAGACGCCGAGATGAGGCCGTTCTTGTCCTCGTCGTAGAGATCGAAGGCGTCACGGAGGTCGGCGGAGTCGTCTTCGGCGGAGTTGGAGCGGCAGAAATCGGCGAATTCGGAGAGATTGATGAAGCCGTCGTTGTCCTTGTCAAGATCCTTCATGACGGTCTCGAGCTGCGACTTTGAAACGACGGTGCCTAGGGATTTGAGGACGTTGTCGAGCTCGGAGATTGAGATGTGGCCGTCGCCGTTGGAGTCAAAGCGGTTGAAGACTCTCTTCAGTTCTTCCATGTCTTGAGAGATAAGGTCTTCTTTTTCCATTGTTTTTGGTGAGAATAATGGAAGAGTGATAGGTTGTGAGTGGAGAAGGAAAGAGTTTTTGAAAGGACTGGCCACTAGGGAATGTGGAGTTGTGGTCTCATTTCATCATTGAATTGAACAGTATGTTTGCCACCTCAGATTCTGTTCCATCCTCTCTCATGAATTGACCAATTTGTAAAATATATGCTCCAAAAGCGTAACAAATATTCTCAAAAATTCAACAAGTTATTTGTATTGACATTTGCCGACCATCCTAAATTTTAGATTCATTTGATTGTTTTAGAAGTAAAAGGAGTTAATTATATTACTAAATTATAGTAACATATAATACATGTAATTAGATTATATATGTTAATTGATAATACGTAAAATTTTGATAAAAAAAAGATTATACGTAAAATGAATTAGTTTTGAGGAGAAGATAATTATAAACATTTTAATGTGAATAATTTTAAATCAATTTCTCTAAAAAGGTTAAAGTGGTCTTATAATTAGAATCAAATGTATAAACAAGTTAATTTACTGGAGATGATAATTCATTAATTCCAACATGTTTTTCCAATTGTAATAGATCTCGACCGCCATGAAAAGCAAGTTAATGTTGAAGATGATATTCAATTCATTAATTCCAACATGTTTTTCCAACATGTATAAACAAGTTAATTTACTGGAGATGATATTCAATTTCATTAATGTTGAAGATGTTAAGTGGGGAGGAAATGGGAAGTTAATAGAGTGGAGAGACTCCGAGCCGAGTTTTAACTTGAGTTCTTCAATATACTCTCTTCGGTTCTAATTATAAAATCATTTTTACATTTTTAGAGAAATCAATGATACAAAATTAATCATTCTGAAATGTTTGTATAATGATTTTTTCTTTAAAACTAATTTACAATTTTTAAAAACTATCTAGTAATACAATATAATATGTATGATACGTTAAAATTAAGTGATATCTTTTGTTGATCTCCACAAAAATGTCAAAATGATATTATATTAAGGACTAAAGAGAGTAACATTCAACTAACATATAAGAAAATGTACAACGCTAAACAAACTATTTTTTGGCTTCATTGTATTATAATAAAAAATAGTAAATCAAACAGATAAAATAAAAAATAGTATAATATTAACAGTATAGTAGGAAGTGTACTACAAAATGTCCTAAATATATGATTAACTTTGTTGTACGAATCACAGGAAATAATAAGGATAAAAAATCAACTCTAAGTATTGTATTTCCAAATACTACTATTTAATTTCATATGAGTGCATGCATGCCATTTTTCTAAATAAATCGTTTGATACAGAGTAGCGAATGGAATAGTATTTTATTAGAACAGATATAGTCAACTTCCTTTTCGTTGCATTGAACGAATCGATTTATCAATAAGAGACTGGTTACAAGTTGAGGTCTCTCTATGCCAGCAATGAACAAATCAATTTAGGATCTTGTATAAAAGAATATACATATTTGGGTGGGATTGTGTGGATCTCTTTCCATGATAGATAGAGAGTATATATACTACAAGAAAAAAAGCACGATAGTCACGCAAAAAAATGTGATAAAGACCATGTGTTACAGTTTTTTATTGCTCATATAAATGTGCGAGACGAAGACATATGTCACGGTTCCAGAAAATTTAAACCCGACATATATACACTACAAAACATTTGCTGATTCGTAGCGATTATTTTCGTCACATTCCGGCGTTTATAACTACTGTCGTTATGACGTTGTGGCATAAAAAACAAATGTATAATTTATCACCTACATTCTTTTATTAATTTCTTTTTTCAAAAAAGTATTTATCACGTTCCGACAGTTTTTTATACATCGAAACATGAATATTTATTTTTATTTTTTTAAAAAAAAAAGTAATTATCATTTTCCGGCGGTTATTTACATCCAAACATGAATACTTTATATTATATTTTTTCAGTATTATAATAACGTCCCCACACATGTTATATAACCGCCAGAATGTGATATTTTAACTGCGGTTTTTCTGAAACTTCCGGAACTATTGCACAGCTAAAACCCATTTCTTTTGTAGTGATAGTTAATTGTTTTAAAAAATAAAAAAGTAAAAGAATGTCGCTCAACAGTGGTGCGTCATAATTGATTGTTTTAAGAAAAACATCTTGTAGCTTATGTCGTCTAACTTGTGCAACATAAGTAACAGGAATTTTTTAAACTAATTATTTTTCGAGGCACAAATATTATTGGTTATAGTGGAGAAAAAATATAGGATTATTGAATGAGAAAGAGTAGAAGGATAGAATAATGAAGAAACAAATATTAGATGATGAAATAATAAACTTGAAATTGTAGTATTTAAACAAACATGTATCATAAATTGTATATCTAGTAGGAAAAATAAATAGCATGGGATGGAATTATACTGTTTATATAAATAACCTGCATAAAAAAAAAGACAATTGGTGACATGGGAAGGAGGAAAAATAAAAGAAATGAAAGTGGAGAAGGAGGAAAATAAATATATCTTTTCTTCATTTGATAATCACATTTACTATTATCTCAAATCAAATAATTTACTCTAACGTCAGTATTTAAATATATTAATATAATATGGAAACTTTATTCATGTTATAAATTACAGGCCAAGTTTAGTATGCTTCTCTTTACCACCACCTATGGCCATAGTGATGGTGTTTGCTACAGCAATGCCTCTACCATTTTCGGTAGAATGGCTCTCTTTCCTCATGATACCACTCATAGGAGTATTCTCCCACACCAACACCACCAGGCCAAGTCTAGTATGCTTCCTTTTACCACCACCTATGGCCATAGTGATAGTGTTTGCTACAGCAATGCCTCTACCATTCTCGGTAGAATGGCTCTCTTTCCTCATGATACCACTCATAGGAGTATTCTCCCACACCAACACCACCAGGCCAAGTCTAGTATGCTTCCTTTTACCACCACCTATGGCCATAGTGATAGTGTTTGCTACAGCAATGCCTCTACCATTCTCGGTAGAATGGCTCTCTTTCCTCCTGATACCACTCATAAGAGTATTCTCCCACACCAACACCACCAGACCAATGGTTCTAATCTCTACATTTCTCAACACCGAATGGGAATTGGTGATGTTCACTCTTTGGATGGACTTCTTTGTCCTGGGCCCCTCAATCAGCAGCAAATGAGGCAGAATCCATCACATGGCTCACTAGCTTCCTCTAAGCAAATTCTCCTTACAACAATTACTATAATTGTTTTGATAGTTTCGTTTATGATGTTTTTTAATAGATCAGCAATTCTGCAGTATTATGATTCTAATGGACCTTCAGGTCCTTTACCAGACCCTACAAATGTACTCCACCAAGAGGAGTCACCAAATCAAGCTATGAGGCAAAATTTTCCTACTAAGAGTGACCTTCCCGGCCCCCGTCGTCGTCATACTATAGATGCCTGTATATATGCTCTGTCCCCGCTAAGAATCACTGACTCCAGGATTGTAAATGCTGAAGAAAATGATCCTCCCGCCCAACTGTAGAAATTGCCTAAACGTCGCCCATGGAGGCGGGTTTGGAGGACTGTTCGTGGACGGTGCTGCTTCCCAACATCGTCATGTTTCCACCCAAGTCCTACTGTGGAGTAGTTTGTTAGATGTTTTTTCAGGGTTTTCTTTTTCTTATTAATGGTTTGCTTTTTCTTTGAGTGTTTTGTTTCTTTGAGTGTTTTATTGTCATTTTCCTCCTTCAGGGTTTGCTTTTTCTTATTAATGGTTTGCTTTTTCTTTGAGTGTTTTGTTTCTTTGAGTGTTTTATTGTCATTTTCCTCCTTCAGGGTTTGCTTTTTCTTATTAATGGTTTGCTTTTTCTTTGAGTGTTTTGTTTCTTTGAGTGTGTTATTGTCATTTTTCCTCCTTCAGGGTTTGCTTTTTCTTATTAATGGTTTGCTTTTTCTTTGAGTGTTTTGTTTCTTTGAGTGTTTTATTGTCATTTTCCTCCTTCAGGGTTTGCTTTTTCTTATTAATGGTTTGCTTTTTCTTTGAGTGTTTTGTTTCTTTGAGTGTTTTATTGTCATTTTTCCTCCTTCAGGGTTTGCTTTTTCTTATTAATGGTTTGCTTTTTCTTTGCGTGTTTTGTTTCTTTGAGTGTTTTATTGTCATTTTCCTCCTTCAGGGTTTGCTTTTTCTTATTAATGGTTTGCTTTTTCTTTGGGTGTTTTGTTTCTTTGAGTGTTTTATTGTCAGTTTCCTCCTTCAGGGTTTGCTTTTTCTTATTAATGGTTTGCTTTTTCTTTGAGTGTTTTGTTTCTTTGAGTGTTTTATTGTCATTTTCCTCCTTCAGGGTTTGCTTTTTCTTATTAATGGTTTGCTTTTTCTTTGAGTGTTTTGTTTCTTTGACTGTTTTATTGTCATTTTCCTTCTTCGGGGTTTGCTTTTTCTTATTAATGGTTTGCTTTTTCTTTGAGTGTTTTGTTTCTTTGAGTATTTTATTGTCATTTTCCTCCTTTAGGGTTTTCTTTTTCTTATTAATGGTTTGCAAAGATTAAACCAGGCCCTGATATTGATGCCTGCATGAAGGTCACAAAAGAATATTTTTTATTTAAAAGAAAAATTCTCAGCTGATTTCCTTCACACTTGGGATTCAAACTCTGCAGGCAACATTAGAAGGTTTTAATGTTTTCACTCCTAAAATAATGGAGATTTGTGACTCCATATATGTGGTGATATTATGGTTTAGAAAGCATGACTCTTTTCATTGGCTCACTTTGAGGTTTTTACTTAATTTTGATTCTTTAAATTGATGAGTGTTAGATTTGGTCTCGAAATTGTTTTTTATGTTGGGTGAACTTTTGCTAATAATTGAGTTCTAAATTTGAACCTTAACCCTTATTTTAAAAGCTTCATTCAAAAAAAATTTAATGTCTTGAAAATATAAGTGTCGAAAACAAAATTAGTGCCGACAGTACAGTTTTAACTTGTTTTGCTTATCGTGACGTCAACTTCAGTTCGGGTTGCAACTATCCTGCTCAGAGCCCATTATGTTTTCACATATCATTAAACAATTATATTAATTCTGATAAAAACAATTATATTAATTGTAAAAGGTATTTTCATTTATGTTTTTTTCTTGCTTAGCTAAATATTTTTCATTATGTTAACATATTATTGAACCTACGTTATTCCTGCCTCATCCGGGGCTAATTATTTTTGCTCATCAAATCTAGGTCTAATAAATTATACGAAACGAGTAGCGAATGTTAATATAAAATAGAAGAGAATAACATTCTGGTGTGAAGTAGAATCGCCTTCCAGGATTTCTTCTATGCCAGATATCGCATATTTCCCCGACAATGAAGTGACAATAATCATTCATGCAACATTTTTAAGGGGAAAAGTGCAAATCTGCCCCAAAAGTTTCTAAGAAATTGCGAATCCCCATGAAATATTTTTAGGTGCAATGCCATCTTGGAAAAAAATATCGGTACAATGTTGCCCCAAAGTTAACATCCAAAAGATCAAACATTAGTTGATATTATTGATAGTAAAAGTGCAAATCAACCCTGGAAGTTTCCAAGCAATCACATATCCCTTGATAATGGTTGAGTTTTACAGAAAACAAAATCTCAATTACTCTAGGAGGTTTTAAGGTTGTATTCTTCTTTAGCGTCGCCTATGGAGGCTAGCGAGGGAGATGGCTGAAGAGTTTCCCCATCTTCTTCCTTCCTTCAATTTCCAAGCTTAAGAGCATGAATGGGGCCATTGGAGAGTTCAAATGTCGTTGCCGTCCATTTACTGTTGCTGGTCGTCGTATCTAATGTTGCTCATCATCGTGGTCTCTTTTTCCATTCTAATCTTCTTTCCATTGGGTAAGCAAATTCATTAAGTACCCCAGTTGTTCATATTTTAAAGATAGTGAAATTCATTATTTCGTTAGTGATTTGGAGATGCTTTAGGATGAAGTTTTGGGTAAACTCCTTTTTAATTTTCCAGGTAACATTGCACCACTATTTTACTTTTAGGGTAACATTACACCAAAAATGCTTCAAGGGATCCACAACATCTTGGAAACTTCTAGACACATTTGCACCTTTACAAAAATTGATATATTCCATAAATAAACATTTCGCATTAGCATAATTAGGTCAACTAATGTTTGACCGTTTGGATAGTTAACTTTCACATTGCACCAATATTTTACTTCTGCGAAAACATTACACAAAAATATTTCATGTGGATCCGCAATTTCTTGAAAACTTACTTGTCGAATTTGCACCTTTACTTTTTTAGTGAATATGATTCATGCAACTTTATACAAAGGTAAAAGCATATGTACTGATGGTTCCATTTGTTTCTTTTTTGAGATTCATGGGAAATAATGTAATTAACATTAAAAATTGGGTAAATATGTCAAAAATATCTATAAATTCTTATTTAAAATATGTCAAAATCACCATAAACTTTGTATAAACCTTGAAAATTAGAGCAAAGGTATTTCAACAGTTAATATAAATTAGTTTAGTGCCATCACTTCTTATTCATAACAACTATAAATGCTCCACTACAAAAAGTAATAGCAGTTAAATTATTTTACATGTTGTGGTGATTTTGTATAATTTAACAGGGTTTGTGGATAATTTAACAGGGTTTGTGGATAATTTGAAAGCTAGGATGCACAAGAGGGGGGTGAATTGTGCTTCAAATTAAAAGTAAAAACTACCAAAATAAAAACACAAGATATTTTATACTGGTTCGGCCAACACTCTTACCTACGTCCAGTTCACCAACTCCTCGTTGGGTTCCACTAAGTTCAGATTTTCAACAGGTTCACCTGATAATCTTTACAAGTGATAGAATCTCTCTAAACACTCCCCCTTACTACCCGTAAGGTCACAACCCTGTTCTAAAGCTCCAAGCTTCAGAACAACCTCAAAACAGAAGAGGATTTAATTCAAACTCACTAAGTTCACAAATGAACAGATTTTGTTAAACATTTAAGCTTGTGATCGCAGTGACTTAAATGCTCTTTAATAAAATGACAGAGAGTAGGTGCAAGTTCAGATAGTTCGGTAAAGAGCAATAAATTACACTGTGCTATTTATAGTCTTTAATGGATGATATAGCCGTTTGACACAAGGAGATGAAGACTTGAATCCGTTGAGCGCATTTAATGCTTGGTACTTGGTTCTTTTCATGTTGCTTGAAGAAGGGGATGAACAATAAATGCATCTCCAAACTTTGACAGCAAAAGTTGCTTTTTTTAGGTGAGAAGTTGCCTTGAGAGCATATATGGCGGAAGGCTGAGTCTAACGTCTTCTGATAAAGCATTCTGAGCGCGACAGTGTACTTTTGTACTTGATAGGCTTTCTGGTCGACACTTCGATCAGGAAGTGATTGCACTTGCTTCGATCAGATGCTGCACACTTAGTTCACATGTTAAAAGCGTAACAGTTTCAATCACTTGATATTCCAATCACTAATTCATTATAGTTCCGATCAGTCCGTGATCTAATCTTTTTAGACTTACTCTGATAGATGTTCCAATTACGCATTTAACTTAGAAACATATTCTTTATTAACTCATGATCGCTTGATTCTAAGTTATATATGATCGCAACTATCTAGTGATCACTTATGTCTTAGTCTAATTGCTATGTCTTGTGATCGCTTTGTCTTATCCTGATTGCAGCGTCTTATGATTGCTATGTCTATTTCCTGATTGCAATGTCTTATGATTGCTATGTCTGTTTCCTGATTGCAATGTCTTATGATTGCTATGTCTATTTCCTGATTGCACTGCATATGATCGCTAATGGTTATCATCAAAACCTAAGATTCTAACATTCAATCCATCTCTTTTAGTATTAAAGTCAATTTATTTAAAACGATACATGTAAAATCATCAATTGATCCTTTGATCACGATCCAGTTGGAGAATTACAATCTAAAAATAGAAGTACATCACAGCATACTAACAAAAACAATTGGAGGCTCATAGTTTTACGCATGTGAAAAGCTTGTAATGATTATTACCCTTAAAGAAAAAAATATTATAGATAATTTTACATCATGATGCTTATTATATTAGGTGTGTTCATGGAATTAGACATGATCCTGTGTCCCATCTCGTAAAAGGCTCGAGACAGGGTTTCCATTTCGTATCTCGTCCCGTCTCGAACTTTGTCTCGTCCCAATCTGGATCAGGACTAGAAAATCCTATAAAAAATTTTGAAATCTTTTTATTACAAATATCTACTTGTAAAAAAAATATGACACTTTGTGTTTGTAATAAACAAATAAATTAGTTCAATATTATTTTTATAATACATCACATACAATGTAACAAAATAAAATTTTACATGTATACACTTAAATGACATATGCGTTGGCCATAAAAAATAAATGACATATGCATTTTTTTAAAAAAAAAATTATATAAAACACTCACACACATATTCGGGACGGGATGAGATCGGGACAACCCCGTCCCGTGTCCTGTCCTGAAGATGATGGAACATGCATAGCTTTCCAATTTGATGAGTAAGCTACTAATAAATGATGAAACCCAAATTCCCAACCTAATTTTAGGATTGAAATTTTTTCTTTATTTTCCATAAGTAATAAATCACATATCTTCAAGATATTTCTACTCCCCCTTTATCAGGATAATATGTTTCATGTCAAACTCTCATAGTCTATTCCAAAGGTCACAATAACTCTATCCACTCCTAAAGGACATTGTTTTTTTAAAAAAATATCTAAGATAGTAAATTAGACCAATAAATCATAACATTTGCGACATGTAATTAAAATAAAAGTTAGAATATAAGTAAAATAAATTAGTTTTAAGGAAAAAATATAACTATAAACAATTTAAAGTAATTAATTTTGAATCCTTAATTTCTAAAAAAAAATTCAAAGGGTCTTATAATTAGGAGAAGAGAGTATATGTTTGCCACTTTGCATGATCCATAACTCCCGTTGATACTTATAACCAGTGCAAACCTTTGGATTTCCATGGTGCAAGGGTCCCCCGTTCTTAATCCTGGATATTCTCTGAACAGTTAACGCATCACATTTTGGATTTCATAGTTTATTACACCATGCTTCCTCGCCCATTTCTTGGGTTGAATCTTCATCATAAGAATGCTTGGCGATACTACTTAACTTGTTGAGAATCCTCCATGTTACACTATCAGGGGATAATCCATTCCTTTTCATCTCTCCAACAATTTGGTATGCTTCTCTCTTCAATCCAAGGTTGCACGCACAGTCAATCAATATATTATAGCTATAAATATTGGGAGAGACACCAGAATCTACCAATTCATACAAAAAATGACAAGCCTCATTGAAATTGCCTGCACGGCAGAGCCCCTTCAAAATTGCAGAATAAACAAAATCATCATGATTCCCTGATGGCCAGATAACACCATGCCAAAAGTTCTTTGCCTCTTCTATCTGGTCAGACTCACATAAGCCTTGTACTATGATTGCATGAGTAGCATGATCTGCAGCAATGCCATCTCTTAACATAGCATTAAAAATGCTCAAGGCCTTGTTTGCTAGGCCAAGTTTGAACAAGGCTTGAAGAACAGCATTATATGTCACAACACTAGGCTTTAAGCCTCTCTCAGGCATTACTCTATGCAGTATATCAAGAGCTTCACCAACTTGTCCAACATTCAAAAAACCATATATCATTGTAGTGAAAGTCACAACATCAGGAGAACAAAATTTACCAGTCAACATGTCACGCAATACCTTCGAAGCTTCATTGATCCTCCCCATCTTGCAAAGCCCATTGATAACTGTATTGAGAGTGATCACATCTGCCTCACACTGGTTCTCTAGCATATACACAAGCACATTTAACAGTTCAGTTGGATTATTCACATGACAAAGAGCCCTTAAGTATATGTTGTAAATTCTAGTCTTGTCAATTCCTTCCTTCTTCAGCATAAGTTTAAGCACCACCCTCGCCTTGTCCACATCCAACTCCTTGCAAAGGGCCGTCACTAATTCCTTATACGTATACTCGGACGGGAAGAATCCGAATTCTGTCCCTTCCTCTAGTAACTGAAAAGCCCTCATACAACCACCATCCTTGCTAAGGCCATGTATGATATAGTTATAAGAAGTATCACTTGGAACCAATCCTCTCTTCCTCATTATATAAACAATCCTAGAAGCCCCATGATATCTTCCAACCTTACAAAGTGAATCTATCATCTGTCCAAGAGCAACCTCCTCACTCAAACTATTCCCTTGTGGCAAATCCTCTGCAACCCTAAACACTTCATTGAAAAACCCTTCTTCACACAAACAATCAATAAGATTAGCAAATGCTGCCGTCTTCACCGCTCGATCCTCCTCTTCTTCACCACTAATTCTCTCCCACAACTTGCTCATCATTTCCTTCCCACCCTCAAGATCTCTCTTTTGAAGAATCCCGCGAATCATAACACTATACGTAATCGAATTCGGCATAACTCCATGTTCACTCATTTCATCAAACACCTTACGTGCACTCTTCAACTCACCCATCTTACAATACCCATTAACCAAAGTAGTATACGAAACAACATTAGGCAAATGCCCTCTACTCCTCATATCATAAAACAACCCATGAGCTTCACTAGGCTTACAAACACAACAAAGCTGATCCATCAAACGGTTATAATTAACCAAAGATGGCACAAACTCAGGCTTCACATGAATCAAACGCTTAACCAAACTCAAAGTGACAAGAGGCTTTTGAGATTCAAGTAACCTTGCAATAAGGACATTGCAAGTCCTCTCATCAGGGACACAATTGGAAGCAATAAACAGAGAAAATCTTTGGTGGGCTTCGAGAAAACGATGGGAATCACAGAGCGCGTGGATGATGCTGGAGAGATTTAGGGAATTGGGGTTGTAGCCACGGAGGGAGAGATTGTGTAGAAGGTGAAGAGCATGGTCTACGTTGTGATGTTTAGTGCAGAGTGTGTGAATTTTCTTTGTCCAGTGAGTTGTATTGGAAATGGAAATGATATCTTCATGTTCTACTGTTGTGTCTTTGTTTTGTGATTTAGTGTGTGCATGTGGATTATGTGGTTGGGGAAATGAAGATGTGCTTGAGGATCTGAATGTGAGAGAGAGTGGTGTGGGTTTGTGGGTGAGTTTTGAATGAGGTTTTAGCATTGAGATATATTGTGGGTTTTGAACTCAACTTTTTGTTTTTTGTAGGAGAAGAAGCGGGGACAGAAGAAATAGATGTAAGGTTGGATTCTATGTTTATATTATAACAAAATCACAATAGATGACTATGTGATAGGCGACAATCAAATAGGCGACAATGTGATAGGCGACAGTCTGCTAGGTAATAGGCGACAGTCTGCTAGGTGATGGGCAACCGTCTGCTAGGTGATAGGCGACAATCTGCTAGGTGATGGGCGACAGTCTGCTAGGTGATAGGCGACAGTCTGCTAGGTGATAGGCGACAGTCTGCTAGGTGATGGGCGACAGTCTGCTAGGTGACAATCTGATAGGCGACAATGTGATAGTTGGCGTTGTACTTCCTTGTGTGCCTTCTTGTTCAGCGTTATTTGATTGTTGGCATCTGCTCCCAAATCATCAAATATTCCATGGATATCTTCTAGCTCCTCTCCAATGCTAATACATCCAATCAGCAATTTAACTACAAACAATGAACACACAATAATAGAAAAGATCTGAGTCGTGTCCTCAGGGACACTGTACTTTAGAGGTATTCCGCGACCACCGGCAAGCTTAGGACGCGGCTCTCCCCAGCATTAAACAGATCCTTCTTGCTAAGTAGCAAGGATCAACAGAACTACGGAAGATTATTTACTCAGTAAGGCATATGAAGAGGAGGAGGAAGAAAAACGCTCTCTCAAGAGCCAAGAGTCACACATGTTATATATATTTCAGACTAAGAGGAGCCCCCATCGTTGCAAATTATGTCAATGTACATAAAGTATTTCCTTATGTTGCAATGCGTGTTAATGCACATGATTGATTTTAAAACCATTAAAAATCATTTATTGCAGTTTGTAACGTTTGAAGAATAAATGCAATAAAATCAATTTCAATTTTATTGCTCCTGAACGCTTGAAACATAGTAATGAATACCATTCATTATTAATCAAATTCTGATTAAAACCAAACATATAAAGGTGCTCACACCGCAATTTAACTCATATAAATGGGTGGGGAATATAGCCGGATTTATCCTCTTGTGGTCTCTTATTATATGAGTTAACTTTTCTTCTTCTCCAATGTATTATTCCAAATTCACTTATAATTTGGAATCTCACAATCTCAAACCTTATGAGACTTGTTCTTTATGACACACCCAATCAATATTTCCAACATATATTCTATGATATTATTGTTGAATGTTGAGATATGATAATATATTAAAATGTTAAAAAATTACACACGCATAGAGACACAGTCACAGAAATACACACTTGTGTGTGTGTGTGTTTTTGCATGGTGAATTCTGAGTTTTGGGTGAGTTTTGGAAATTTATTATACTCCCTGTGTTTGATCAGATTTTTCTAGTAGATAAAAGGGACCTTGATCGATCGGTGGTTACATGTAACTTGTTGGCAATTTTCGAACTCACTTCCTACTGTCTTGTTTTGCTTGTTGATGATGCATGCGATGATTAGGATGAAGATGCTTCAATCAAGGTTGGGCATGTTGATTTTTATTGGTGTGGTAATCATTTGTTGAGACAGTTTTCATTCACCAAAATAAGTGAATAAGGCCTGCATGATATATATAGAATGAAAGACCTATATTTGAGAATTTAATGATTTGATAAAGATTATTTTTTGCTTAGAGCCTTCGGTGTCCGGCTCCTTCGGGAAACCGACTAATCCGGAGTCGCCGCCGGGATTCCCCATTTTGGGGGTGACGACTTCCCAAGAGTTCGAACTCATGACCTGGTGGGTACGCGGTGCCTTACCTTCCTCTTTCTTACCAGCTGGTCTACGCCCCCTTGGGCGATAAAGATTATTATTTGTGGTGTTATTATTTTTTTTTATTTGTGGTGTTTTTATTTTTTTTGGTCGGAAATGGTGTTTCATAGATTATTAAGAAGCCGGTAGAGGGAACTAATTATTTGGACTTGTAATTATTTGGACTTGTATGTATTCCATTTATTATAATGTAGAATGACATGGTAGGGTCATTTCCACTCGATTTGAGCCAAGTTATAGATGTCAAGATGATAGTCCTTTTAAGGTTTAAGCCATATAACAAAGATCACCCTCATAGCAACATTGTTGTGGTCCAGTATTCTAAAGATCCTGATATCTTGGAGAAGTTCTGCTACACCAAGGTAAATGACATACAACATTAAATGTTATTTGAAAATTTCTGTTGTGATGGAAAATAATATGATTTCTATGTAAATTCAAGTCTAGCAGATTACTGCCTTTTCTAACAAATGTTTTTCTTATGGCTCAATTTTCACCAGCCACTAATATCATCTTCAGAACCGGAAGAAAAGACGAAAAAAGTAATACCTATCTTATTTTATGAATTGAAACTTCACCAGTAACACAATTTTAATGATTTACAATATACCTTATTCTTTTTCAAAAAATGTGTTAGGTCTCACATGGTGAATCAAGTGACTCACGTGTTTCAGCTCAGCTATCAGATGGTGCATTTGAAGACAAGGATCCTGATTCCTCATCTCCAGACTTTAAGACTCCAGAGGATCCTAACTCAAAGCGGAAGAGCTCAATGCTTAACTTGACACCACACTCTGGAACTCTTGGGCTTACTGATATTTCCACCCCTAATCTGAGTTCAAACAAGTCATCACTTAGGGTGAAGAAAGAAAAGCTGGCTTGAGTTCTATTAGTTAAATCTGTAGAGGCCATATGATTATATGTGCCAAGTTTTAATTGGTGTTGTGTTTTAACTGGGATTATTGCTTATAAGTTTGTTACTTTTGATTAAGTCTGCTGCTATTTTGTGTTTTTCAAAGTTGAAGGAGTCATGTACTGCCTTATTGTACTTTGTTTATTATCTAATATAACTTAATTTTCCTCAAATCAGTTGTTGTTATACAATTTTCATTCCGAGTTCCTTATTCATTGTTCATCTCATATCGAACTGAACATAGCATGTTCTATGCCCAAAACACAGCTCTGACATAACATATACATATTCTTCAATATCTTTAACAGTAGCTTGCATTAACAGCAAATGTCTTTGCTGTTGTGATCCTTTCATGTATGATGCACCACAGGTTAAATGTCATCCTTATGTTTAGAATATAGGATTGTATAGATAAAATAAAGTTCAAATACACATAGACTCTAATAGAAAAACAATCTTCTCACCAAAAAAAATAGAAAAACAATCATTCACACTAGAAATAAAATTATTTGGCAGCTATATTAATAAGATTCAAGATAAGGATTAACAGTACAGCATAAGAATATGACAAAACCATATCTAAATAACATGTACAAGTGATATATTACTTGATTAAGTGGTTTTTAAATTATTGCTAGACAAATCTGCATGTATATGATAGGTTGTTAGCATCAAATCGCAAGGTACAGTCCCAAGACAACTGTCAATTTGTAGGTTTTCCATATAATATAGCTGCTATTATAGACAAGCCTCCATTTATGATCAAATTGCATGACTACATTAATACCAACATGCCATTTTTTGGGAATAGCTTTTCCTCATTATTATTACCTAACCAACTGATTAAACCCCTTCCAAATGCAAGAGAAAGAGTCTAACATTTCTTACAATCTAATTGTAAACACCCTATTTTGTCCGGGCCCACCAAATGAAAAATAAAAAAAAAATAAAAAATAAAAAACAATAAAAAAAAATATAAAAACAAAAATGATAATAAAACAATATATGCTCTCTTGATTCTTTCTTGTGAGGCAAGTACAAGTCAAATTGTGTAAGGGTCAAACAAAGATTGACAACTAAGTGAGGAAATTGGAAATAATTGTGGTGATTGTGTCATAAAAGAATGATTCCCATCAATTAGAATTTGATTTGAAAGGGAATTTGAGTAAAAAGGAAAAATTTTTATTGGCCAATCAAGTTTCATAATGGAATTGATACATGTGCAACCATTATAAAAAGGAAAAAGGAAATTAACATGATATGGAGAGAATGATTGGTGAGCATAAATCAAAAAATAATAAATGGACATTTAAGATGAAACCCTAGGGTTGGTGGCCTATATAAGTGAGAGCAAGAGAGCATATGAGGGATTTTTTTTTTGGGAGACTAGGTTTTCTAGTGAGAGCTTTTTTTTTTTTGCAGAGACTAGGTTTAGTGATGATCATTTTGTTTGGGTGGTTTTTGAAAGAGAGAAAAAGGCTAGGTTTTGAGAGTAAAGAAAAGAGGTGCATTAGAAAGGTTTACATCTATAACATACTTCTGAAATTTCTTGGGGAAACATAGAGAGAAGGTGAGTAGTGGAGAGTGATTTGATGTGAGATCCCTTCTTCTTCTTCTTCTTCTTACCTTTGTTTCCATATGCCGATGAAAGTCTATTGTAGACGGAGGCATTCATAATCTCTCTCTAATCTCATTTAGGCAAAGGTGATATGACCCTCTAAGACAATTTGATTGTCTCTTCACCTAGCCAATGATTTGAGATAAGAGAGGATTATTCTTAGTTATTTATTATTTTTTATTTGAAAATAATTTTTTGTATATATATGTATATATTTTTTTACAATATTTTATCTTTGCTTGAAATATGATTTTGTTTTGATTTTATTTTAAAATTATGAATTTTTTTTCTTTTTTTATAAATAAAAAATAAAATGAAATGGTTTTCATAAAAGAGGAAAATGGGTTGAATGATTTTCATCCGTGAAAGATTGAATTATCTTCTCAGGTTGAAAGTCGATTGTTTCTCCAAGAGAGATTATCTCCTCAGGAGATTCAATCAAAATTGTAAAGTGTTTCCTCTTTAAATAAATAAATAAATATGCATTTTCATAATATAAAAAAAACAAACCAAAAATAATATTTTTTTTCTTCTTAAATTTAAACAAATGTTTTTCTTAAAAAACACAAACCAAGTGACACACATTTCTATCCCGAACTACGTGGGCTTTGATCCCTTAAGGGTACGTAGGCCCTAGGTTAAATCCTAGGTCAAGTCCCAAAATGTAAAAAATATATTTTTTCTTTTTTTCTTTTTTTTTTTGTTTATTTTTATTTTTATTTGTATATATTGATTTCTTGTTTATTTTTATTTTTATTTGTATATATTGATTTCTCTTGGTAATTTAAAATAAAATTAAAATTAAGGTCATATTTATTTTTAAATAAGTGACTTAGGGTAACAGTTTTCTTGAACGGGTGCTGTGGGGTGCCTAACACCTTCCCCACGCACAATCGACTCTCGAACTCTATTTTTTTTATTTTGAAAGGTTTTCCAAAATATCCTTTTTAAAAATTTTGGTGGCGGCTCCATTTTTCCACTTAATTTAACCTAATTTTTCGGGCGCTACACTAATTATTCCTTTTTTGCATTCAGAATGCTCATGAGACAGGTTTAGTCACATAATTCATAGTTGCAGCAACAGTAATTTCCAGCATTCCAACTTCCAGAGAAAGACTTCCAGATGAAAGAAATATTATCCAGTGTACGCCTTTCATTATCTCATTGAGTCCTACACTTACTTCTTCTACATTGAATGTCAATCTCCTGTTATAATATTGAGGGCTGTTCAGTTCAAATGCAAGGCTTATATTTATTACATGACATTTTGATATATATTGTAGTTGAAATGGATTAAAGATAAAGAACACCACAAGAACACAATTAAGGTTATTCATATCATGATGAAATAGTAGCACATGAATATAATGAAATACATGAATTAAAAGAATTAAAAGCAGGTTTATTGGACTGTGATACTGATTCCATCTCTGAATTCAGCAAAGTCAGCTTGCATTTTGCTAATGAACAAGCAATTGAAGATCTTTAAGACACAGAGTTCCTTAACACTATTAAATGCTCCGGACTGCCACATCACAGGCTTGTACTAAAGGTAGGAGTTCCTATAATGCTAATTAGAAATATAGACCAAGCTGCTGGTCTATGCAACGGCACAAGGCTGCGTATAACAGTGTTGGGGAAACATTTCATCAAAGCTATTGCTTTGGATGGAAACAGTGTAGGTGAGGAAGTGTTGATACACTGCATGGATATGAATCCTTCAGATACAAGACTTCCCTTCAAGATGAATAGACGTCAGTTTCCGGTCATTATATCATTTGTAATGACAATCAACAAGAGTCAGGGACAATCAATGTCAAATGTCGGTTTATATTTGCCCAACCCAGTGTTCTCTCATGGATAACTCTATGTTGCTATGTCTAGAGTTAAATCTATAGATGGAGGCAAGGAGACAACTAATGTAACAACAAACGTTGTATACATAGAAGCATTCCAAAATGTCCTGCAAAACTCCTATTGAGATCTCAAGATAATGATATTTTTTGTGATAATGAAACCAAGACATAATTTGTGTTTATGTTCAATTTAATAGCTTGAGATACATGATAGTAAAATTGTTTATGTTTAGCTTTAAATTTAGCAGACTATGGAACATGACTTTATTTATCAGCCACCGAATTTGATTAATTAGCACTTGCATGTTTAGCTACTCAATAGATTTACATGACCACTATCTAATAATTGAAATAGTATTTGAATATTTAATCATTTTTTATAGAATTATTATATGTAATTTTCAATAAAAAAAATTTGTCTTCCGTGTGTAACATCCTAGAAATTTAATACAGGATTAGAAAATATTTTTAGTAAAGGACCATTAGAGAAGTGGAAATATTCAGGATTTTTGGGGAAATTTTAGATATTTTAGAAGTTTTGGGGAAGTAAGTGCCTAAAATAATTGATTAAATGATTTAGAAGATTTGATTAGAAATCAAATTGTGGGAGACCAATTGGAGAATTTAGTGTCAATGTTATGAAGATAAACAAGAATATACCAAAGTAAAAAGAAGAATATTCCTTCTTATTTTTTTTTTCTTTTCCCTTTTCTCTTTCTTCCTTTTCTTTTCTCTTTTTCTCATCTTCTTCCTTCTTCTTCTTCAAACACCTGTGCCTCCCTCTCCCACAAACCAAAAATTGATGCTCCTCCTCCCCAAACAACTTCCATTTTCGTTTTCCTCTCCTCCACACACACATATTTCGTTTTTCACTCCAAAACCCTCCAAAAATCGCGTGAATCTCGTATCCTTCACTATGTTTGTTGTCTCTTCAAGTTCCAGCGCCACTCCTCTTTATTTCCGGCGGCCGCCACTGGAAAACAGTGACTTTTCCACCTCCTTTTCACCTTGGAACTCCGTAAGCAACTTCTACCTCTCTTTGATTTAGTTCTTTGGATTTTTGGTTCTTGAAAAGTTAGGGTTTTTGTGTAACCCGAAATCTGTACATTTTGGGAAGGAATTGGTGATTGGAGAATTAAATTAAGGTGATTTCTAAGTTGTATATGGGTAGGATTGTTTAATTTTGGGTTAGAATGAATTTTTGGGCAAAGTAAGTGTTGAAAAGTTAGGGTTTGGTTAGCATTTCGAAAATCCTTCATTCTTTCTAATTATTGGTGGTTCCTTGTGATTTGTAATTGTTAAGTGATGTTCCTAAAATGTTGGATTTGTTGGGGAAACTATTGAACCAAACTTTTGAGTTTTTGAAGTGTGATTTCTTCCTTAGATTTGGGGTTCTCTTGAATTCTGATTCCAATGACTGTGGTGTCTTGTTTGTTGTTTGAGAACCGAAATAAGGTAATTTCTAAGTGGTCTATGAGTTAGGATTGTTTAGTTTTGGCTTAGAACGAAATTTTTGGGCAAATTAGGTGTTAAAAGTTAAGGTTTGTGGGTGATTTCGAAAATGGAGCAAAGTCTTTAAGAATGGATGGTTTTAATCCGTTTAATTAAGATATATGATGATGATAATTGGTTTAAGTAGTTAGAGATAATCTTATGTGAGGTTTCCCCTACTTGAAGTTGGTTTAAGATGAAATATGGTAATTGAATCCTTTAAATATAAGCTTCCAAACTTGATTTATGGTTGCTATAGGGTAAGTAGAGCATAATGATAAAGTTCTTAGGTTTGAAATTGTTGGATTATATTTTGGTGATGTGAGAGTTATTGGGAAATATTGTTGGTCCCTAGAATCTTACTAAGGTTATATAAGGGCATTGAAATGGTGAAAGTGATTGGATTGGTGTTGGAAGGAAATTTAATAGTTAAAGTGTTGATTAATAGAGAATTTGATTATGTAAAGGTGTGTTTGGATTGTGGTGTAGTGTTGAGGAGTTAGGAATATCACTTTGAATGCCAAATTAATATTAATGAGGTGGTTTTGGTGAGTTTTACATGATTGGTAAATTTGCATATCTAGTGCATTTTCTTTGTTACTTGCATTGGATTCTTATTTGGCTGGACATTTTAGGCTGTTTTGGTGGTAATTTGGCTGCTCCAGTTGGCCAAAATCATTTTTGAAAGGTCCTTGAAAGTTGCTGGAAAAATTGTGAAGTGCTCATTTTACTTAGGGCTCTAGATTCTAATCTTGTGAATTGAGTACTTTGAATTTTGAAAAACTGTTTCTGTATGTTGTAGTGCTCATATTGATTATTTTGGAACTGTTTTTACCCTGCTTAAACTGCTTGAACATTTTCTGGAATAAATTGTTGAAGTTGGAGAAATTCTGTGAAGTTTACTGCTGGAACAGTTTGCTTGTCTTCATCACTGTGGCTTGCGTACTTGAAGATATTGCAAACTGTTTTAACTGGATAAACTAGGAGATATTAGCTTTAATTTGATATACTACTTGCTCTGAATCTCCTTCTCTGCTATCCGGAATCAATTTTTCAAGTTGACCTGTTTTTTTTCTGCAAGTGCTGTTTGGTCAGATCGCTTGTTTGTAAAACTGGGAATTAAGTACAACGAATTTTTTTGTAAACTGTTTCAGTGGGTTATACTACAAGATATAAGCTTTCATTTGATATATTGTGTGCCCTGAAACTAGTTTTCTACTATTTGGAATAAATTTTTGAAAAAAGACTGTTTCGCTGAAAACTGCTGGAAATTCAGTCTCACTATTTCTGACTTTGTGACTTTGTTAGTTGGAATTTTTGAAAACTGTTTTAACTGGAGATAGTACGAGAATTGTGCTTTCATTTGATATATTAAGTGTCTCAAAACTCATTCTAGGCTGTCCGAAATTAATTTTTGAAGTTGCCCTGTTTTTGCTGAAAGTAGTCATCTATTGGACGGTTTTGCATGCAAATTGTTTTACCTTGCCCTGCACTATTTTGAGTGATTCATGACTACATTTCTCTAGTTTTAAACATTCTTTTGAGGGCTGTAAAGGGCTGGAATTTTTGCACACAAATCTTTTGACAAATTGGTGAAAGATTGCACACTTCTTGCACTTTTGCTAAAATCAGGTAGGCTGTTTTGTGAAAAAACAATTCTGGGAACAATTGAGAACTGATTTTTGCTGGAATGTTCTTGTTTCTAACTCATAAATAACAGGGCTATTTGGAAAAATTGGTTGTGGATTTTTTGAAGCATAATTCGTTGACTTTTGCAACCCCTTTTTGAGTGACATCGTGAAGCTTTTGAACTGTTTTTGTGCACTTTTTTGACCTTAAAGTTTGGAACTGTTTTGCACCATTTTTGGCTGATTTGACACTGTGGTGTATTTTCTAGTGATTGTGGATAACATTGGGCCGAGTTGCAAGCAAGGACTTCGATGATTATTGTATTGTCTTGATGTGGAGCAGGTTCAGGTAATCACTCTTACCTTACTATAACATTGAGGGTGACGTTAGTTGGGACTTTCAATCCTTTCTAACCCTCAAATCTTTAAAAGTTATTTTTACACAAAACAGGCTATCGGGTGCCTTTTAAACACGATTATTTTTGTATAAAGAAACTTCATACATTATATATATAGTATCCTGTCTGGTGGTTGTGATTTTCCTGGAATAGTGGGATATATTTAGGTGTGGTGCTCTGACAGCAGTGTTGATAGGTTATTCGATAGAAAGTAATGGAGTTTGTGGTGAAGTTATATATATTTGGTACTTGGACAGGGGTATTGAAGAGTGAATTGTATTGGAAGTATCATACATTGGGGTTGAGAAATTGAACTGTTGTGGATGGAAAGTATCAAAGTTTGTGATGGAGGTATTGAATGAGTTTGAGATGTGAAAAGAGTTGTGATCATTGCATGACACTGAGATATGTACCATCGCGCGATGATAACCGTTCGATAGGCCAATCAACGGTTATTTGTACTGGTCAACAGATTGGAGACTGTGACCAATGGTCAACAGATTGAAGACTGTGACCAGCAGTCTTCTGATTGGAGACAGGGACTGCTCCCTTTCTGATTGGAGACAGATTTGGGTTTCCCTCTGATTGGACCAAAATTTATCCCTCTAAGCATGTGCAATTGAGCTTAATTAGTGTGGTTTATTTGCTATATTTGATCATTATTGAGATATTTTATTGCGCATGCTTATTGGAATTAGTTTAGAGAATATTAGCTTAATTACTTGCATTTTAAGTAACCAAGGGTATTTTGGTCATTTTTTACTAGTTGTGTGTCTTCATGTGTAGGGGGGTCCCACGTGGGCCCCACAACCCTTGGACAAGCTTGGAATGCAAGGAAGAGCATTTTTGGAGGGAAAATGAAACCAAGTTGGCACCTCAAAGGAGGGACTTGGAGGAAAGGCAAGCACTAGAGGATTGGAGCCCAAAATTCAAATTTCAAAATTGGCTCCAACTTCAAATTCAAAGTTGAAGGCTTCATTAAGGGCATTTTTGGGAGCACAATCAATTGGAGAAAAAGGAGAGAACTTTGACAATGCACCTAGACCACATTAGGACCACATTCACTCACATTTTACCTAAATACCAAAACTACCCTTCCTTCCCTTTCATAAACACCATTTCACATAACACCCTCCATTAACCATCAAAATATCTTTTTGACAACTCACCACCACCACTTGACAACTCATCAACCAACTAACCACCTATTTAACCCAAAAACCCATTCATTTGTCACATTCCTTCACTTCCACTCCATCTTCATCTTCTTTCTCTCCATTTTCTCTCTTCTTTCCATCTCCTTCACCAAACTCACGAAAATCCACCTTCCTCCATGGATTCTCACGCAACCTTCCTTCCATTCCACCTCTCCATGCTTGGCTAGGCATCCTCATCTCTCTCTCCAAAGGAATGTGCTTGTAGATCTCAACATTTGGCCTCATGTACTTGTGTTAGTTCTTTGTAGATCTCAAGCTAGATTTAACTTTTTGTTTAGTGATTTCTTTGATTAGACTCACTTGGCTAGATTATTTGTATTTTCAAGTATTCTACCTCACTTTAGTTTGAGATCTCTCTTTGAATCTTTGTATGTGAAAACCTAGGGTTTGATGTTGTGTAGTTCTATGAAGACATGTGTAGCGATTTGCTTGTATGTGTTTCTTGTGGAATGATTGAGTTTCTTAGCTCTATGATTTAGAGTTAATGTTGCCTAAGGTACATTTGAAGATTTCAAAGAGCTATTAGCTTGGTTAACCTAATTAAACTCTTGTAGATTTCTTTGATCTAAGAGATCTTAAGGATTTAGTTAGGTTATATCAAGATTAACAAGTATATGAGGTCACATTTATCATTAAGCACATAGTACTTTGGAGAGGGAGGCACTTCTCATCTTATTCCTTCACTTGTTTCATTCGGTTATTGTAGTTATTTTACTAGGTTTAATTAGTTGTTAAACATAAAAATCACTCTCTCATTGCTTGTTAAATTGCGTGACATAATATCCTCTTACTTGCAAGAATTTGAACCTAGATTGAGAAAAGACCTACTTGCCACTACTACATAGTAGTTAAGGTAGAAATATTGATTAATTCCTAGGGCGACATAGGGGTAAATCAAGTGGCGCCGTTGCCAATTTAGGTTGTTTCTAGCTAGTTTTAGGTGTAGTAGTCACAACTTTAATTTGTTGTAGGTTTTGCTTACATTCGGTTACTTGTTTGTTTGTGCACTTGAGCATAATTGTGATAAATCTTGGTTTGCCTACTGTTAAGTGCACATTTGGCTGGACATTTATTGGTATTGTGGCTGCTCTAGTTGGCCAAATACATTTTTGAAACACATTTGGAAGTTGCTGGAAAAACAGTAAAGTGCTTAGTTTACTTAGGGCTCTAGTTCCTATTCTTGTGAATTAAGTACTTTGATTCTGGAAAAACTGTTTTAGGAGGACATTGTGCTTGCTTTTAGCTTGCTAAAGCTATTTTTACTTCCTTGAAACTCGCTGTATAACTGCTGGAATTAATTGTTGAAATCTGTCCTGTGTACTGGAAACTGTCTGGACAACATTGTACTTTCAGCGAACGTGTTTTGGAAACTGGGAGCAATCTGTACCGAATTTGGCTAAACTGTTTTAGGTGCTTAAACTACATGTTATAAGCTTTCTATTGATATATTGTATGCACCTTAACTCATTCTGTGCTGCCTGGAATTAATTTTTGAAATTGCACTGTTTTCCTGGACCTTGCTCTGTGCATCCTGAAATTTAAGGTTCAGTGTTTTCCAAACTGGTACTGACTCACAACGAATTTTCTGAAACTGTTTTAACTGGTAAAACTAGAAGATTCAAGCTTTAATGTGATATATCATTTGCCTACAAATTCGTTGTCTACTGTCCGGAGTGAATTTTTGAATTTTCTCTGTTTTTCTGGAAAGTGCACTCGGTACTGCTGATTTTAGAGCCAATCTGTTTGCCCTTGCCCTGCACTGTTTTGAGCGATTTTTGGCTTGTTTGAAAGCTATTGAATTGCTCTATTTGACTGTGGTGTTGCCTGGAAAATTTGGTTAGAAATTACTGTCCAAAAGGTGCTCTAGTTGCCTTTATTTTCTAACCGGAATAGTGTGATATTTGGACTGTTTGTGTGGCTGTTTTTCCTGGATTTTTGCAGGGCTGTTCTAACCATATTGCAGGGCTCAATTAACCACGTTTGTGGCTGTTTTTTAGTGCTTTGTACAGGGCTGACCTTGTGCCAAATCATTGACATTTGTCCTTCATTCTTTGGAGGAGAGAGTGAAGAGAAGTTGGAAGCATTGCTATTGTGCTTTCTTGCTTGAGTTTGCTGGATAATTGGACTGTTTAATCTGTAATTGCTAGCTGGATATTTTGTGTTTTCTTTTCAGGGATTAAGATCTTGAATCTTTGATTATTGAGCTTGAATTTGGCTGTGAAGTCATCATAAATTGCAAGGGCAATTGGAAGCTTTATTTCTAGTGTTTCTTGGACATATTCTGGAAATTGGTTGCACTGTCTGGACTGTGTTTATATCTCTTGCTTGCTGGATTGTTTTGGTTTGTTTTTGCAGGGACAAGCTTCATACAAAGGACATACTTGCTTGATATTGAAAGCACTCACTTTAGTGCTTCTTGAAAATTGATTCTGGACATTTGTAATTGTTGTACTGTTTAGATTTCTTTGCTGGATTGTTTTGATATCTTTTGCAGGATGTTTGATCAATGTTGTAAGGAATTCTAAGATGGACAATTCAAGCTTGGACTTGATGAGGGCCGAAAGGCAACTAAAAAGGAGCTTGGATTGTGATGCATCAAAGGAGGAATTGGACTTCTTCAATGGGAATCTAACTAAGGAGGATATTAAAAGGCTTTTAGTTCGGCTGAAGAATCTTCAAAGGAACATTGAGGTTAAAGGCCAAGATTTGAAAGAGACAATGTGTGAGCCTACACTTCTTGATGTCCTTGCCAAGAAGGTGAACAATTTGCTCATGAAACTACAAGCTTATGGAAGAATTAGGAGGCCAAAGGTTAGGAAGAAGGAAGTAACAACTAAAAGTTCCACTTGGACGCTCCCAATCCACAAGAGGGCCGAATTGTTTAAGAAGTATTATGTGAAGGAAGAGCACAAAGGTTTCCATATTGGAGGTGGCCAACTCAACTTGATCAACAGCCCCAAGAAGAAACATTTTAAGGAGGACTTGAAGCCTCCATAAGAGGTTGTTTCTTTCCTTCCCTTACTTGCTTTAAATTGTTTTTATTCTAAGTGTGGGGGAAGATGATTGATAGTAGAAAAAAATAGGATTGTGTTTAGGTTTATGTTTTAGTATGTTATTATAGGTTGTTAGAAAAACAGAAAAAAATTATATAAACATGTGCTTAGGTTGTGTTTAGTGTTGCTTAGTGTTTGTTTTGTGAATAATACATGCATTGGTCGATTGTATGCTTGGACTTCCCTGGCCATTTTGTTGCTGCCTTGTCTTGATTATGTGCTTCCTACTTGATTTTATTGGTCCCATTGAGGACAATGTGTGGTATAAGTGTGGGGGGTGCATATTGGTGCTTAAAAGTGGTTTACTTCAAAGCTCACACACTTAAATTTTGGACTTTGATTGCATAAATTTGTAGGAAGTTTAACTTGATCATGACTCTTGAAAACAAATGGAATTTTCCTCTAGTATGCAAGTAGAATTTTTGGAATGAGTACTTGAGACATTGCATGGGACACTTTTAAGGTATAAAGAGGGTGTTAGTTTTTCATTCAACTATTCTTAGGGAGGAAGTGACTAATTAGAGTAAGCCATTAAAGTGAGAAGCCTCCAACCGAATTGAGTAGGCCAATAGTTTACTTGATCTCCTAGAACTTGTCCTAGCTCTTGTTCAAGATCACGATGCATGGCATGATTGAAAATGAAAGGGGCATTTCTTTCTAAACCCTCATGACCCAAACACTAAGCCAACCAAATATTACACTTTGATTTAACCCCTTTGGGCCATTCACTTTTCTTTTCTACCACCTTGACCAATGTGTGAATAAGTGACTATAGCATATGCTTGCATTTATATTAGTGTTGTATTGTTGTATCTTGTGAAAAGCATGCTATAAGTGAGAAATAAAAGATGGCCGAGAGCCACATTGATGAGGAAAAGAAAAAGAAAAGTGTGGCCAAAGGCCAAGAAAAACAAATAAGGCCGAAGGCCTAAATAGAAAAAAAAATGAAAGCACAAAGTGCTTGAGTATGCCAAAGGCATAAGAGTGTAAGGAAAAAAATGAGAGAAGCACAAAGTGCTAGAAAAAAAAAAGAGATTTAGCATGTTTGTTGGACTTGGATTTATTGTGTTGCATGCATATGTGGTGATTACTTGTTTATATCATTGGCCATTGACTACTTTCCATCATTCATCATTCATATTAGCCTTCCATTCAACCCCTAAAGTCCTCTAGATTTGATTGTGCCATGCATAATAATGGGTGGAGAACTTAGAGCTACTACAAGCTTATGGAGAGGTTAAGTGCATTGAGCCAAAGAGTGATCACAAGTCCCTAGTTAGGCATTTTTCCTAACTTGAGTGAATGAGTTAAACACTTAATCCGGTGAGGAAAAATCTCAATTGGCACTCATCCTTGATTCTAGTTGCTTGCTAAACTTGCATTCACTTTGTATTCTTAGATTTGGCCAATGCTACGTTTTAGGGAAAGGTTCAAAAAGATCAACTTGTATGCTATGACAATTCCAAGTGCCTTCACTATGCTTAATGATTGAGTTAATCTTTTTACATGACTTTGCCCGGAGTGCAAAGATTAAGTGTGGGGGATTTGATTGGACCAAAATTTATCCCTCTAAGCATGTGCAATTGAGCTTAATTAGTGTGGTTTATTTGCTATATTTGATCATTATTGAGATATTTTATTGCGCATGCTTATTGGAATTAGTTTAGAGAATATTAGCTTAATTACTTGCATTTTAAGTAACCAAGGGTATTTTGGTCATTTTTGACTAGTTGTGTGTCTTCATGTGTAGGGGGGTCCCACGTGGGCCCCACAACCCTTGGACAAGCTTGGAATGCAAGGAAGAGCATTTTTGGAGGGAAAATGAAACCAAGTTGGCACCTCAAAGGAGGGACTTGGAGGAAAGGCAAGCACTAGAGGATTGGAGCCCAAAATTCAAATTTCAAAATTGGCTCCAACTTCAAATTCAAAGTTGAAGGCTTCATTAAGGGCATTTTTGGGAGCACAATCAATTGGAGAAAAAGGAGAGAACTTTGACAATGCACCTAGACCACATTAGGACCACATTCACTCACATTTTACCTAAATACCAAAACTACCCTTCCTTCCCTTTCATAAACACCATTTCACATAACACCCTCCATTAACCATCAAAATATCTTTTTGACAACTCACCACCACCACTTGACAACTCATCAACCAACTAACCACCTATTTAACCCAAAAACCCATTCATTTGTCACATTCCTTCACTTCCACTCCATCTTCATCTTCTTTCTCTCCATTTTCTCTCTTCTTTCCATCTCCTTCACCAAACTCACGAAAATCCACCTTCCTCCATGGATTCTCACGCAACCTTCCTTCCATTCCACCTCTCCATGCTTGGCTAGGCATCCTCATCTCTCTCTCCAAAGGAATGTGCTTGTAGATCTCAACATTTGGCCTCATGTACTTGTGTTAGTTCTTTGTAGATCTTAAGCTAGATTTAACTTTTTGTTTAGTGATTTCTTTGATTAAGACTCACTTGGCTAGATTATTTGTATTTTCAAGTATTCTACCTCACTTTAGTTTGAGATCTCTCTTTGAATCTTTGTATGTGAAAACCTAGGGTTTGATGTTGTGTAGTTCTATGAAGACATGTGTAGCGATTTGCTTGTATGTGTTTCTTGTGGAATGATTGAGTTTCTTAGCTCTATGATTTAGAGTTAATGTTGCCTAAGGTACATTTGAAGATTTCAAAGAGCTATTAGCTTGGTTAACCTAATTAAACTCTTGTAGATTTCTTTGATCTAAGAGATCTTAAGGATTTAGTTAGGTTATATCAAGATTAACAAGTATATGAGGTCACATTTATCATTAAGCACATAGTACTTTGGAGAGGGAGGCACTTCTCATCTTATTCCTTCACTTGTTTCATTCGGTTATTGTAGTTATTTTACTAGGTTTAATTAGTTGTTAAACATAAAAATCACTCTCTCATTGCTTGTTAAATTGCGTGACATAATATCCTCTTACTTGCAAGAATTTGAACCTAGATTGAGAAAAGACCTACTTGCCACTACTACATAGTAGTTAAGGTAGAAATATTGATTAATTCCTAGGGCGACATAGGGGTAAATCACCCTCTCATGGGGTTACCAGAGAGGGAAATTGCCCCCTCACTTTTGAGAGGGGCACAGTGTCAACTCATTTAGAATATATATATAGGGCTCGAGTGTAGTGCCTCCAGGATGGCATGAGTAGAACACCAGGGTTGTACACGGTTGTGAGCTGAGAAGTTGGATTTGCGAAAGTGCGAATGAGATTTACAATGATGAGAGCATGGATTGGAGATTGGATGGCGAAGTTTAGTTGATGTGGAAATCGATTGCGTGATTTTGAGTGATATTTGGAAAATTGGGATGATAAACTTGTTTTGATTTGGACGTGACAGAGGGACTGGAGTGATAAATGGAAAAAGACTTGGCTTATATATGTATATTACTGATTTTAAAATGTGGTACCCTTTAGACGCCCCCCACTACCGCACATCTCACTGTTATAGTGAGTTAAGTAGTAGATTACTGAGACAAGTTGTCTCACCCCACGATTACTGACATTTTTGCAGGTATTCATGCACAGACGCAAGCAGCAGGAAAGGGGAATTAGGTAGTAGAGGTTGTATTGATTCTTTAGATACATATATTGCCAAATGTATAGGTCTGCATTCGCTTCCGCATGTTTTTATTTGAATTTGATATTGTTGAACATTAGTTTGCTTCTTTTTCTAACCATGTTAGGTGAATCTTTCTAACATGGTTAGCTTTTAATTATCCATGATAGTATTTATATTGTATCAGGAAATCCTTTTTTATCATGGATAATGTTTTATTCACTACAATGTTCTTTTTCTAACTATGATAGGTATGTTGAAATTATGGAAAATCATTTTCCTATCATAGTTAGTAAATAAATTATAGAATCAAAATGGATATCATTAGTTAATTAGGGATTAAGTAACAGTATGTTACACCGTGCAACGCACGAGGTAAAATACTTGTTCCATTTGTTTATGTATGTTATGATGGGAAAGAATAATAACAAATCGATTTTAGATGTAAGTTTTGCAGTTTTGGCAAATTGACGAATTAAATACGTTTCTCTTGAAAATGAAAATTTGAAACAATAATTTTGATTACTTGGCATTTAATAAAGGTTGTTGTTTTTTGTTATGTTTGTTTTAACTCTTTTTATTCATATTGTGTATGATGCTTGTCATGAAGAAGAACGTTGAATTTTGCTTATATTTGAGTATGCTTTGTGAATGTAAGTTTGAAAGATTTTACATTGGGTAAAGAAGCATTTTTAGTACTCTAGGATATAGTAAGGAGCACCAAACTTAATATACAATATTTTGGTCCATTTGTGATAACCAAAAATTATTTTAATTGCTTACCTAGTAATAATATTAAATAAGTCAAATTTGATCGTTATGTGTCAAATTTTGACTATTAAATGATGGGGTAAATGGGCAATTTTAGTACTCTAGAATTAAAATATATCAAGGAGCACTAAACATAATATACAATATTTTGGTCCATTTGTAATAAAGGTCTTACTTTGGTTGTTGTGGTGTAAATTGGAAGTTTCTTGTGATTTGCGTGTATAAGAATTACAATGTTCAGTTGTGTGTTTATTAAATATGTGGGTATGCTCAATTATATTTTCTTATTGTTGGGTTATGTGATTATGATATTTTAAAGTTTAATCAATAGCAAGGTATCTTAAATGGATTTTCGCTTTTATTTGAAGTTCATAGATTGTAACTGGAAATCTACTATGAGGACTCAATTTTAGAGGTTTGAATTAGTATAAGATTACTAATATCTCTAAAGATTCAATGGATGCATAAAATCTTTGTATGATAATTTTGTATTCAAAAATAAGTAAACGTACAATGGTTGTTCTTGGGAATTATATGATAGTTTAAATTCTAACAAATAGCTGAAGGATGTGATACTGTAGGAAAATAATGTTGTAAGTCCCATTATACTTGAAAGAAGATGGTCATGAACGATGATGATGAAGACTTTATGATGGTAGTTTCAAATTTGTAGTTGTTTATATTGTTTTGGATTTGATTGATTAGCTTGAAATGATTCAACTTACTTTGGAAATTAATAACAAATAATTAAAGTTTTATGGAAGGCAATGTATGTTTATAAAGTACTAATAATAGGTATGTATGAGATATTTTTAGGTTATTGTAATTTCTGTGATTCCCTTTTCTTTTGCTTATATTTTGAGAATTTTGCTTTGATCGCAAATAGGATATGTTTTAGGATACTATTCTGATTTGCATTTTGGAGCTTATAAATGAAGTTGTTTTCTAGTATTGTTATGAATGGAGAAAATGACGCGGGTTCTTTGTGAAGTGTAAAGATCTGGACTAATTGATAGTTGATGAATGAAAGTAGTTGATTATAAATGATTGTGTTTGATTGATCAATGTTGTCATTTGTAGATTGGGAGGTTATTTACGAGTTAAATAATTATCTTGGGAGAAAGTGATGTTAAGTTACCTTTCATTGAATTTGTTTGGCTTAATATATTGAATGGTGATTGAATTCCTTTCATTGTTTGGGTGTGGTGAATAGGATAGCTAAAGGCTTGTTGGTGAATAGGAATTGGATGTAAGGAGGTAAAGATGGAAAGTAGAGGTAAAATAGGTAATGATGAGATGTAAACGTTTGTGAGCCCAAAAAAAGTATAAGATAGAGAGAGAAAGTTTGTGGAGATATATAGAAATGACTTTTTTTTTCATTTCCTTTTCTCATTTTCATTTCAACTTTTTCCCATCATCGAAACTGACCCATATACTTGGCTCAATCTCAACCGTCATTTGTGCAGCCCTACTTCCAATATGTCATGTTTCTTTCCACCACTAAAATATCCTAAAACAAACTCATGCATAGCCACGGACACAAAAAAAAAAAAATTCTAAGCCGAATCCAACCAAACAACAATGATTCTCCCAAGAAAATATCAGCCCGTTCTCATTTTCTAGAGCCAAACATAATAAATCCTCCAAAAACCAAAATATAATATTCACATGGGCCTCAGCGCTCAAACAGATTCTCCTTCCAGTGCCCACCCACTCTCCATTAATTAATTAATATATTAAACTAATCAATCTAACACTACAAAAATTCCCATCATGTTGAAAAAATTAATTATGTCCTGCCAAATGAGTCCAAAATCATCATCCCAGTACTCACCTTCGCATCAATCAAGGATTTTTTTTTAAAAAAAAAACTCTTCCCAACAGAATCAAAACCCAAGCAGAACATAATGAAGCAATCAAATCAAAACACCAACAACAATAACATAATAAAAATGTACCAAACCACTACTAATCAGACAACAATAATCTCAGTTACACCATAACAGAGTACAAACCACCCTAATAATAAACCAAACCAAACACTAATCAAATCCAACACAGACTGAGAACATCAACACCCAAATCAACGGCGAGGGCGAGGGCAGAAGGTGATCAAGTAATTAGCCTTAGTACACGTGGCAATACTAGTGGGGTCATCATAAGCATAAGAGTAAGCCCTAGGGCAAGCGGTCTTAAAGATCCTAGAATAAGCAGTAGGCTTACAAGCCTGAGGGGTACCAAAGCTGCCAGTACAACAATACCTAGGAGAGTTAAAAGCAGAACAAGCACTCTTACAAGCCACCACACTCTTGCCCTTAGATCTAACCTGAAGCCCCACGGGACACATAAGATTTAAGTCACTAACACACCCAGCATAGCTACATTTGCCAGATCCCTTAATGGGGTTGATGGAGATGGGGAGATTGTAGCCGTCGACGAGGCTGACGTCATAGAAGTCTTGGTCGTGGCCGAGGGTGAACTCGGCGAGGGTGGCGGGAGGGGTGCCGCCGAGGCCGTTGCAGGAGAGGGCGCCGCCGCAGTCGCCGGTGGCGCAGCGGCCGCGGCCGGCGGAGTTGAAGGAGCAGCCGTGGCGGCCCCAGAAGCGGCCGGACCAGAGGGGAGGGAGGGGCAGGGAGAGGGCCTTGTTTGGGGGCAGGTGGAAGCCTCCACGTGCTAGCACGGGCTTTCCTGCGCCCGGTTGGATGCCCGGCCAAACAGGGTGTTGGCATTTGTTGTACAGGATTACTGATGTTGCTGCAACCTCATGAGCTGAAAAAAAAAATAAAAATAAACAAAGTTAGAGATTTGTAGGCTTCGGCAGCCAATGTAAATAAAAGTTTGTCATATCTATTTAAGCATTGACACACGTTTAGGTGCCGTGTAATCCATGTAGCCGACCCCACTTAGTGTGATAAGGCTTTGATGATGATGAGTTAAGTCACATACTACTCACATTGAAGTTATTGTGTTCACATACCTGTGAAGGAGGAGAGGAGGAGGGAGGTGAGGAGGAGGGAGAGAAGTGAGAGCATTGTGAGTTGGGTGTGTTTGTGAGTGAGGGTCTTGTTTTTGCAGGGAGATGGGAGATGGGGAGGGGGATTTTTATAGAGAGAGAAAGGAGTGAGAGAGGGGGGAGTGCAAGGAGTATGTTATGGCTTTTGTGTTGTTTTGTTTTGTTTGATTGTTTGGTTTCTATTTTTTTCCTCCATTGTTGCTTTTTTTTTTCTAAAAGAAATATAAGCTTTTTACTCACTGCAACGGGTACATGATGTGGGCCCATTAAAACATGATTCTATTTTTCAAAATAAACATATTACTCACTCCTTAGTCCTTACCATGGTGTGATTTGCTGGAATTATTTTAAGTTGATTTATTTTGAAGTTATTTTGAAAAGAAGTCAAATTGTACTAAAATTAACTTCGGTCTTAAATATAGGACTTAATTGACTTTTTTTAGAGAGATTAAGGTTGCGAAATAGGCTATTAAGTGATGACATATTTGATGTATTTTTAGATTATTCATTAGTTTATAGGTAAAATAAACTAGTTTAAGGGGAAAAAATTAGGTAAATCAATTTATAATTAACTTGTTTTGCTTTTTTAAGGATTTTCTAGAAAAAATCAATTAGGTCTTATATTTAGGACCGGAGAGAGAGTAAGATTTATGTTTGAATCTACTGTGAAAAATTTGACTTATTTTCTATAAGGCAAATTGTATGTTTAGATTAGTTGTGATTGGATGTATAAATGAGTAAGAATTTGCGGGTTCACATCTTAAGCTACTTATAAAGTAAAAATAAACTACTTTTTTTTACTTACGAAATAAGCTACTTATTTCAAATAAAGTCCATTGAAAAATAAGTCCAATCAAACATAACAAAAACACAATCTACTTAAAATAAGCTATTTTTTCAAAATAAGTAGTTTATTTGGGTAAAATAAGTCCAGTCAAATACACACTATTCCACTTCATTAATATGAGACGTATCACTCATTCACGCTTTTTCTGTAACACCCATTCACGTTCAACTATCGAAAGTATTTTTTTTTTCTAAATATGAGTTCACTTATATGTTATTAATAATTGTTTTTTAATTTTAGCCTTGTTTAGGTCGTGTGAAGAGAAAAGATTGAAAGATGAGAGAATAATTTATAAATATAGAAAACAGAATTTTTTTATAAGAGTAGTCTTGAAAAATTTCATCAATCTAAGACATATCTATTTATGAACTCATATGTATAACTAACATTTCTTGGTATTTGAAAATTAGTTGAAGTGAATCTATACAGTGACGAAAAGATTGGTATTCAAAGAGATGAGTTTGATCTTAAATATAAGATAGTCTTTGATTTTTTCTCAAATTTTTCTAAAAATATCTCTATTGACATTTCTCATTAATAAATAAACAAGAAAGGTAAATTACCTTCCTAAAATTTTTCTAACATTCCTAAGTGCAGCCCTCTTCCAAGTGAGGGAAGGTTGCCTCAAATGACCGATATACCCTCATTCCTCTTCAGCTCCTAACTTCTTTGTTCAATTTGGAATTTTCGTAGCTTGTTGTAGTCTTGTAGCTCCCTTCTCGGTTTACTTTTGAGTTCACATGCTAGGCTGTGTCTACATGGATTTCTAATTCAATTCAAATTTATCAAATATAAATATATATGATTTCTAATTTATATGCATTTTAATCCATTTTTTTCTATTTTCAATTTTAAATAATTTTAATTCACCTTTTTCTCTAAAAAAATATTTTATTTGTCTATTATTTAATAAAAACCGTGTTTTTGTCTCAAAATTGCTTTTCAAAATATCAACCAAACATATTTTTAAAATTATAATTGGAAAAAGAGTTACTACTATAATTACAAATGTAAATATAGAAGTAACTCTTAAAAAATCACTACTCCACCACTATCAACAAATACACCTTCAAAGAGTTACATGGAAGTACGAAGGAATAGTGGAGAAAATATGGGAAGATAAATGGTGTGGGGTTGTCAGAGAAGTCTCACCCAAATTACGTACTCATTCACATGCCTGCACATCCATTCCCTGTGTTCCCATTTTGGTGCTATATATCTGACTCCTTTTTATCGTTTGCGTAAAGAATTTGTTTCTCTAATAAAATAATTAACAGCGACCAAATTAAATGGAGGAAATAGAGATGTTGGAATTGAAGCTATTAGTTAGGCCCGTTTGGTTGTGAGAATTTGGGTAAAAATATTAGAAATTGAAAATGAATTTGTCTAATGTGACACTTGTCTACTGCAATGTGACTTGAACAATTAAACAACTACCCTTGTCTTAAATCAATTTTGATGGCTTAAAATCATAAGAGAAAATCTCAAATAAATCTCTCCGAATACCTAAAAGGACAAGTGAGGAATCTAATGGATCATGAAGGAACCAGCACCTATCTGTCATTTTAAAATTTTTCGAAAAGATAAATTGCCCCTATCTTAAAACACAAATTCCTACCTCACCCTAAACTCATCCTAACACCCACCCTCTTTTCGCAATTTGTGTTTTAGGTTGATGACAATTTTGTCTTTTCGCAAAATTTTAAAATGACAGATTGGTGCTAGTTCCTTCATGGTCATTTTGAAAGTTTAGGTTCCTCACTTGTCCTTTTGGATATTCGGAGGGATTTATTTGGGATTTTCCCAAATCATACACTGAATTTCAACTTAAACTCGATTTTAAGCTACTAAAATGAAATGCCCTAAATGAGTGGTAAATGAAATGGGAGGCATGGAAGTGAAACAACACGAGCATCACTGGCGCGTGGATAACACGAGCAGGTGAGTCGGTGGAGAAAATGGCGAGTGAAATTATAGACAAAATTATGTCAAACATAATTTTCAAACATGATGTCAGATTCACACGACCAAATTATAGACAAAAACAGTAGCACCTCTAATTGGAATGCTTGTCCTCTTACCATCGCCATCTAAAAGGGAACTTCCCCAATTTATTACTCCTAATCTAAGTTTAAGCCCCTAATTAATTACACTACTACATTAACTAGGTCCTTTAAAAATTTCACAGCGTCCCTCTAGGGTTCTAATAGGGTGAGGATTTTCTCAGGATCCTCCCTCTCCTCATCCCTCATAACCACTCCATTTTAGTTATTTAGATTCATTTAAGAACTCATAATTTGTCATTTATACTATTTAAAATAAAAAAATTGTTTTATAATATAAAATAAATAAAAAACTTTTAATTTATTTATTTTTGAATACTTTTTAGCATAAAAAATTTCAACTTTCTGGACATATTTCATTTCAACAGAAGGATATATAAGAGATACAGACTTACCCAATTAATTTTAAAGTTAACTGGGTAAATATGTATCTCTTATAGATCCTTCTGTTGAAATGAAATATGTTCAGATAGTTGAAATTAATAGGTCCAGATAATTAAAATTTTTTATAAATAAAAATTTTCAAAATTAAAAAATTTAAAATTACTTCATTTACTTTATATTATAATACATTTTTTTATTTTTAATGTTACAAGTGGCAAATTATGAGCTCTTAGATGAATTTTAATGGCTAATATGGGGTGATTCTGAGGGATGAGGAGGGGAGGATTCTGACCCGTTCTAATAGAATTGAATACTTTTACTCTCCAAATATTTTTAGAAGCAATGATTCTTAAAAATCCGCAATTATTGAGAATGTTTTATCACAATGCGTCAATCTAAAAATCTTTACGCTAATTTAATTAAATATCGATTCCAAACATATCTTATTTTTCTTTTGAATAAGTTTTCTCCTAGTTTCTAGGTCTATTTGCATTTTATAGGCTCCTCTAAGAGAATGATACTCGAAGGTAACTTCTGCTTATTTCGATGTTTATAAATTTCTTGAAAGAGTGATCTCAAGACACTACATCAATAAAATTCATTTAAACACGTAAATTTGGTGTCCATGAATTACTCTTATTGTTGTTGAGAAAATATACATCAGAATAATTATTAAAAAAGATAAAATATATTAGTAATATACTCCTTTCGATCCCTAATATAAGAGCTAGCTGCCAAAAAACGTTTCTTAAGAAAACATGTGAATGTTAGTTGGGTGTCTGGAGTTAATGCTTCTTTTCCAATATTGCCCATATTTATTATGATATTTTTAAGAAAGAGAAACACATAAACATTAATAAATATGAAAGAAAGTTGGGGGCAAAGGAGGAAAAAACGTATTAAATGAGGAGAGAACGTGAGATGAACTCTTATATTAGGGACCAAAACAATTCAAACTTATATTAGGGACCGAAAAGAATATTTATTAGTATTTATGTATTTCTTTTCTTTAAAAGTATCATAATAAATGTGTACAATATTAGAAAAAAACAATTCTAGATATCCAACTAACTTTTACATGAGTAATAAAATTTAGACTTTGTATAATAAATGAAATTAGATAAATTATTTATTGTTAAAACATATCAAATTATTTTTATGAAAAACTTAAACATATCATTCATTAGATTATGTACCATTTCAGGAAAATTATTTGTTGAAAAAAATAAATGATAAAATGAAATATATGTGTCATATACTAGTACACTAACTAACTATTTATATATTTTTGACATGATGAAATATATGTGTCATATACTCGTGTGTGTGTGTGTGTGTAGTATTATGTATAGCATCTATAAAACAGAGCTAGAAAAATATGTAAGCATATCCGTTCACTGATATGAAAGTGCAAAGATAAAGGCCGAAAACGGTGAAATGAAAAAGAAGTAAAGAAGAGGAGCATGACCGGTTGTCTCTAAGTTTTCCCATCACTTCCTTTTGTTTCAGGGGAAATTCCCACCACTTTTTCAAACGGCTAATGCCTTTCTTCAACAACCATACAATGCATCATAATGTTGGACAATTAGTCCAAAAATTACTTATTAATTAAAATTTGACATAGTTTACCGGTATGGTAAAAAAACATAGTTTACTGGAAAAAGAAAAATTTATCATATTAAGAAAAACCCACTGAATTAAAGTGGTTTATTCATTTATCTTTTTTTAAAAAAACAAAAGGTTTATTCATTCATCAAATCATGGTTTTCAACATTGACTTATGGATAAATAAAACGCAACAAACATTTAGGTAGGAAGTGAGCTACAGATTCAAACAATTTAAGACTACAAAAGATTAATATGGTGCAAAATTAATTTAACTCCTTTTCCCCAAGAAAAATAATAAAATTTAGTTGAATCTAGAGGTCTCTCATTTTTAATTCTAGATCAAAATCTGATAAAAATATCCTAAGCATCCGGTTTTGTTTTTACCTGTAAGCATTTATAAAATTTCTGCGTCATACTAATAACTGGGTTTAAGAATGTGATAGTGGGCAAATAATGTGAATTTTGGTTCTTGGATTACGGAGCAAAGGTTTTTTTTACAAAGGTTGCCTAATGGGCCAGTGTAGGGGGGGGGGTCAGTTTTGGACCCATAAATGATAGTATTGGTTTTTTGGGTTTGTGGGCAGTCATCATTATACTGGGCATGATACCTAGTTACCGAAATTCCAGTCACAGAAAATAAATCTCATTAACCTTTTGCTTTTAAAATACTCCCTCCGTTCCTAAATATAAGATCACTTTAGGGAGGAGAGCTTATTCTTAAATATAAGATCACTTTCTAATTTAACTCAAGTTTTCCCCAAATTACCCCTATACTCCCTTCACCCAAAAAATAGTGGTTTGAAGGTGAGAGGATACTTTTAAAATTTAGGTGAGAGGTATTTTGGAAATTTCATGTAATCCAAACTCATTGGAATGTCTTCCTTAATCTCTTCAAATTTGCTAAAGTGATCTTATATTTAGTAACGAAAGGTGTACATGAGTAACACTCCTTCCGTGCTAGAATCAATCATCAAATATAAACTATAATACACCGTATTTGAACCCTACGTGTCACTTCCTGGTATTTAATTATGTGATTTTTTAGTGTGCTTTAATGACTATTTATTTCCTGATCGTTCTAATTTCCTTCCATTTTAACGCTTTCAATTAATTCCCATAATCGCATATGCAATCAATCTCATCTTCACCTTCATCACCCTCTCTTCCTTCTTATCGTCAATCCTTCTCGCTTTTTCAGTTCAAAAAAAATCTTTCTCGCTTTCTCTCTCCCAAATCTTCATCATTCATTATCACTTTCACTCTCTCTATTTCTGTTCCTCTATGAGCTTGGAAATAATTAAACATGCGGGTTGTGGATTAACCATCGAGTGCATTATTTAACCCATTGCTAATTGGTTGTTCACAAATTCACATGTCTAATAATAAGATTAAAAAAAGCACACGTTATTACCAATTGATAATATAGGCACCATGTGACATTACGAAAGTACTCCTATGTTTTATATTTTAAAAGGTAAAATTAGAATGATTGAACATGCATGCATTTAATTTTATTAATTTTTTGTTCCAATTGTGTGGAGCTAGCTAATAGCTACAGTACTTTTTTGTTGGCATAAATGACTATTTAATTTTTTTTCTCACTTATGATAATACAAAAAATTATAAATGAAACAGAATTTTGAATTAAAATGTGCAAATATAGGAACATAGTTGTCTCTTTCTCTTAAAAGATAAAGAAAAAAATATAATGAAGATAACAATATTATTCCTCATACAAACATGGAACTGACAGAATCCTTGAATGGTGTGTCTTGGGAAGCAGATATGGTGCCAGCAGGCATTTACTCCCTCTGCCTTGCGTCTCCTTTGATTTGATTGATCATTTGATCTCTCCATTTCACATAGGTCAACCTCTATTTCTTATCAGTCCAAAAAAAAACCTCTATTTCGTATATGTATGTGTGTGTATATTCCCCACTCATTTTTTTTTAACGCCTGATTAGATTACCCTATCATTACAGGCCAAGAAAAACCTAATTGATTTTGACAATGTCTAGTTTTATTTAATTACTTTTTTCTTGCACTTTTAATGAAATTTGTCAATTATATAAAAAACGAAGCCCTAGTTAATTTGACGTTACTTCCTTCGTTACGTTCTTTGGTACAAGATTTAATTGAGTTTTCTTAAAAAAATCAAGTAAACTAATTAAATTGTTAATCATAATATATTTTTACCTATTTTTAGATTATACATTAATTTATAAATCACATAAAGTAGTTTATTAAAATATCTAGGCTAATTAATTTACAAGTAACTCATTTAATTTTCTGAATTTTCCTAAAAATTATTTTAATCTTTTATTTAGGAAATATGAAGTAGAACCCAATTAGGGTATGATTCAAATTGCCTACTAAAGAGGGAGTATTTTCCAACACTAATACATGTAAATCACACTTAAATCCCATATAACAGAAATAATTGCCAATGAGTTTTATAATTTGTTTATAGGGTAAAGGTGCAAAAATATGACTAAATTTTACCCTAAGTTGCATTTCTATGACTAAAGTTTCGCAAGGAGCAAAAATACCACCAAACTTGGGATCGAGGTGTAAAACAATGATTTCCGTCAACTATGACGGTATTGACCGTTAGTCTTCGACTTGTAGGATGCTAAGTGTATAATAATGACCATGTGGCATGCTGAATAGACTTTTTATTGTTGTTATGTGGAATAAGGGGTAAATGTATTTAAAGTAAATGTACTTTGACTGCAAATATGAGTCTGTTGTTAGAATAAAATAATCATATTTTTTGCATTATTTTAAATACATTTACCCCTTATTCCACATAACACCAATAAAGAGTCTATTCAGCATGTCACATGGTCATTATTGCACACTCAACATCCTACAAGTCGAAAACTAATGGTCAACACCGTCATAGTTGACGGAAATCATAGTTTTGCAACTCGATCCCAAGTTTAGTGGTATTTTTGCTCCTTGCGAAACTTTAGTCATAGAAATGCAACTTAGGGTAAAGTTTAGTCATATTTTTGCACCTTTGCCCTTGTTTATAAAATGTGAAAGAACTTCGTTCACAAGTAAACAATACTACTCCCTTTGGTCCTAAATATAAGACATAATTGACTTTTTCTAGAAAATTCTTAAAAAAGCAACATAAGTTAATAATAAATTGATTTATCTAATTTTTTCCCTTAAACTAGTTTATTTTACCTCTAAACTAATGGATAATATAAAAATATATCAAATATGTCATCGTTTAATAACCTATTTCGCAACCTTAATCTCTAAAAGAAAAGGTCAATTAGGTCCTATATTTAGGACCGGAGGTAGTATAATTTAATAAATTATGGAGACTTATTTGATAATTTCTCAAGTCCTAAATATAAGATCAAGTTGACATTTTTTTGAAAATCATAAGAAAACTAAACAAGTCATTTATATATTGAATTCCCTAAATTTTTCTCAAAACTAGTTTATTTAACTTATAAACTAATACATAATCTAACAAATATCAAATATGTTATGGTTAGCTAACCCAATTTTCTTCTTTTATCTTCTAAAAAATGTTAACTAAGTCTTATATTTAGGACTGGATGAAGTATACTTTATTTTGCATAGAATTCAATTGTAGGTTTCCCTTTATAAAAACATATTAAAATTGGGCATATTGCATATACACACTCATTCCTCTTGGCTTTTGTTAAGTGTCTAGTAGATACACTTGTGTGTCTATATATATATATATATATATATATATATATATATATATATATATATATATATATATATATAAACTAGTTTATTAAAAAATTTAAGCTAATTACCAAGGGTCTTGTAGCCCAGTGGTATGATATCTCCCCTTTAGGTGGGAGGTTGCGGGTTCGATCCCGCTTGTAACCTTAAGCCGTTAGTGCTTGCTCCTTTGAATAAAAAAAAATTTAAGCTAATTAATTTACAAGTAACTCATTAATTTTCTGAATTTTCCAAAAAATCATTTAAAAGTAATTTCAGACCAATTAGGATGATTCAAATTGCCCACTAAAGAAGAGTACTTTCTAACACTAATACATGTAAATCACACGAAAATCCCATATAAGAGAAATACATGCTAATGAGTTTTAATTTATAATTTTTTTATACATGGGAACAAACTTCGTTCACAAGTGAAGCAGAATTTAATAAATTATGGGACTTATTTGATAATTGCTCTGGTGCTAAATATAAGACTAAGTTGATTTTTATTTTTGAAAATCTTAAGAAAACTAAATAAGACTCTTAGATATTGAATTCCTTAATTTTTATCCAAACTAGTTTATTGAACGCATAAACTAATACATAATGTAACAATATATCAAATATATTATTATTAACTAACTCATTTTGCTTTCTTAATCTCCTAAAAAATGTCAGCTAGATCTTTTATTTAGGAACATGTGAAATATATATCTTTTGTTTTATATAGAATTCAATTGTAGTTTGACCTTTATACACACATATTAAAATTGAGCAGATTGCATATACACACTCATTCCTCTTGCCTTTTGTTAAGTGTCTATATACAAGCTAACTTTTATATAGGCTCTCCAACATTTTCACTTACTCCTTAGTTAAGATCAATGACTGTTAAAATCAAAGAAGAAGATGAAGGAATAGGGTTAGATGAAAATTAGCAACGAGGTATTCAAATCGCTTTGAGATTGATCATGATTCCTTTGAAGGTATCTTAGTATGTGAATTGTTTTCACCTCGTGTGACATTTACCATGCATCTTGACCAATATTGTTTCTGTACACACTTGTTTCTGATATCAATATTAATATTAATATTTTTAAAATAAGAAAACAGAAAGCAGTATAATAATAATTAATAATAATAATAATAAGTAGGTCTCTGAACTCAGAAATGGTATTTGTTTCTGTACCTCTGATGTACAGATGCGGTTGGGGTACGAAAATATATACTGCTGCGTTTTGTTTTCATTACTGTGCATATATATATATATATATATATAAAAACGCAGAAATACAGAGAACACACTGCAGCCTAGCTAAGAGACCTCTCTCTCTTACACAAACCCTAAGGCTAAAACAACCCCGTGATCCTTTCAGTTCAATTCTTTGACCATTAATATGTGAGGAAAAGTCAGATCCTTTTTTCTGCTAATGTTATTTCCCTTTTTGTCTCTCACGTACATGTCTTCAATTCCCAAATCCCATTACCAAATGCCAACCCCATTACCTTCTCAATAGTTTCAATACCATCACACACCCATACATTTCCACACTCCAGGGCAATATGTAGCTTTATTTCCGTCCGTTTTCTTCTTCTTATCGTTTTTATTGTTTTATAGTTAATAATATTTTTCTTCTTTTAATTTGATTAAGTAAAATGTCAGAAAAATGGTATCCTTTTGATTAAGTACTGTTTTGATGCTATTTATAATTACTTTTAACATGTTCTAATTACTTCCGACATGATCTGTATAAACCAATAAAAGCCTTTATACCTCATTCATCTTGCCTTAAAATCTAATAACATTCACACTTTATTCTTGGTTAATATATTTTTATAATGTCATGTAACGTATAATAAAAAATACCTGATAAAAGCAAAGTCAAGATTATAGTAATGAATAAAAAAGTATATTTAATGAAGTAACATACAAAATAACATTAAAATAAAACATTGTCTCTTCTGATAAAAAAAATAGAACATTGTCTCTGTCTTATATATAATAAGCGCAGATTAGGAATAGTGTGTAAAACTGTCAATTAATAGTATGGCGTTTGTTAATTACAATTCATAGAGCAGATGTATGTAGCTCAGAATAATAAGTTAATTCGTATCAGCTCGCTGCTCTTGTTATTAGTAAGCATGATGTTCCAGCAAATTCATGTCCTATATGATGAAAAATATTGAAAAAGATGAAACGAGGGTAAAAAGAAGAAAATGTGTGTAACATTCCATAAAGAGGGCCTCACTTGTTTGGATCAAGGTTGTCAAACTCATGAGTTTAAGTAAACTCGTAGAGATAAAGTAAACTCGGATCGTAGACTCGAATCGTAAACTCGTAAGAGTTTATGTTTATCAAAAATCATGTATTTCTTTTATATAATTGAATAAGAATACAAAAAATAATAATAAGTTGACTTAAATTTATTTTAAATATAGATAGTAGATTTAAATATATGGATATTCATAGTATATCAACCTCAATAGATAAATTTCTATGAAATCCACATTTAAATTCATTGAATTTTACCAATAAAAAATAATTAAAATGAGTTTAATAGTAAGTTAACACAATTTTCTGTAAGGTAGAAACGTAAAAACGCTAAATTTACAATGTAAACATTTAAGTTTATACCGAATTTTCTAAGACTGAAAATTTAGTTGACTCGTGACACGTTTTGATTAGGTAGTGTCGTAAAAACGGTAACATCGGAGAGTCAACTCGCGAGTTTGACAACAATGATTTGGATTATTCTCTTTACTATAAGCGTACGAGTGTGCTTGGTTTAAATAATTATGATTTGATAGATTTAGTGATAGCTTTTGGATGTGACGAGAGACTAAGAGGAAAGCTGCAAAACTATTAACTCAAAGATGATGATGATGTACACAAAAGATCATAGATCGGTTCTTCATCAAGTACTGACGGTAAAACTAAAAATATCAGAAATTGCATGGCTAAAATTATGAATATATAATCAGCTTTTGTAAGAAAATTTTGGTTCAGAGAGAAATTAAGAAAAAATCCTGATGACTCATCATCTTCTGATAATGCACAGTCGTCACAAATATTAATCTGGTCCCCCTCATCAATATTGTGCCAATCTTCTCACGCCTTCTTCATTGATACGTCTCATTCTTAGCCCTAATAAGCTGTGCTTGAAAATGGATACAACTTAAATGAACAGACACACATCAACCATACTTGTCTGTATATTTTTAGCTTCTCTCTCCAAATTTTTTTTATATAAAATATTTCATCATATGAAACTTATGAAAGCTCTTGTTGTAATGTTGCTTTCTAGAATTCAATTAAATCTTGAGCTTTACTTTAAATGCTCCTGCTTTTGGGTTACCTTCCTTTTTGCAATTACTTATGCGCTTGCAGAGAAATATTTACTCACTTGAAATGATAATTTAATGTAATGTACCGCACATATCAGTATCATCACAGCAATTATTTTATTAATATTTTTTTTCAAAGTATATGCAATAAATGAACAAAGGCATTCTCCAAACCATAAGATTCACCTACATAATTTATATAGTTATACTTCATTATCAAGGTCTTTCACATCTTGTTCACCTACATATAATTCACCTACATAAGATTCACCTACATCTTTTTCCCGTTTCTGATTCTTTTACCCCAGACCAAACCCTCACATCAAATTCCTTTTTTTTACATTCTAATTCTTTGTCTCTCTCTCCCTTACCAGTCTCAGGTACGGTTCACAGATCATATCACGTTGACATCAAATTACTTCAATAAGGCCTGTGTATATATGATGTTGAATCTAAATATTTTCATCTTAATTATAAAATCACTTTGATCTCTTTGAAAAAAGTAAGGATGCAGAATTAGTAATCACTTTAAATTATTTATAGTTATCCTTTTTTTCTCAAACTAATTTATTCTACCTCTTAACTAACCTTTAATCTAATTTCATATGTCACGGTATAATTTAGTGGATAAGAATTTGCTTTCTTAACTTTCTCAATAAAAGTTTAAGTGATCCTGTATTTAGGGTAGAAGGGAGTACCACCTTTTAATTCCATGAACACCATTCAAATGCTATTAAAGAAAAATATGCCTTCATTGATCTAATTCGGCCTCCAATTACAGCATCAATTCCTTGAAACCATACATAAGATCATGACTAGCAATATATAAACTAAGATAAAGCAACCTACAAATATCACCAAGAGACATGCAACTACTCCATTATACAGAGAGAGAGATGGAAATTTTAAATTAGTTTTTCAATGGAAGGAACTCAAAGAACTGGTGGCTTGCAGGGTTGAAGTTGGAATCCATGGAGCATACTGATATCTCTTTCTGTTTCTGATTATTAATGTTATAGCAGCCATTATCTCCTCCTCCACTCCTTAATGGGAAAAGTTGAAGGGTTTGAGAATCCACATCATGGTTGTTATTATTATGACGATGATGATCATCTTCTTCACTGTTTGAGTGGATAATGCTTTCATCTGTGAGAGGAGGAATATTGAAAAAGCAGATATTATTATCACAATAGTTCTTTAAGAGCTTTGGGTCCACTAATGTGACTCTATTAGTGGCAATAATGCTATTAGTTGTAGAGGAAGCAGTTGTGGTAGCCATTATAGGCGTAGTGTTAGTAGGGCAAGAACTAGATGAAGGATGTAACATCTGCCACGTGGCATTCCTTTCCATAAAGTTCCTTCTTTGTTGTTGAAGTTGTTGTTGAAATTCTCCATCATGGAATTGAACCCATCCACCTTCTGTTCTACACTCTGCAACTGCAACTGCTGCTGCTGCAGCAGATGCAGCAGCTGCTTTTGCTGCTCTTTGTTGTATTGAGACAGATTCCTGAAAATCTCAATTGAAGCAAAACACATTGGAAACTTAACCTCAGCATGTAATGTTTTTGAAAACAAGAAACCCCAATGGGAAGCAAAAGGATAAAGGCATATACACATTGGAAGGCACAGATTTCAATTGGGCATGCACTCCAAGTAGTTGCTATTCAAATAAAAGTACATATGTATAGTAGTTGGGAAAATGGGAAGTCAAATTAGGGTGCTCAATTCCATAGAATATTACAATGGGTGCCCTTAGGAAGGTAAAAAGAAAGTTGAGAAGGAAGCTAAATTAAATGACATGAATAAGCAAATCAAATGCACAAGCCCCAAAAACCCCTAGGGCTAAGTTTTTTCATAACATGCAGCAGCCCCGACAGAAAGGAAGGAATGCAGCCTTTTAGGGCCCTTTTCATTTCCCAACAAACAAAGCTTTTGTTTTGGGAGGAGGGTGTGCCTTTTTTTCCCTCCCCTAGCTAGAGAGAGACCTCTTCTGCTTTTATGTGCTGCATATCTTTTATATAATATTCCCAACAATCATCAACTCATTTAATCTAATCATGTGCAAATAATTAATCACTGCTTACTAATGGGGATCTTCATGAACTTTTTGGGGGATTAAAAAGGGATTTTCATCATGCATGTTGACAAAAGAGAAAGGTTCTTGGTCTCTATATATGCCTATTTGTATGACCAGTGGACAAAGACAAGAGAGGATGAAAAGAAAAATGGACCTCTGAGAGAGGGACACTGCAGTTTGAAGAGGGTGCCCAGTTGTTGTTCTTACTAGTCTGTTCAACTTCAAACCCTCTTGTCCTACTTGCGCCTGTGGACAAAAAAAAAACAAAAAGAACACAACTTTACATCTCCAAGCAACAATTGGCATATGATAACAAACGGGGGAAAAGAATAATTGAAAAAAAGCATCCCTACATAAAAACAGATCTCTAAAATACAAAGAAAAATGCCATTGTTGAAACCATGCGTAGTAAGAGAAAAGCACAAGAAGCCTCTCTTTTCCCCCTTTCTCTTCTTTTGTGTCGTTTTTTGAATCTCATTTTGACAAAATAGTTTTCTTTACCTAAGTCTTTCTTTTCAAGATGATCAAGATTATTATTGTAGTGGTGGTGGTCTTCTACAACAAGTGGAGTAGCTGATGATTCAACTACTTGACGACGTCGTTTTTGCCTCTCTCTTGCTTTGTGATTCTGAAACCAATAGAACACATTTTTGCCTTCAATCTTCCCAAACCTTCTAAGCTGTGCAGTGATATGTTGAATTTGTTCAGCAGATGGAGTTCTTGTCCCTCTCCCATACAACTCTTCAAGAGCTCTCAGCTGCTCTGGGGTTGGATTCCACCTTGTGCTTGCCACAACTGGTGGTGCACTACAACTATTATTATTGTTGAACTGATCTCTCTTGCTTTGATCTCCAACTGATTTTTAAAAAAATAAACTTTTTCACATGCTAGATATATACCCAAGAGAGAAGAAAACAAGGAGAATAATTGAAATAAAGAGTGATATAATATAAGGGTAAAACTGATGAGCATATATACCGAGATTGTGACACTGGGTGAAGAAATCTGTGGCATGATGATGAGAAATAGGAGAAGGAAGTGGCCTTGGAACTAAAGGCCTAAGCTTCCTTCCATTGAATGCATGATCAGGCATGTTGAACTCACTCCCTTCATTATAAGAACCCACCATCCACATCTTGATAGAGATAGTAGCTATATACTATAAAAACATACAAAGGTATATATAGCTAGGTAGCTAGCTAGGGTTTTGTTGTCGATCTCAGAGAGTGAAGGATATTGCTTGCAGGGTTGGATGTATGAATGGATTTAGCAGATTCCAAGTTACTGATATGTTCTCTTGGGTAGCTTAGCTTGTTAGGGTTAATGGGGAAAGGAAATGGAGATAGCTAGGGAGCAAAGAAGGAGTTGAAACAGATGGAGGGAGGCATGCAAGGTTTTTTGTGATGTGTAGGAGAGGGGGGTCGGGTGGGTGTGAAAAATGGTAATCCCTAGTTGGTTGAAAGGAAAAGTAGGCAAGTTTTATATATAGACAAAATGGGTGGTAAGTTTTAAAATTAAAGAAAAGGGCATTGTTGAAAAACGAGTTGGGGGTTGATGAGCTGAAATTGTGAGGTATTTTGTGTCTCAGACATTCAGAGATGGGGATTGATCACTTTAGAATATGGAATGGAGAGAGAGAGAGAATGGAATGGTGCTGGTTTAATATGGGACAAAGTGAAACGGACTTGAGGTTGACTAGCCTAGGTAAGGTATATGGAGAGAGAGAGAGAGAATGAAAGAGAGGGAGAGAACGAGAGAGGGAGAGAGGGAGGGGCAAAACAGAAAAGCAAATGGGAGAGAGAGAGGAAGCGTGGAATTCTGGGAGGGGGATATTGGGAGTAGGGAAGTGAAAAACGACGTGACGATGATGAGGCATATGATGAGCCTCATCACACATCTCTCTTTCTCTCACACATTTATTGGTCTCATCATGTCTCGTGCCTTTCACACTAATTCTCAATCCGAACTGCCCCTCTCTCCCCTCCCTCCCTCCTAACCTTCCCTTGTCCCTTTCCCTGTCCTTCTTCCTCTCTCTCTCATATGATATAAATCATAGTATATTGATTGGTTATAGCATTGATGATATGTTTATGGTGCAAGTTGTGCATGACTTATTCATTTCAAATTACACATTGTCTCCACCAAAAAGTGTGTGACATTTTAAATCTTGCTTGTGGTCGTCATCTTATTGTTGTAAGAAATGATATCAATATGGTGATTATATTGATGATTAGATCTTTTCCTAATCTAAATATTTTCTTTTCATACTCCATCGCCCCTCTTGTTTTTTCGATTCATTTAGATTTAACATTTGTTCAATTTCTTTAGATACCACATAGTTGTTTTAGCTATTAGTGCCATTTTGTATTTTTCTTCAAAAGCAACGAAATCTCACATATAAAAAATTATCCCTTTAACATGTGTGTTTGTGTGTCCCACATTATATTAATGATCAAGAGGGTTTAAATGAGTAAATGATAGCCTCTTTTAGTAAAATTGCAACAATAATGCTAGTATAAATGCACTAAGGCACTATTGATTTTTAAAGCCTTTCCCTGTACTTTTTTTTGACCAATAGCTCTTCCCTCTACTTCTTCGATCTACTTGTTTATGTATTGTTTTCAAGATATACAATCTAATGACGATTCATATAAATATATGTTAAGATATATCATATATATAACACATGTTATACTTGGGGTGAATGATTTATTTTGCTTAAGAAGTTTTTGCTCAGTAACTATTTTGCTCCAAAAGTTTTTCAGTTTAAAATTACACTAGAATTTTCAAAATATAACAATATTATATTGTCTTACCCGGGTAAAAAAATTTGTTGACAGTTGAAAGTTACATTTATAGCCAATATTATAATGGTAAAGAATAAAACAGTTCGATTTTTATATTTTAAGGGAAATTTTCACTAAAAAAACACTTCCAAGACAAAATTTGTCATGTACAAAAAACATCAAAGTAGAAAAAATGACCTTTAAACCATAAAAAGATATTTAGTTTTTCTTAAAATTTTCTTAAATTGGTCCAATTAATGTGGAGTTAAAGTTTGGGATATAAGCATGTTATAAATGATGAATACTTAGTGGTACAACTTGCCACTTGTAAATGCATCCTACCCGGCTAAATGTAATCCATTTCAGATCGGGTACAAACTACTTTACATATATATGCAAATGTATAACAAGGGTATATAATGTATATTTAGTATGAGTCTGCAGAAACACAGAAAAAGTATCGGAATACAACCATTTATATTATCGCAAAATTGATTATGGGATACCTTGTTTTAATCTGGTATGGACCAGAGGCAGCAGGAGTAGTAGGCTCGATGAATATAAAGTCTTGGGTTGTCTTTGTGACTCTATATATATATATATATATATATATATATATATATATATATATATATATATATATATATATCGCAGTATTACTGTGTTGGTAGCTTTAACCTCATAGCTAGATATAACCCATCGGCCATTATGATGAAGGAATGACTCAATTCTCGAGCAGAGCTGGCTGGCCTAGAGAGAGAGGGGGAGAGAGAAAGAGAGTACTGTCATATATATGGGGGGTAGTAGCTGGTAGTGATGGTGATACAGGGAATTTGAAAGCCATAATTGATTAATTATATATATGTATAGCTTTTCGGGGTTGGGACGACGAGGCCCTACTTGCTTTCTTCTGCCAACATTCTGTGTTCTGATCCCACTGTTTTGTATGTTTCTTATTTATTATCATTTGCATGCATTGATATTTATATAGGGAGATAACAGTAATAATGTGCAATTTCCACATTAACATATACATATATATTACTACTGTGTATTTCACTCTTACCATTACTGTTACTTTATTGCCCTCATCAAACTTCAAATTTAAACTAACTATATTTAGTATTTGTATGTATAATCTCTCTTGTAGTTTCTTTGATACAAACCCATAATCACATATGTAAATATCTGTTGACACATAATTAAAATGCAGAAAATTAAGGCCTATCACGAAGGTTGAGAATAGATTATATAGGAGGACTGCTTTTTTCTGGTTCCCCCTGACCCTGAAATTTGAATTTAAGGTTTGTGTCCAGTTGTGTCTATTAATTCTTGTTTCTTGAAATTTGGTCGTAATAAAGTAGCTGCAGGTTATTATGCAATGAAATTAATCCGAGAATTTCAATACAATTATAGTGGTAAAGGATCATGAGGAAGCCAAAATTATAGTAACGATTAATTATAACATAACGGTTAAGAATGGAAGATATATCAGATACGATGAATAAAGTTTAACTATGGGCTTCCTTGTTTACTTGAATAAGGGATTACTTCTTATATTTATTTATAAAGTTTACTTTAACTATGGGCTTCCTTGTTTACTTAAATAAGGTGTTACTTACTCCTTATGCTTATCGATAAAGTTGACTTTTTATGTGTGTGCGCACACACACACACGATATATACACACACACACTCTGAAAGAAACACATACTAAGCGGGGTCCAAATACACTGACTCAATCGATCAGGCTAGTTAAGCATACCTAACCCGCACACTCAAATAGTGTGTGTTTGGGAGAAGTGGTGGAAAAATAGTTTTTTTTTTCAACTTGGTTTTTTAAAATTTAGTTTAGATAAAAGTCAAATTGTGTGAAATGATTTATGTTTGGATCAGTAGTTATAGAAGCATTTTTTTTCAAACTAGAGGTCATGTCTACCTACATTACATTTGGATAATTGAATTACATTAATTAGTAGTGTAATTCAATTATCGTTATTATAAGTCACCAACTACCAATTTTTCTTGGTCCATTTTATAAGTTATTTCATGATTTTGATGACAATTATTTTTATCCACCAAACTTCCATTTTCTTCAGCTTTTTTAATATGATGAGTGTTAGATGGAAAATTCCTTCTAATAAAGTTGTGTATAGTCATACACAAACCAATTGAACCTGTGTTGAAAACTTATAGTTACGCATTTTGTATAAGATTTCAAGTCTATCTTTTCATACACTAAAAGTCCTCTTTATACTCCACCTCAAACTTAAATGGTGAAAGTTAAATGTCTCATTGTCATTTTCAAATAATTCTTGCAATACCCTATTTTAAGTAAGTTCGAACAAAATTTTAGATTGTGCAATGAGATTTATGTTTGAATTAACTGCGAAAAATGACGTATTTTTTCATTTGACTCAAAAACATGTTTGGATGATTATGTTGAAAAGTAAGGTGAAGATGAAAAAAACCAAAAAGGGCATGAATTTCATTGAATTATACACCTAAATTAAATGTGGTCGTGATACGGGTTGCCTATCACGACCACACTTTACAAAGTGTGGTCATGAAAACACACTTTTTTACGACCAGCAATTCCACGACCACATATATTTGGTCGTAAAAACCCTAATATTATGGTCGTGAAAGACCTTATTTCCAGTAGTGTTGAATGTATCACTCTTATAATATACTCCCTCCGATCCTAAATATAAGACCTAGTTGACTTTTTTAGAAAATCCTATAAAAAAAACAAAATAAGTTAATTATAAATTGATTTACCTAATTTTTTCCTTGGACTAATTTATTTTACCTATAAACTAATGAATAATCTAAAAATAAATCAAATATGTCATGATTTAATAGCCTATTTCGCAATCTTAAACTCTCCACAAAAAAGTCAATTAGGTCTTATATTTAGGACCGGAGGTAGTAATAGACCATTGTGGCCTATATATTTTCAAACTAATACAGGGAAGTTAGACTCTAATTATAAAGCGCATGTGCTTAGTCCATTCAAGGGTCCAACATTAAAAATCTATAATTACAACAAAAATAAAATCCTTTCACTAACCTATATGGAATTTCCCGTCGTCATATATCACCTTGGGGTCGATTGCAAAAAGGAATTTATAAAGTGGCCGGATGCAAGGGTGTAGCAATAGGGTGCAATTTGAGTATTCGCAAGGAGCCTTGTTTAATATAACTAACCTAGCAAACAAAATACTATGCAAGATGGATTTAGGTAAAAAAATATTATGTTTGATTTTAAAGATGGGATTGATGGATGCAAAACAAGTAAATATTTTTGGTGTTTTCAGTAGAAGGGGGATGGAACATGATTGAAATGCTTTTAGAAATGACTTTCAATGATTATCATGACTCAAAAACTTTTTACGAAGCTAATTGCACTAATTCATCAAGGTAGCAACCCCCATGAACCCATAAGTCTAATGCACAATTAATGGAAGCCAATTAACTAGACATTGTTATGGCCTTTAGTACGTTTGAATATAATAATTTCAAGGGCTCCTAGTCCCACAACTATCCCATATTTCTTGATTAATCCTAGGATTTCAATTGATTGTTGGAATCCTATACAATAATTTCAAACCCTATGATCGAAGTCCAATGCCACTCATGAACTTAACAAACTCAAGTAGAACTGTCAATTGTAAGGGGTTATTAATACAATAATAAGAAACCCTAATTTTCACTTAATCAATCATTTAATCATAACACTTTTTATCATTATTAGAATCCCACAAGGCTTTAGGATTGAAGCCATTGCCTATCAAACAACTTAGCACTCCAATCAAAATTCTCAATTGCAAAAACTTGACAATAACAATCTATAACAATCTACTAAGTGAGAATCCTCAACATAACACATAATATAAACTTAAATATTAATTTCAAATGACGAATCAATACATTCAAAATAAAGTTCAAGAGCATGAAGCTTAATTGTTACGCAATAAACAAAGGAAAATCAAGCTACAATTGTTTCTACCATTCTTATACAAAGATATAGAATAAAACCACAACCAATTACATAAATCAATTCTTAGAACCCTAGATATTTGAACTAAATAAAAGAAAGACAAAATGAAGAACAAGAAACTCCCATTTGAAGAACCCAAACTCAAGCCACTTTCAATCATCCCCAAGAGTAATTAAACCTTAGCTTCTCATGGCATCAATAACCTGAAAGGAAAGGAAATCTTTGCTGTGGAACTTGGGTGTGGAAGGAAGTGAAGAAAATGGAAGATGAGTGAAGGAAATGGAAGATGTAGATAGTGTGGTGGATGATGAAGATGAGAAGAGATGATTTTAAGTGTTAGAGTTTGATGGATGGTAAGAATATGTGTTGGTATGACTTAGTTTCGTGTTTTAATGGGCTAGGAACCGGGTCAAAAGAGGGAAAATGATTAATTAGGACCCAAAACAGATCTAAACAACACCCTTTTGCAGCAGAATTTTGGAAGTAACGATGAAGCTGCGGCGAAGCTCATTTCCCTTTGGTTTTCTTCATTGTTAGTCGTGTATTCGCCTTAGCAAACATGTGGCGAATACTGGTCTTCTCTAACTTCTTTGTGTCTTCACTGTCGGTTCGTTGCGGTGAACTGGCGACAAACCTCAGATACTACTTCTCCTTTATTTAGCTTCCTTCTTTGACCTAGATCTTCCCGAATTAGTCCTTGCGACCCTAAAAGTTAAATAATAGAAATAAATGGATCAAATGGTTCTCAAAATGAATTAAAAATGTTAAATTCATTAGTTTCACCAAATAATCATCTTCCAAAGGTAATTCCTACTCAAATGTCTAAATGTTCAGCTAGCAATGAGATCAATCTTGCATCTCTAATATATTTAAAACCTCATTTTAATAAGTGAACAGGATAAATATCATGCGATTTGTTAACTCCCTCACACATAACATTTGTATTCTTGGATAAAGACAAGTTTAAAGGAATTTTGAAAACAATGGCATGCAAGGCACATGTGAAAATCAAATCATGCTAAATGGAAATGAGTTCATGCAAGTTGGCAACCCTAACTGACAAACACTGTGAGATTGAATGACGCTAAAGAGCTATCCAAGAATGCTAAGAATGCAATGAGGATGAATAGAGGAGAAATTGACTAAAAGGATAGTGTTTCACTCTTCTCACCAAATTGGGCTCATTTTCTACTCATCCACTTAGCATACACTCTACCATAGGCCTATAAACATTCTAAGGTCTCCACAAACACACTTAATATGATACATCAAAAGGACTTTAATGGGTTATATTGTTAGAAAGGCCAAAGATGGAGTGAAAATGCGAAAAATGATGTTACGCACGACAAACCAACCGATTTCAATTCAAAATAACTACTGCAACTTGCCAATCCAAAAGCATGTGTTTTTTTGCAATTTTTCATATTTTTAAACTTTTTTCTTATTTTATTCTTTTTTTTTCACATTCTTTTTATGTGTTTTAATTTTATTTTATTTTTCTTTTCTATACATCACTATATACATGAAAGTTATGACTTTTTCACATCAATCAAGCAATATTGCAATTTTTCTTCATACATGGCATAATTATCAATGCAACATCACTATGTATATCACCCACTCTACGTTATGGGTGATATGTTTAAAGGGTAAATATGCATGTATGGAAGACATAACAGCTATTTGGATAGACTTCATGAAGAGTTAGGCAGGATAGTGAGGAATAGGGAAACTATACGATAACATGGTGTAACATTGTGTTACTAATTCCTTAATTAATCTGTCACATCTCTTTTAATTCTATTACCTCTTTACTAACTATAATAGGAAAAGGAATATTTATATTAACAACATCTCTATCATAGTTAGAAAAGGAATTTCCTAATGATTACATAATATCCATGATAGAAAAGAATCTCCTGATACAATATAAATGCTATCATGGATATTTAAAAGCTAACCATGTTAGAAAGGATTTACCTAACATGGTTAATTAACAAAACCAACTATTATTTAACAATACATAAATATAATTACATGCGGAAGCAGATGCAGGCCTATACAAATTGGCAATATACAATACCAAATAAATTATATAAAACTCCTACTACCTAATTCTCTTTTCCTGAAGCTTGCACCTATGCATGAATACCTGCAAAAATGTCAGTAATCGTGGGATGAGACAAATTGTCCCAGTAATCACCGCTTAACTCACTATAACAGTGAGATGTGCGGTAGCGAGGGCGTCTAACGGGTACCTCAGTTATAAAATCAATAATACACACATATATATATACCAAACCTTCTTCCCATGTATTACACCAGTCTCTCTGTCATTTCCCAAATCAATGCACTTCAACACCTCTACCTTCATTACAACTACACCACCCCACAACTCTCACACTCACCTGTAGATGCATTGTGCCATACCGGGGCATTCAAGCATCTAATCTTCTCTATATGATTTGACACTGTGCCCCTCTCTGATGAGGGAGCAAATTTCCCTCTCTGGCAATCTCCAGAGAGAGAACCCCAATTCTGTTTTCCACTACAGAATGGGAACGGTTGGACTCTAATCAATGCCCATAACCGTAGGGGCGGTTGGACTCTAATCAATGCCCATAACCGTAGGTCACTTTTCTCAATAAGTTGACCTATCAACCCCGATCCAATCAAACCGAAAAAGGATCACCAGTACAAATAACTGTCGATTGGCCTATCGAACAGTTATCATCGCGCGATGGTACAACAATTTCAGTGTCATGCAAACCTCACAATAACCATATCCATCAATTTCAACCTCACATAATATCACAATTTCAATATCATGCACTTTTGCAATATCCTGTAATATCTCAACATTTCAACATCTCAGATTTTCACAACATAGCTTCCCATAATCTCAAACTCAATACCTAACATTCTTTTCTATACTCACAACCTCTCAAATAACCACTATCACACTACACCTGCAACCATGTCATATCATTTCAAAATATTCAACAATACCACCAGCCAGGATATTACATATAATAAGTCAAATTCTTTATATGAAAGTAATCGTGTTTGAAAGGCACCCGATAGCCTGTTTTGTATAAAAATACTTCTTCAAAGATAATATTTATATAGAGGGTGAGAAAGGATTCTACAAATCCTAGCTAACATCACCCTCAATGTTATAGTAAGGTAAGTGTGATTACCTGCCGCCCTTTAGCACTTTGACGTTTGTCCTTACCATTTCTTTAGATTTCCTCCAAATATTTTCCTCTTAGTTTCCCCTATAATGATAGGATACAAAAAATGATAAATTAATACCATTTCACTTTATAACACTTTGACGTCTCTCTCGTATGATATATATATATATATATATATATATATATATATATATATATATATATATATTACTACCCAACTTTCCCCTCTTTTTAAATGATTTTTATTCATGTCATCCTTCTAATATCCAAATTTTGCATTATTATCTAAATCCATTTATAACTCTCCACTTTACAATTTCATAAGAATCCATAGTGATCAACTTCAATAACATCCCTTCATTCCACACCAATGCATCCACAACAGTTATAATCATTCATTCACACAAGTCATGTCAAAACAGAGTAAAGAATAACTTCTGTCAAATCAACATTTACACATACAAACAATATACAATTACTTTCGCACTAACATAGAGTAAGAATACTCATTACTTTCAAGTAATCAATTTGATGTTTATTCAGTACATGTTCTTTAAATCTAAACATTATACTTCATTGTTGGACACTTCATTAGTACCCAGAATATAAAATTACAAAATTAAGATTCAAACACACAATTCTCAGATATGATCCATAATACCACTCACATTTAACACCAACATCACAACAAACTTAAATATCCACATAAAACCTCTCGTTCTTTCAAATGATGCCAATTTCACAACACATAACAATAAATTTAAATAACAGATTACAATTCTGCATATATATAAATTAAGAAGTCACAACAACAGCCCATTATACTACGGTGTGCATTTTTACCAACAATTGGAAAGAGATCATATGCAATCCCATTAAAATCAGTAATACTCATAACAAAATACATAAGGAACCTCAAAAGATTACATACATCCTTTAGGCATATTAAAGCAACTCAAACTATAAACACCTACAACAAGTTAACACATATTTCCCCTCCTAGTTAAACAAAGAAAGTTCAGGTTCAATTTAACCAATCTATTAAGCCCTAAAGCTTCAATTTCATAACCCAATCACCAATCATCCCATAAATTCATCTTATACTTGAACAATGACTTAGATTGCAAATTTGAACACTCCCCACCACAAAATCGATTTAGCCAAAACATAATAGAAATAAAGGGAATCAACATGCTTGAGTCTCAACTTTCCTACTACTCATATACCAAGGAAACAAAACAAGAACAAAGCAAAAGCATAAGGGACCAACTTCGAGAACCACTACCTTTAGGCAAATATGAAACATAAATTCTAGTTTAATTGGTTCATCAACATCAAAACACCATAAACCAAAGCTCAATCACTGTTTCAGTTAATTTCTAAACTTAAAATCCTAAAACCCATTCAAGTCCTCATCCACTTCAACCCGAATTTCGCATCAAAAGCATTAACTCCTAATTCAAATTACAAGCAATATCACACACCACTTCCAGCCATGCAACAAAACAGAGAAATTAAACTCTTCCTAAATCAGTTTCCAAATCAAGCATATTGAACACAACTCCAACTTGCAAGATTAGCTACATGCCTCCCCAATCATTCACCATTAATCATACATTCCAAAATAGCAAACATAGCAGCATAAACAATTAGAACAAAATCTTTACTAACAGCCCCAAAAATTAGGGTTTTACATGAATCACTCCAAACTTAAATCAACACTCAATTTCATAGTTAGGATACTAAAATATGAAGCCTTGATATAGTTTCAATTCATAACATAACTGAAACTCAAACCCCCAATTCAAACCCTCACTCTCAAATCTCGTCCAAATCAGAAAGGAAGGCAGAGACGGAAGAAAAATGTTACCTAAATTCATTTTCGACCTCACCACATCTGGCTGGAACTTCGCTGCCGCCGGAAAATGGCCGGAAATCGGCCACCAAGGTGTCTGGCCGAACAGGAACACCAAAAGGAAAAGGAAAAGTAAGGAATCGACATGGAAAAGAAGAACAACACACGAAAAGCAAGTCAAGGCCGAAGCTTACTCTTACCCCACCGCCGTACGTCGTCGAACTCGCTGGAATACATGGAAGAAAAATGATGGCGAGCGAAGAAACGGCACGAAGATGAGGAGTGAAGGACGTGAGGGAGAGAGAAAAGGGAGAAGAACACGGTGGTTTGTCCAGCCTTGACCGCCGTCGTGGCCGCTCGCCGTCGCCGTTCGTCGCCTGGAAGGAGAGGAACGAAGAAGACGGAGGGAGGAGGAAGGGCTTTTGGTGAAAGGGAGGAGGGAGTGACCGATGATGATGATGGTGGTGGTGGGGCCGGCGTCGCCGTGCGCCTTAGCCCGCCACCGAACTCAGAGGGAGAGGGCGAAATCGGGAAGGGAGGTCTGGTGAAGGGAGGAGGGGTTGGGGTTTTATGAGAAGGATATGGGAGAAGGCAGTGTTTAGTTGAGTGAAATGGAGGGGTTCTCTGATGATTTGTAGCCCAAACATGCCATAGCGTACTCTTTTTAATCTAAATCCACTTAAACCAGTCTCCAATTTCCTTAACCTTCAAAATATTATGAGCTTAACCATTCCCTCATATTTCAAACTCTTCATTTTCTTAATTAATTTTATGCATATCAATTACTCAAAATTTCCAAATATCCCCAAAAATCACCAAAAATTCATAAAAATTCCAATTTCTCCATTTAATATTTCCTAACACACTCCTTGATCCTGAATTAAATTTTCAGGATGTTACACATGGATATATAAATGGTCTCCTATAGAGCAACCACGCTTAAGCAATATGTCGAACGAAACAATCATTGGGTTGATGGAAAGGAAAAATTCAATTACTTTGTAATACCTAGTGGCCAATGGGATAAGATAAAAATGAGAATGTTACTTCAAGATTGGATAATAGAAAAAATCATGGTTACTACCCCTCCAAGGGAAGGGAGGGAAGATGACATTTGCAAGCGGATGACCAAAGATGGAAACTTCAGCTCAAAATTAGTCTGCAACATGATTTTTTATCAAGATACTCAATTAAAAGGGCTTCATTGGAAACCCTTATGGCGTTGGGAGATTCTAGGGAGGGTGAAATTTCTTGTTAGCTGCCACACACACAACTCCTTCTTCACCATCGTTCATATTCTTCCTCTCTCTCACTCCCAAATGCAAACAGGTCCTCTTCTTCTCCAAACCCCAAACACCATCGATCTGCCTCTTAGGGTTTGTTTGGTACAAGGGATTTGGAGGGGAGGGGAAGAAAAATTTTTGTAAGATGAATTTTAAATATGGGTTAAAGATCTTATTTGTCCCGGAAGTTTTAAGCAAAGATTAAATTTTCCCCTAAAGTTTTTTTTATCAAGTTTTCTGGTGAAGTTTACAAATGGATCAATTTTGCCGTCACATCCTACATGTATTGCCACCTCATCATCCATGTCAAGCCTCACGCCACGTCATCATCTTCTCTTGCCTTCATGCACATGAAAGGAAATTGATAAAATTAGCAAGGTCCTTCATGAAGATCAGCTCACTGACTAAGAAGCTCGCACTCTTGACTCTTGAGAAAGGGTAACATTCCTTATTAATTCTCTCCAGCTTTGCATTTTCCATTTTATTTAGTTTAATGTTGAACACTGGAAATTCTAGGAACGTGTTTAAATCATGTCCTGAATTTGTGCTTAGCGTTCACAATGCGTAGCTTTGAAATTTATGCTTATGATTCAATTCTTGTTGAAGGGATCCTGGGGAGGGGGAGGGGGATGCCGTGGTGGAGGAGAGAGGGGGTGGGAGAGGGAAAGGAAGTGGAGGATTGAAAGAAAGAGAAGATGAAGACGTGGCGGGAGGCTTGACATAGATGATGAGATGGCAATACATGTGGCATGTAGGATGTGACGGCAAAATTGATCCATTTTTTAAAGGTAAACTTGATAAAAAAACAAGTCAAGCCTTCTAGCGGAAATCGTCCCTGCCACCCTGAAGAAACAAGCCAAGCCCGCCGGAAGACCATTCGGTGGCCCACCTGATGACCGCCCAAGGTATTATTGTTTGGTTCGCTGCGGTTTCTTTCAGGTAGGCCCTCAGGTATGTCTTGTAAAACTTTAGATCGGTTATTATTCAATATATTATATTGATGATTCTGTACTTCTTTGTTGAATCGTCTTGATCTATGGGTAAGAGTACATCACATACATACACGCAAATATATATTATATATTATTATTATGCATGGGAGAAGGAGATAGACATTTATTGGAATTATCTAAACAATTTTTCCTATTGGGATTGATTTTCTTTGTGGGTTTTGGCCAATGTTAATCAGTCATCGATAAAGATTCAATTTTTTCATGGTTTGATCCAAGCTTATTAGATCTTTATGCAGTTTAGGAGAACTTCTTCTTGGGTTGTTTAAAAAAAATTAAAAAAAAAAATGGATTTTGACTACAACTGTATGATTTTTCCTACCATATTTCTTTCCCAAAGTTTTTCGTTTCTATTTTATCTTTGAGATATCTCAGCCTTCGGTGGATATGAAAGTTAATCCCTGTAATATGAAATTTTTCGATTTTTTTTTGAACAACAAATTCATATATGCTAGTTTTTGTTTATATTTAATAAGATATGTATCGAATATACAATTCTTATCTGCCATTTCAATGTTTTTCAACCGAAATGACGACGGTTTTATCATGGTTAAGGTGCTAAGATCCTTGATTCTGGCATATACAGGTTTTATCATCCACATGAACAAGTTTAAGGAACACGATGAATTAATTAATTAACTGTTTCCTTAGTTTAAGGAGCATGATGGAATAGTGGCCAAGTTTTTTAGCATTTTTTAACTGTTTCCATAGTTTAAGGAGCATGATGACAATTTTTTTATTATTATTTATTTATTTTTTGCTTGGAGAAATTCTAGTTTCTTGGGGAAATTATTATTATTATTATTGTGGAAAATGAAAGTTTCTCCCGTTATTATTATTTTTTTTTCTTGAACGTTGAATGTAGTTTTTTTTGGTGGTGCATGGCGGAAATTACGTTTTGGTGCCCTGAAATTAGTGGAAAATTCTGTGTTTTTTTATGCGAAAATTCTGTTATTGACAAGGTTTTTTTTTTCTTTTATAATATATATATATATATATATATATATATATATATATATATATATATATTGCTTGCTTTTGTTTATTTATTATTATTATTATTATTATTATTATTATTATTGTTTTTAGGGAAAAAACATCCAAAAATATATTACATTTTTTGTTTTTGTTTATTTATGTATTATTACTTTTTTACCTTTTCCCCTATTTATTATTATTATTATTATTATTTTCATCGAAAAAAAATTATTATTATTATTATCGTTTTTTCCCCAATTAATTTTCTGCATTTGTAATAAAAAAAAAAAAAATCTGCATTTATATTTTAGTCCCTTATTGTCAAGAAGGTGTTTTAATTCTGTTGAAGATTAATTCAAGATGGATTAGTTTTCAATTATTGTTTGATTAATTATTTATTTAATAATTTAAGAAATAATCCGTTTGGTGGTTATTACTTAGATTTCTTTTGCACTTATTTAGGAATTGGTTTATGACTTGTTCTATTTCTTTTTTCTTTTTTTAGGGCGAAGGCCCAAAAATGATACATAACTATTGGCCAAGGAACAGAAGTAGTACATAACTATTTCGAGGTACAAAAATGATACCCAACTTTTCCATGTGATCAAAAATGATATTTTCACTGATATGACAATAATATTAGACATGAAATGTCCAAAATGCCCTGATAATTAAATAAACTGTTACCGGCCGGCGGTTAATTTAGGGCGAATGCCCAAAAATTATACATAACTATTGGCCAAGGAACAAAAATGATACATAACTATTGCAAGGTACACCAATGGTACCCAACTTTTAACATGGAATCAAAAATGATATTTTCACTAATATGACAATAAAATTACACATGAAAAGTCCAAAATGCGCTTATAAATTAAATAAATTTTCTTTCTCACCCTCCTCTTCCTTAGCTTCTTTCTTCTACTAACACTTCCTCCAATAAATAACTTGTCCACCGGCGGCTTCAACTCTCAGCAACTCGTTAGGGCGATCAGGTTGCAAAAACATGAAAACAGAGAAGTTAATCACCCACACTTACACATCTTAAAGCACATCATTTCATTTCATTTTACTACACGCACCGCTCTTTTGCTCTCATTTAACTTCTCTGTTGTAATGATATGATGTGCTTTAAGATGTGTATGTGTGGGTGATTAACTTCTCTATTTTCATGTTTTTGCAACCTGATCGCCCTAACGAGTTGCTGAGAGTTGAAGCGCTGGTGGACAAGTTATTTATTGAAGGAAATATTGGTAGAAGAAAGAAGCTAAGGAAGGAGAGGGTGGGGAAGAAAATTTATTTAATTTATAAGCGCATTTTGGACTTTTCATGTGAAATCTTATTGTCATATTAGTGAAAATATCATTTTTGATTTCATGTTAAAAGTTGGGTACCATTGGTGTACCTTGCAATAGTTATGTATCATTTTTGTTCCTTGGCCAATAGTTATGTATCATTTTTGGGCCTTCGCCCTAAATTAACCGCAGGCCGGTAAAAGTTTATTTAATTATCAGGGCATTTTGGACATTTCATGTCTAATATTATTGTCATATTAGTGAAAATATCATTTTTGATCACATGGAAAAGTTGGGTATCATTTTTGTACCTCGAAATAGTTATGCACTACTTTTGTTCCTTGGCCAATAGTTATGTATCATTTTTGGGCCTTCACCCTTTTTTTACCGTTTTCTACTTAACGTTTTCACGTTTTCATCGTGCTTTTGCTATTGCTGTATTTACTCTCACTATTCACGTTGAACATAGCAAGTTTTGTTGCTCTTACTTTTTTTTTTGGCGAAATTACGGTCTCCGCCCCAAAAATTATGCCTCTTCCCGTTTTCAGTTCCAAAAATTATGGTTTTGCCCGTTTACAGTTTTTTTTTTGGCGAAAATTATGTTTACCGTCACAAAAATTATGCTTTTTATGTTTTCAGTTCCAAAAATTATTTTTCTGTCCCAAAATTGTAATATATATATTGCATTTGTTTTGTTTGTATTTCTATTATTTTATTTATTTATTTATTTATTTGCTCACTTCCCCATATGTTTGCCTTTTTTTAGAAACGGTGACTTCTTTTTATTTATTTTATTTATTTATTTATTTTACTGTTGCTTCTTTTTTTTTGATAATAATTACTGTTGCTTCTTTATATATATATATATATATATATATATATATATCTATTGCTAGCTTCCCCAATATTTTGTTTTTTTTGTTTTTTTTGAATTGTTACTTCTTTTATTTATTGATTTGTTTATTTATTTATTTTTACTATTTATTTATTTATTTATTATTATTATTTTTCTTTTTTCTTTCTTTTTTTTAACAGTTGTTTCTTATACAAAGGTTTATTATATATATATATATATATATATATATATATATATATATATATATATATATATATATATATATATCGGTTTATATATATATAACGGATCATTTCCCTCTTTCATTATGTTAGAAATATTAGGATCATATTAAATGAGTTGTATCTTGTAAGTGGTTAGTGGCCCTATTGCCTATATAAAGGGTCCTAACCTAAACATTTTAGTGTGTGAGATTTATGAGAGTCTACACCAAGAGGGAGAGTTAACTTGGTCTCTCTCCTCATTACCCTAGTGTTAGGGATTTGTTTTGTAAATCCATTTCCTCAATGAGGAGTGGTCATCACCTCTATGAGGGATGTTTTGATCTAGTCCATGAGGATTAGAATATTGTTGTTGTTTTCATATTCTTCTTCATCATCTATCAATATAAAGATTTGTTTAATTCTTCATCTTGTTCTCTTTGAATCGGAATTGCAACAGCAAATAAAGAAAGTGGTAGGAGAGATTATATAATGTTTGTTTTCTTGACTTTGTGTCACACTTGGTTATTTACCCTCGTGTGACTGTGTGTCCACGCTTGTTTCATGACTTCGTGTCAAGTTTGGTTATTTACCCTCTTGTGACTGTGTGTCCACGGAATATTTCGCCTATATTTATAGACGGTCCCTAGTCTGGATAAAGAAGTAGGGTTGTGTTAGGCTTCGGCAGCCAACGTAAAAATATGTCGAATCTATTGAGCATGGACACACACATTGTTTCTATCAATATGTCATTGTTTGGTATTTCACAAGGGCTATCATACTATCATGGGAGAAGGCATATAAAGAAACAAAAGGTTCAAAGAAGAGAAGTGGATGAGCAGTAAGAATAATTGATCAAAAGGGTATGGAATCACTGCAAAAGAAGGAGAGGAAGACCAAAGAGATCTTTTTAATGAAATGTTTACCTCCAAGCTTGACTATTGATAGAGCACAATGACCATGTAGCCGACCCCATTTAATTGGGATAAGGTTTATGTTGATGATGATGATGATGAAACTTGATAAAAAAAACCTCAAGGACAAATTTGATCTTTGCCTTAAGATTTCCAGGGCAAATATGATTTTAACTCCTTTAAACATTGAAGGAGTGGAATTATGATATTTTAATGAAGATAAAATGTTAAATATAAGAGTCATATATTAATAATTTAAAATTTTCAAGCTAACTTCTCAAATTTTTATAAATTGACGCCACAAAATTTTCCCCCTCCCTATTTTCCCAGCACTCCCGTGCCAAACAGACGTTCTTCACTTCACTCCTTCACCCATACTCCGATCACTCCCATCCCAGCTCTCTCTCTCTCTTCGTTGTCTCTGTTCTCTCCGTCCTCACCACCGCCACCGGCGCTCCACGGCGGAGCTGACCGCCGTTCAGACACGCAAGACTTGGGATTCAACTCAGGTGGGCTTTCTATTTTCGGTTTCTACCCTTTTTCTCGGCCTCATTCAGTTTTGGAGTATTTGGTTTAGTCTATCTTCTTCTCTACTCCTTTAACATTATGTGTTGAGTTTGAGTTTGAGTTTGATATTATAAACTGTTCTTCACTCCCATAGGAGGTTAGAAGATAGTATATGAATTTGGAGGTTATTCATGCTGTTAAGACTATGGTTATGAAGAGAATATGTTGGTTTCATGACTGATGGTGATTGAGAATTTTTAATTTCCTTTTTGGTGTGTGGTTTTGTTTTTATTATGGGTGTTAAGTAGCCCTTCAAGGATTGCTGTTTTGTTGGTTCGTGAGTGAAATTAATTGTTGCAATTTTCCTACATGTTCTAATTAACAAAGATGCTATGCTAATTATGTTACTTCATCTTCTTTGGTAATTATTTTGAAACGAAAAATAATTTCTGCCCAGATTAGTGATTTTGTGATAAATGTAATCTTTTATTTGTTACCTTATGAAGTTGGGTACTGATTGATTGTAGGTTTACAAAGTATGCATCCTCATTAAAGTAGATGGGCTGAGAAATGAATGCAATGGTTGGTGGTTTTGTAATGTTGTTGAGTGAATTCTTGTAACTGGTGAATGAACCACATAAGTGCCATTAATTGTTGAGTTAGTTAATTATATTTAAAGGGAGGGTTCTGTATTACATGAGTTTGTCTTCTTTCTTTGGTGAAGCATTTAGTTTGGTAGAGTAAGTTGAGATTTAATGACTTTGATAATTTGGAAATCCTTGGTGATCATGGTCTTCTTTTGGATAGGCTTATTGTTGCATATTGATTTTGAATCATGGTTCTATGAATTTCTACTTTAATGAACCTTTCATTATGATTTATTGACTGCTAGACATTTGAGTTCTGGATGACTGAATGATGATTCCTCTTTAAAGAATGACATTCGTTATGGTCTTATCTTTGGTTATTCTATTGAGATTGGAACTTGTTTCTAAAGACATGTGAAGCAATATGGAAGTGTGCTTTCCTGTTGTACACACCTTATTCTATTATATGCTTTAGTTGGATTTTTGATTTGTTTGTACACACCGAGTAATATTTTTATTATATTATGCCATCTCAAGATGAGGTTCCCTGCTTACACACCAGGAACTAAAATGAATAAAGAGAAAGTAAACAGAAAAATGTTATTGGGGAGAACGCCCTCGGTTCAAGTGAGGGTACATCGACTTCCAAGTCGTGAGTCCCTATTAAACTGTTATATTGCCGGTGTTTTTGACTTGTGGTTGTTATACGCAAGGGTACATCAACCCGGCTAAAGCAAGGGTTGTGATCCCTATTGAACTGTTATGTTACCAGTGATTTGATTGTGTGTATTATTGGAATTTGATTCTTTGATGTGATATTATGTCTACTTGTGTATTAAATTTAGCTGTTGATTATATTTGATTAATGCTGCCTTGAGTTTCTATATGATGTGGTTTGTAAATGAATATTTATGCTGCTGCAATATTAGTATTTAATAGATACTTGCAATTTAGATAAATTAAATGTACATGCGACACTGTATGCAATACACACCACTATACACAACATTTGCACACATCACCTTACTGGCATACACATGCATGTAGTGCAAATGTAGGTAGACAAATAGTTGTTAGTTGTGACATTGGGGTCTAACCCCCGTTATCATTTTTACAGGTGTTAGATCGGGGCAGTGGTGATATGAAAGGATTTAGAGACTTGAGAACTAAGCATTAGGCTCATATGTGCTTCCACATGCTTTCATATTATTTTTCATATACTTGTTTATTGATCTTTAAATCTTTTGAATTTATCTTTCTTGGATTCTCCCTTCTACGTTTTGAGAATGAGCTTTCAGTGCTCATAAATGGGATTAGCAGATGGTGTGGAGTGAGGATTCACCAGTGTCCTCTTCCTCACTTTCTCTGTATTAAACTCTGCTGAAAAAAACGAACTTTTTTCCTCATGTCACCTCAACCTCAAACACTTTGACTGCCATCAATGTGCAGAATACATAGATTTCTCAAAAAGTTCATTTTTTCTCCTACCCATGTCGTTGTTCATTCGATTTTCCATCGCAAGCCTTTCCTCAAAGGTATGCATTCCCTTCATCACTACAAACAGAATAAATATAGATCCATTAATTCATTTTCCCTGAAAAAATCAAACCCCATGAAAAATTTTAAGAATAATGTCACTGATTTTAAAGTGTATACAAGGGATATCGTATGGAAAATTTACAAAATTCTTAAATATTCAACTTGGGATTCTGCTAGAGAAGAATTAGAGAATCTTCCCATAAGATGGGATTCTTTCACAGTCAATCAAGTCCTGAAAACCCACCCACCTATGGAGAAAGCTTGGTTATTTTTTAATTGGGCTTCTGGGTTAAGAGGATTTAAGCATGATCAATATACTTACACAACAATGTTGAATATTTTTGGAGAAGCTGGGAGAATTTCCTCCATGAAACATGTTTTCCAGCAGATGCAAGAGAAGGGAATAAAGATTGATTCTGTTACTTATACTTCACTTATGCATTGGCTCTCAAATTCAGAAAATGGGGATGAAGCAATCAAAGTTTGGGAAGAAATGAAATCTCAGGGGTGTAGTCCTACTGTCGTTTCTTATACTGCATACATGAAGATTCTCTTCAATCATGGCAGAGTAAAAGAGGCTACTGATGTCTTTAAGGAGATGCTTAAGTCTGGATTTACTCCAAATTATTACACTTACACTATCTTGATGGAGCATCTCATTAAGTCTGGTTAGTGTGCCTAATGCCTTCTAGCTGTTTGTTATATGGTCTGCATAAGTGCTAAATAAATAATTTCTAATTGGTATGGTGGAGATTTGAGGTTTCAGATAGTTGTCATGAATAAAGAAGACATTAGAATTTTCTTTGTTATTGCTTACTTTTTGTTCCTATTATTTCATTCCCGAAAGATGTTGAATCACATCTGTACCTGTCATAATGTTTTTCTTTAAATTTTAATTATCAGATTAGTTTGCTTTTAGAAAGCTAAATCTATATCTGAAAAACTTCTAAGACAATATATTAATATGTTTACTCTTCATTAGCTGTTTACAATGTTTAGAGTTTAATATTTCAACAGGTCTTGATTTCTTCTTCGCTAAGCAGCAGTTTCAGGAAAATTGGAGATCTCTGATTCCTGAGTCTTTATTTTCCATTGTGTCCCTACTGTCATTGACAGTGGTGGTTTAGGTGAGGGTAATTATTTTTATTTTTCTGTGATTCAGATAAATGTGAAGAAGCCCTTGAAATTTTTGAGCAGATGCAAGAGGCAGGTGTGCAACCTGATAAAGCTGCATGTAATATATTGATTCAGAACTGTTCTAAAGTTGGTGCAACTACAGCCATAAACCGAATCCTTTATTGTATGAAGGAAAACCATCTTATTCTTCGCTACCCAGTTTTTGTGGAAGCATTGGAGGCTTTGAAACTTGGTGGTGAGAGTGATGCCCTTCTCTGGCAAGTTCATCCTCACTTTTTTGTTCACTATAACTTCAGGAATGAAGCAACAAATGACTGCACAAAAGTAGCTGCTGATTCTTCTATTGATATTGATGAAAGGCTTCTGTTTGATTTATTGAGTAAGGGAAATCTGCTTGCTATTGACCATTTACTTTCAGCGGTTTTGGATAAAAAATTGCCTTTAAAACAGGAGATTTTATCAACCATCATTGATGTAAATTGTAGTCAGTGCAGGCCTGATGGAGCTTTATTGGCTTTTGAGTACAGCGTGAAAATGGGGATAAGTTTGGACAGATCTAAATATATTGCCTTGATAGGCTTGATGATCAGATCAAATTTGTTTTCAAGGATCCTAGAAGTTGTAGAGGTAATGTCTAAAGCTAGGCATTCCCTTGGAATTTATTTAGCTTCTCTTGTAATTTATAGGCTTGGTCGTGCTAGCCAGCCCAGATTTGCTGCAAAGATTTTCAACATATTACCTGATGAACATAAGTGTACTGCCACCTACACTGCCTTAATTAGTGCTTACTTCTCTGCTGGAAGAGTTAATAAGGCTCTAGGGATCTATAAAACCATGTGCGAAGAAGGAGTTTCTCCTGCATTAGGCACCTATAATGTTCTACTTGGAGGCTTGGAAAGAAAAGATAGATCTTCTGAAGCTGATATCTTTAGGAAGGAAAGGAAGAAACTACTTGCTAAGCTTGATTCTGGGGACAGTGTTTGTGTAAAGATATGTAACCTTTTGTTTGCCAGGGATGCATGTTGATGCACTAAGTTCTCAACGTAAACTCAAGCCAGGGGATAAAATACACTAGACAGTGGAAATACGACAGCTAGGCTGCCTTGGAGTTGCTGTTTTCCTTTTAAAGAAAATGAATATTTTGATCTATAAAGTTTTATATATGGCATCCAAGCGTAAGTGTCATATGTATGGATCTGCAACATTTAGCAGCAAGTGCTTGGAAAATGGAATAGAAAAGATAAACCTGAGCATTGTCTTCCAGAACTCAAACCATATATCACATAAAACACTCAATATTGTGGTGTAGCATGGTCACGACTCATGATAAGTTGCTCATAGATTGATGAACCTCTCAAAAATAAGATGCACAGCAAACAAGATATGTGATGGCATGGCAGCATGTACACATCATGAAGAGTCCCCAAAATTGATATTTGAGACAGGTGATAAATTCTGGTGCAAAATTGTTTTGGTTTCCTCAATGTGAGAATCATGGAAATAGAATCAGAAGTAAGGGCTTCATACTCTTGGTTAATTTAATAACAAAAGGTTAATCAGTGTTGCATGCTCGAAAGCAATTGTTGAGGAGAGTGAGAGTGAGGAGTGAGAAAGTGAGAAGTGTGAGGAAGAAGAGGGAAATGTAAATAACCAAAATATATGGGGCTTATATGCAATTTGGCAAAGTTGTTTGACAATCAAAAGTCATTGACCTTTAGTTGGGGTATAATTGAATCCTTTTGGTTACTTTGGGGGTGAATCTAGGTCTGCTGTTAGTTTAGGGTGCCCAATGGTTCAAGGTAGTTACTTGGAGGGCAAATTATAGTTATTAAAAAAAAAATCCTCAATATAAGTCTACACAAAGTGCAAGTAATGATGAAATTTTTTTTTTTTTCGTTTTTATTAACAAATGTAGAAAGAGAAGGAAGGTTCAAGACAAAATATAAAAATACTACCTCCGGTCCTAAATATAGGACCTAATTGACTTTTTTTTTGGAGAGATTAAGGTTGCGAAATAGACTATTGAATGATGACATATTTGATATATTTTTAGATTATCCATTAGTTTATAGGTAAAATAAACTAGTTTAAAGGAAAAAATTAGGTAAATCAATTTATAATTAACTTATTTTACTTTTTAAAGGATTTTCTAGAAAAAGCCAATTAGGTCTTATATTTAGGACCAGAGGAAGTATTATTTTAGATGTTCATTCATAAATGAAACTGGAATTGAAGAAATTTATCTACGATATTTTTAAATTTTAATGAATTAACCTGTTATTTGAAAATTAAGCAAATTAGGCACATAAAAAGTAACAAATATTTCTACATGACATCTAGCTTGAATTATCCTTTTCTTTTACATGGTTTACTGAGCTTTTACTTTCTTCCACTTGTAAAAGCAAGAATAGAAATGGTCCCTTCTCAACATTTTTCCTACATTAAAAATTAAAATCTGCATCTATCGAAATTAAATATCTATAAAGCTTCACAATTATACAAAGTGTTCACATTTTTAAGCATAAATATTATTTATATATGGTCAGAAATATAATATTCTTTACAATTTTTTCTGCTTCTGAGATTAATTAACGACAACACTTATATCCGAATTTGCAACTGTATTTCCATTTAATATATGATGCGAAATGGGAATGGGGGTTAAATTAATTATTTAATCATCAGATGCATTTTTTTTTTCAGTTCAAAAAATCAGCTGCATTTTATTGGAGCAAATTCTTAGACTTCATTAAGCCCAAGTAAATTCTACCTACCCATCGATTACCAACTCACCATTCTAATTTGACTTCCCTACCACCTGAGTAAATCGAGCAAGAGTAAAATAAAACATGATTAATCAATAATCTCGCAAAAAATAAATAACCAGGATATGCATTTTTCTGATAAACTTCACTAAATACTGACTTACTGAATCTATTTTCTTGTATTTGTTAATAAATGCATGAATGTCAAGGTATAAAACATGCATACAAAACCGCTATGCAAGGAGAAATGGAAGTATGGAAATAGCCACGCATCCTACAACTTGTGAAACACAAAAAAATAGCCAACAAATCAGGCACTTCAATTGGGCAAAACTGAGCACTGATCATAGCACATTTATTGCGAGAATGTTGCATAGTTATATCCCAAGGAGCACTGTGTTTCATTTGACTGGTATATTACAATCCGAATCTATCATCCTAAAGAAGCAAAATTGGAGCTCCTTCTAACAAAAAGGGACTAGTGTAATAGAACCTGGTACAAACGCTGAGAAATGATAGAGAACCTTAAATAGTTTCCGTGTGTCTAGAATGTCTTGCCACAAAGGACAAAAAAAATCATATCTATTTTTTTTTCCTACTGCAGAACCCACATTGTGCATTACTCCTCCTGTATGACTACAACTAGAAGCATGTCACCTGAATTTACCATTGTCATGAGTTTGCAGTGGATAAAAACAAATCAACTGAGCCCTGTCTTTTGTTCATAATCAGGTACCTCTTTAGAATAGTGCCTTCAACTTTTCAATAGAAGAAGCTGCCCTTTTATTTGTTGGCTCAAGTACAAGAACATATTTATAATCTGCAGAATAATGAGATGGTCAGCCAAAACCCAAAAGTCTGAAATCTTCAGAAGAAAAGCGGATCAAAGTTCCTTCGGTGATAACCAATAAGAAAGAGATGATAAAACGGTAATAAGCTCTTTTAATTTATTGTTTGCCACCATTTATATCGAAAAAAGTTGTGAGCATGGAACACAACTTATCTTCATGTAAGAATGCAGCAGTTGCAGAGAATTGGACTGTCCAAAATCTTTAGTGAATTATGTATGATGTTCATATCTCTAACTCAAATTAGAAATTCATATTTCTTCAACGGTTAACTTGATTTCAAAAGATTATTCCTGAAAAGTAAGCAGAAAGATGGGAAAACTGAAAAGAATGAAAGAGCATACCATCAACTGCCTCCTTATAGAAGCCTAGCGCCTCTCTTGCCGTACCTCTTCTGAAATAGGCTTTCACATTCTAATATAAAAAAAGGACAAAATTAAAGTCTTATTGTAACATGCCGTATAACAGTCATATCCCAGTTCAAACAATTAATCTGTCACAAAACCATATGGCCTACACGACACTAAGAGTATATTAGGTTTCAAGATGGACAAGAAATCAAACTTGCACCAAGTTCCACACAAAAAAACAAAACAGCACACTTGTCAAAGGCTTGATCCAGAAGGATATAAAATTTCCTAAGATTTTATGTATCCAGAGAATTATGTTGACTGCAAAACCCAATTATAGCCCCAGGAATGAGTAACCATTTTGTTATCTGTCAGACTTAGACTCTATCTTCGAAGTAATGGTAAACAAGATATTTTATCAACAAACTTCATCATCAAGATGTTTAATCCATACACATCTCAAATAATCTATAATCACAAAACTGTCAATTGCTAGTACCACAGCATAGAACTTTGAATTTCAAAGATTACTGGAAGACAGAAGTCACCTTTTTGTCAAGATCAATTGCTCTAGAACAATCTGCCTCAGCTTGAATAAAACTGCATGCACAGAAAAAATATGTATCAAATGTTGGCAAGACAACAATGAGGTTAAACTTGCTAGCTGCAAGAATAAAACCCTACTTGGCAAGTCCAAGATATGCTGCAGCCCTGTTACTGTAATATGTTGCGTTATTGCCACTGAGTTTGATAGCTTCTGTATAGAACCCAATGGCTCTCTGCCATTGCTTCTCTTTGAATGCTTGATTTCCCTGAAATTGTGCAAATAAAGATTGGTAAAAACTCTTATGTATTTATTAGCTTCCAATATATAATACAAGTGATATCAATCTATCTCATGATTGTAGGGATTTGAGTGATACAGAAAATAAAGAAGATTCTATCCTAATTCTATTTAGCATTTATTTTCCTAATCAAATCATATAATTTCCTAATAATATAATTCACAATTATGATTAAGATATACAAATAGTCTACAAATACAAAATTGGAAATATTAAAATTATTTTCATAATTTCTAACAGAAATATTGCATGATAAAAGAAAAAGGAATTTAGGGGATGGAGTCATCCAAAAAAAAAAAAAGAAATAAAGAAAAGATTGCAGATCAAGAACTCAGCTGCAGCTAGACTCCACATAAATACAAATGGAAACCCCATTAAACATTTGATGAAGAACTATGGAAGACAAGTTCCAATAATGCTTATCGTTAATTCAAGACTAATAGAAGATATGGTCTCAGAAATCGAAAAGCACTGAGAATATTTCTTTCACCATTTCTGTGCGCTAAACTCTATTCAAAGTATGGAAGAAAGTGACACATCGTTCAAAATTTTATTTACATATTCTATCATATAGAATCAACCATGAAGATACCAACTTGACCCTGACTGGGATACAAAGTTTGACAAAAGGTTAGTAAATAAGACACAACATGCAACATTGCCATGCAAGAAAAACATAATGCAGTTGATAGGCTAGCTATTGTAATAATGGAGATAACAATCGAGTGCCATAAAAATGTCAAATTATTTACCTAGATTTAATTCTCAAAAACATGGAGACATACAAATGAGATGACGATGATACATGCACAATGAAGAAACAAATGAAACAAGCATTGTATTTTTAAACTCTACTAAAATTAAGGGCAGATTTCCAATCACTAAGTCAACTACCACTTTATGACAGGTCTTCAAATGATGAAATTCATGGGTAGATGAACCATACATTATGCTAGCCACAATCTAAATTACAATGAAGTAAATTTTAGTGCTCCGTGTATGACAGCAATACCTTCTCTTTGGCAATTTCAGCAGATTCCTCCTGACTGACAATATTTCTCGATGATTTGGGTTTAGCAGCAATCTCAGCTTGCTCTTGGAGTGTTGTGTAAATGCTTTGTACAGTATCAAGCAAAAAGCGATCACCACCATGTCGAGCTATCAAGGACACTGATAAAGGACACTTGTCATGAGTTCCAATTGGAATGGAGACCTAACAACAAAAGTCATCAGAAGATAAGTATCAAAGATCAATAGCAGCAAAATGCATAAAAATATAACAGTGTACGTGCTCTATATATACTCAATTAGGTGCAGTTATCTGTGTATATTAAAAACCTTCGCAGTGTTAACTGTAGGGGCTAGAAAGCCTCTACATCCGTATTCTAGATTAAAGACAAAATGCTTATATAACTGCAAGGTATTTAAATAAATGCTAGAAAGCCCACTAGTGTATGACAATGTGAGGAAATGACTTCAACTTATTCTAGAACAAAGATGACAGCAACACAAATTGCCAGTTCCAATATTTACCTGACAGCACCCTGAAATGCTAGCAATACTGAGAAGACTAAATGCCCGACTTTGATAGTCCTCTGACAGGATCTCCTTCCCACCCAATTTTGGAGGAAAATCAGCTACTGTAGGGATCACCAAAACTCCTTCATCCTTAAAGCAAAAAAAAGAGTTAAATTTAGCAAGGTATCTTTTCCAAGTCAAGATAAAAATTTAGTTATGATATCTCATGAAAAATCCATTTTCACCAATTTTTTCAGTTGGAAAGTTGGGAATATAGTCCTTAGTCATTAGATCACACTACCTTCAGAAGAGAATTGACTGCAACACGCATCTCATTTCTGACAGATTTCCAATTTTCGACATCTTCATCTGATACCTCAAACTTCTCTTGCAATTGAGCTGAGATAGCAGGATGTAAAGTAGGCTTTTCTGCGTTCATCCACTCCTCATGTTTAAGTAGAAATTCATGTCTGAACAGGCAGATTCATGCAATAATCACTATAATATTTAAGATGTTTAGACAATCATATTACAGAGATCTAAATAAATAAGGGCACAAAAGAAGATAAATTAAAAGGAAGCACATATATCACATGATTAGTGGTTATAAAGACATAGTTGACATTACTTTCAAATCACATAGCCATTTACATATTCGCCAATAATAGGGACAGTGCAAGTACAAATGTAAAATTTGTAGAAAAGGCAACAAACAGAATGTACAAGTAACATTTTAACAATAAAAATTCCACTGTAAAATAAAATAACTAACCTCTGAAGCAACTGCATAACATCGGCAAGTAATTTCAGTGAAGAGTCTTTAAGTTCACCATTTACATGCTGGCTAGCCACCGCTTTCAAGCTGGGAACTTTAGAACTAAAATACTCCGCAAGATTCATATGCTTTAGTACTTGCCCTGAAGACAATTTATGTTATGTAATGCATTTGAATATGCAACATAGAAGTTTCTTGTAAATACAACAACATACAATAAAAAGCTTCTAAAGATGATAAGAATAAACTTTATTGAAAAGAAGCAAAGGACAAAAGAACATACTTCCAAAAAGTTTTTCTGTGGATTTGATCACCACCTGAGAACTCTTTTCTTCTGGAACATTTATAAGTTGAAAACAATCATCTGCTATTATTATTTGTCGAGGGTTGCGAGGAATAGCAAATGATGCCGGCAGCAGTATCTGGCCAACACGATTCAAAACTTTAGGATCCTTTGCAAACCAACCTGCACAGGATCATAAATTTGATATGAAGCCATAAGAAAAAAAGCACCTTTTATCATAAATGAACAGTTCATTAGAGAGAGAAAATAAATGAATTATTTGTACCAACAGTGTCCAGGCTTGTTGAAACAGGAATAATTCCCATGTGAGAAACAGCGCCATATGAGGGTCGAAACCCCAGAACACCACAAAATCCAGCTGGTACTCTTACCCCTCCAACAGTATCAATACCTATCGTAAGACAAAGGCATCAAGCAGACAAGGCGTTTCAGACTCTAGTAATAATTTCATTAAGTAGAACAAGGTAACCACAAGTTGATTTAATAATCATATCTTTACTTATCTTCATCACACACCATGATGAATTATAAATACTAAGGTTATTGTGAAGGTTCAACTAACAATGCATCCAAGTATTCCTTATGTTTTAAATATCTATATTTAAACATAATTATGTGGTTGAAAATTTAAACTGTAAACATTCGACAAAGATTGAGTCAAGCAAGAATGCAGCAAGTACATTTTTGGCAACCCAGCGGAGGGTGAGAAGACCTTGAAAAGAAACAACCAACAAATGATCTGGTCTGAATTCAAAAAATGAAATTTCGAGGGGCATTCACCCATATAGATGATTTTGCAACATTTAAGAGTTATACGATGACTTCTTAATAAGAGAACTTCATGCGGCTAACAGACTACCCTTTTCATAATTCAAATTCAGCAGTCAAAACTTCAAACAGATAATCTCTCTTATGCTCCTACATCAACATAATCTTATTGGGCAACCACGGTCCTGATCAACTGCATTACCCTTGAGATAGTGTGGGCCACTTGAAAATGGTGTTAGCAAGATATTATTCTTGCCCATTTTTAAATCTTAAAGTGGCATTTGATAATTTATTGTGGCATTATTTTCTGCTTCCTTTTTCAGAATACAAGGAGATTCAATCTTTTGTCATTATATCCTAAAATCTCTAAGATCTTCATGGGTTCCTGCTGCAGGAATAATGCTAGCAATCCTTTATGACTTTTCCAATCTTCTGGGATAAAAAGACAAATTTACATTATCCTCTGTTTTTGCTCAGTTCAGCAATTCTATTACTATGTACCGACAGATCTATTATTCAATTCAATAAGTGTCATATCCATGTAATTAAGAAGAGATAGAATATAAATGATGGTATAAAACCATTTCTCCAGAAGTTCAGTTAGTCAATTTCATCAATATTCAACTACCTAAAGCCCATATCTTTGATGTCATCCATAAGGTATGAACAAGCAATACATCATTAGAAAACCTAAGTTAGGGGGGCATAAGAAGTTATAGGTTAAAGAGCAGTTGACAACAGTTCCATAACTGTTTAATTGGTTAAAGAATGTACCAACATAAAATTAAATATGTAATTCTAGAAAATCAATTAGTTAATATTGGAAAAATTTAAATGACTGTAAACCTTAATTAATGTCAACCACAAATAACAATGAATTCACCATGTACCATAAACCCAAACAAGTAGTACCAAAACAAAAGCAGCCCACCTAGAGAAAATTCAACCAAATCAGCAGCAACAGCCACAGCAGCACCACCAGAGGAGCCACCTGGTACTCGAGCATGTACGGCAGGATTGGTTGGTGTTTCAAAATGCTTGTTTTCACCACTGATACTGCACGTAAGAAAGGCCAAAAACAAACATAGATTTCCCAAATCAGAAGTGTTGTTGTGCATGGGTCAATAAATGGTATTATTACGGAGCAAGCACATAACAAAGTCCCCCAAACCACAAGCCATGGGCTTTTACATGGAAATCGTTTTTGTGGTTTTTCAGACCGTATGCATCTCATATCAGGGAGAAAATAATTATGAACGTGAATTCTAAGTTGAGACATAATCAGTAATCACAACTTTGAGGGAAAAGCAACTAGGACAAAAGGCAAACAGAATCAATGATTAACAACTGTAAAATTTTCCAAAGCACCTCACTATTTTCACATGAATTTTACATGCTGAATTGAATTGCACAATCCATGGCCAATTTTAGGATTGCTTCTGATTTCTCATATATTAGGATATACTCTGCACCAATATAGTACTCCCTCCACTCCTATATTTTGCTCCTATGTTTAGGACCTAGTTGACTTTTTCAGATAATCCTACTAAACCTAACACATAATCTAATAATACATAAATTAGGATTAAGTGGTTCACTTAGCTGCCCAAATATGTTGAAAAAAGTGAAGTGCTGGAGGAAGTAATAGAATATGATACTATAATACCAACCCAAGTGCTAGTTCATCTACAACAGTTCTGCCAATGCAGGTGGCACCTCCGTCAACAAGAGAAGAAACTGCAGCAGCAGTGTGAGAAGCAGGCCCATGTGTCCTTGCCCAGTCCGGATGGCCAAACGAGGTAACATACCCCTCTATATCAAATCTGCATATCACACCAAATAATATCTCATAAAACAAACACCACAACAATAACTTCACCAACAACTGCAAACCCACAAACACATGCCAAACTCACGAGAAAGGGTCAACCCAGTTCTAGTCCCCACTTGGTGAGGGTACAGGTGTGAAGGGAATATACTAGACAACCTAACCTCTGCTTTTTGCAGAGTGGCTGATTCGAACCCGCCACCTCATACCCACACGGCAAGCGAGCTTACCGTTGAGCTAAGCCGGCCCTTCACCAAACTCACAAGAAACTAAATAAATAATAAAAAAAGCAAACCTTCTTATAAAGAACAAAAATACAAATACCCTTGACAATAATAAAGAGCATGAAACTACAGCAAATGAAGTAACCCTTGAAAAAAAGAGAAAACGTTGAATACCCAAAAGATGAAAACATGGGAATATGGTTCCTATGTGACTTACACATCGGAGACTGCGAAAGAGAGAGGTGTGAGGGGGTGAGGGGCCTTGGGGGGAGCAGGCTGAGGAGGAGGAAGGAGAACAAACTTCTCCATGAAAGCTCCAAAGTCTTCTTTGATGGCCTTCTTCAGCTTCCTCGTCATAAGCAGAATTCCAGCTACACCCAATCCTAAGAGCACCCACAAGTTGGCGGACTGAGACGCCATAAGGGTTTGTTTGTTACACACTTGAGAGTTGAGACCAGCTAATCCTGAAACTCTAAAACCTACGAAGAAGGCTGGATAAAAATACTGTAGATAAATATACACACACACACGTACATATGAGGGTAATATTTTTCCAATTCGTCTCTAGTGCTTTATGGTAACCACCGCCTTAAAAATATGTGTCGTTCAAGTGGAGAAATAAATGGAGAAGATTTAAAGAGCTTAAATTTGTGAAGGTAAATGTAAGTGAAAAACTTTTTGGTGTTTAATAAAAATTAAAATGTTCATAATTATATTTTTCCAGTAGAAGTAGAACTAATTTATTCTGTTATAAAAAAAAAGAACTAATTTATTCTACTTATAAAGAAACATGTAGTTCAATTAAATATAGCATATATCTTTTGATTCATTAACTTCGAGTTTATGTGATAGAATGAGAGGGTGTAATTAACGTTAATTCTAAATGATGCCCTGATATTAAATATAAGAGATATATACTCATTACACTAATTGTTAAAACGTGTATAAACATGGTTGCATGTTTGATTTTATTTTCTAAAGAAAAAGTAATTGTGTGTGTGCATGCCTTAAATTAGATCAATTCAAGCAATAATAATGAGATCAATTGGGGATAACCATGTGTGTTTGGGTTGTGGGGGAGGGAGAGCGGAAAGGAGAGAAGTTGGTATTTTTGGAATATCAAAATATTTAAGAGGATAAAATGATTTTAGAAGAAATAAAATTTTGAAATTTCGATTGGGAGTAAAAGGAAAATTTAGAGAAAGAAAGTCGTCGTTAGCTCAACTCTTGCACAATGGAGTGATATACTTCTCCATTGTAACATTGGGATTTCTTTGAGTAGGTTTCATCATTGAAGCCCTCTCATCTCCAATTCGACACTAAACCTATTTAGCTCAGTTCCCATCAAGTTTTATCAAATCCCAGTTGGATTACTCTACTCATGAGTTCTGGAGTGCAATAGAGGAAACCCTAAACTTCACTCGTGTGATCCTTTCTCCCACCTACTATATGGGGTTTATCTCCAATCATATCGTGATGCTCTTCAATCCCAGGTAAGTAAATTCATCTGTATGACTTATCCATGTTTAAATCATCTGTCAGATTCCATTATCGAATTTCTAAGGATCATACCCAATGAGTTTGTGTTTATCTGTGAAAACCTTCTTATGTGCTTGAAACTGTAATCCCTTTTGTGTCTACTTCGAGGCCTATGCAATTATGCATGTAGCCATCTTTAAGTTTAATCTTGCACTCTTCTCTTTTAATTGGTTTCTAGTCTACTCAGCAATTAGGCCTTCAGGTTAAGGCTATTGCATAGCCACAGTTTGCATAATGATCACTTCTGTAGCTATTTTTCATTCCCCTCACCCTCGACGTTTGGCATTCCCATCCTTGTAACCCTATTTATATCCCCACCCCCTTTGTTATTTCTCACCAAGTTACTCTCCAACCTCCACTTCTGACTAAATACGTTCTTTGTATCTTTCCGGTACTTCACCACTACTTCTGGTTTCTCTCTTCAATCCATTTCCTTTTCCTCCTTGACATCATGGCATTTCCTCCCGGCTTTCATCCACTGAGATTTTCTCCCTCAACTGTATCCTTTGACCCGTCCCTCCTTGAAAACAAGAGAGCTGAGCTGGACCACTATGGCATAGTTGCCATGGTTGGCACTAGCACTTTCCTTCCTGACCGCTTAGAATTCAGGTTAAATCGACTTTGGAAGTTAGACTCTCTTTTTTGGGTTGAGGGACAAATTGGAAACTACATTTTGCATGAGTTCAACACTCAGTTGGACTTGGACTTCATGATTTTTGATAGTGGACCTTGGTCTATAGACAACTCACTTCTGGTAGTACATAGATTACAACCTAATATGACCCTACATTCCATGAGGGTTATTACAATACCGGTCTGGGTCCAGCTCTGTGGTCTACCTTTAGACTATCATGTTCATGAAAGTGAGGATGCACAAGAGGGGGGTGAATTGTGCAACAAAAACAATATAAAATAAAGACACTAATACAAATTCTTTTATACTGGTTCGGTCTAACTTTTGACCTACGTCCAGTTCTCAATCCCTTAATTGAGTTCCACTAATTCACAAGTTTTAAACGGGTTCACCTGCAACCTTTACAACCACAAGTTTTACGGCTAACTTGCAACCTTACAACCACAAGTTTTACGGGCTAACCTGCAACCTGACTCGCTCCCCCTTACTACCCGCAAGGGTTCGACCTTTACACAAAGGATTTACTACAAAGTTCACTTAAAGAACAGATTGTGATAAACACTTAAGTACAATGAATGCTCTCAATAAATGTAGAGACTTAAATACAAAGAGTACAAGATGATAACAATAAGAATAACTCTCAAGGTATTAAATGCTCTTTTGACTTTAAGGCTTTCTGAATATTCTATGGGTATTAGCTTTGAATGCTCTTAGCTTTTGTGAGTTCTTCGTGTGTTGTTCTTGGTGAGAGATGTTATATTCTTCATAAATGATGAAGTTGTTCCTTTTATAGTAGCCTCTAATACACCAGTTGCTTGAGGGCAATAAGTCCGTTTGAATATAGACGTTTATCCCTTGTTACCGTTGTGCTCATTAATGCTCATTAATGTTTAGCAGGGTTGACTTATGCTTTAGCTCTGGAGCTCTGAAAAGTAGCTATGACAATATTGCTTTGACAAAAGCAATTCTGACATTTGAGCACTTGTACGGTCTCTGACTCTTGTACTTGCTATCGGATGAATTTTGGCTATCGGAAGTAAGATCCTTGTTCTGCAAATGTTAGTCCAAGTATGTGCAGTGCAAAGAGTGTTCACTATCGGAAGCTCATTTGCTACCGGAAGTGAGTCTAAGTTCTGCATGCAAATGTTAGTCCCACAGAATAATATAATCAAGTGCAATGGGAAGCGTTTCTGCTATGGGAAGCTATTCTACTTAGACTAGGTTAACTAGGTTCAGACTTAGCGTTCAATTGACTTCTTGAAAGTTTTTCTCAGAATACTTTCTTATTATTTCCTTGAAGAGATACTTACAATATATAGAGGAATTAGAACATAATCCTAATAATAATTAGGATCATATTAGGATCATATCCCTGATTGCTTTCTAAGAATAATCAGAATCATATCTCTGATTATTCTCTCACAATAATCAGAATCATATCTCTGATTATATACTCTCCTAAAAATAAGGAACCTTAATTCTATGAGATCAGATTTTATAACAATCTGATCATTACATGATATATATATTTGGGAAACTAATTAAATACATAAATAAGAAAGATATGGACTTGGTAGCTGGCATATATTCCAACACTCCCCCTCAAGCTGGCGAATATATGTTTACCATTCCCAGCTTGCTCTTGAAGCTTTCAAATTTCTCTTGAGTGAGAGATTTTGTCATTACATCTGCAATCTGATTTCTTGAGGGAACATAAGCTAACTTAATTACACTGTTGTCCACTTTCTCTTTAATAAAATGTCTGTCTATCTCCACGTGCTTAGTTCTATCATGGTGCACTGGGTTGTTAGCCATTTTTATTGCTGACATATTGTCACACCAAACATTTATTGGAGTGCAGCCTTTAATTTGAAGTTCTGCTAGAAGTCTTTTAAGCCACATCCCTTCACATATTCCTAGCGCCAAAGCTCTAAGTTCTGATTCAGCTGAGCTTCTTGACACCACTGGTTGTTTTTTGCTTCTCCACGTCACTAAATTTCCCCATACATATGAGCAATAACCTGTAGTTGATCTTCTATCTTTCTTGGACCCTGCCCAATCAGCATCAGTGAATAATTCAACTTCTCTTGACGTGTTCTTTGCAAAGAACAGCCCTTGTCCCGGAGTCTTCTTTAGATATCTTAGGATTCTATAAACTGCTGTCATGTGTTCTTCTTGAGGACTACACGAAAATTGGCTAACCACACTTACAGGATAACTAATGTCAGGTCTAGTGTGAGATAAATAAATAAGTTTTCCCACTAACCTCTGGTATCGTTCTTTGTTTACTTCTTTACCGTTTGGTTTGATTGTTAGTTTTTGATTGAGCTCCATAGGTGTATGGGCAGGTCGAGCTCCAAGCATTCCGGTTTCTTTTAATAGGTCAAGTGTATACTTGCGTTGGCATACACTTATCCCTTTGTGGCTGCGAGCTACTTCCATACCTAGAAAGTATCTTAATGGGCCAAGATCTTTGATTTCAAATTTTGTTGCTAGCTCCTTCTTTAGCTTAGTGATTTCATCATAATCATCACCTGTCAATACAATATCATCTACATATACAATGAGTATAGTTAATTTATCCCCATTTCGTTTAATAAATAAAGTATCATCAGCTTGGCATTGCTTATAGCCTAGCCCTTTGATTTCTTTAGAAAATTTTTCAAACCATGCTCTTGGAGATTGTTTTAGGCCATATAAAGATTTTTGTAGCCTACAAACCTTCCCAGAATTCTCATATGTCCTCATTCCTAATGGAATTTCCATATATACTTCTTCTCCTAAATCACCATTAAGAAAAGCATTTTTGACATCAAGTTGGTGTAAAGTCCAATCTAGATTTGCAGCAAGGGATAATAAAACATTTATAGTGTTTAATTTAGCTACCGGTGCAAATGTTTCTTGGTAATCGATCCCATATGTTTGTGTAAATCCCCGAGCAACCAATCGGGCTTTATATTTATTTATGCTACCATCTGGGTTATATTTTAATGTAAATACCCATTTACTACTTACCACTGTTTTACCTTTAGGAAGTTTTGTCAGCCTCCATGTTCCATTTTTATGAAGTGCCCTTAATTCTTCTTCAATAGCCTGTTTCCAATGTGGATTTGTAATGGCTTCATTGAAGTCCTTTGGTATCTTTACACTTTCTACATTTGCTACAAAAGCTTTCAGGTTAGAGGAAAGTTTATCATATGAAACATACTTACTGATAGGATGCTGTGTACAGCTCCTTTTTCCTTTCCGTAAGGCTATCGGCCATTGAAGTTCTTCAAGACCCGTATCAGGTGCAGAATCATGGCGCTGTGTAGTAGGAATGGTTCTATTCTCTTGTTCTTCTGTTATGTTTTCTATAATATCCTGATCTGTTAAGGAATTTAAGGGCTCAAACGGATTTGTATCGTGGAAAACGGATCTGTTTGGGATTAGTTCACTGTTTTGAAGGGTTATTTCCTCAGTTTGTTGTTCTGTAGAGGCAAGGGGACCTAGGAAACTTGGTGGATGTTGAACTGAATCATTATAGTGATTACTAACTAACCATTCATTTCCGTAATTTTCCCCTTGAAAGGATGATTTGGGATAGTAAGCTTGCTGTTCAACAAACTTCACATTCATGGTAATATAAATTTTGTTAGTTGATGGGGAAAAACACTTGTAGCCCTTTTGATTAGAAGAATAACCAAGAAATATGCATTTTATTGCTCTAGGATCTAATTTTCCTCCCTTTTCATTATAAACAAAAACAGTGCACCCAAAAATCCGTGGAGGAAGAGAGGTTATAAAAGAAATATTTGGATAAATCTCAAGGAGCTTTTGAAGAGGGGTTTGAAATTTTAAAATCTTTGAAGGCATTCGATTTATCAAATGAGCAGCGGTAAGAATTGCATCTCCCCAAAAATGGTTAGGAACATTTCTTTCAAACATCAAGGCTCTAGCAACTTCAAGAAGATGTCTATTTTTTCTTTCAGAAACCCCATTTTGTTGTGGTGAGTAAGCACAGGAAGTTTGATGGTGAACTCCATTTTCATTTAAAAAAGTTGTGAATGATGAGTTTAAATATTCTCTTCCATTATCTGTTCGTAAGATTTTAATTGTGGTATGAAATTGATTTTTGATAAAATTGTAAAAGTTTTGGAAGACAGAAAAAACTTCAGATTTATCTTTTATTAGGAAAACCCAAGTTAATCGTGTGTGGTCATCTATAAAGGTGACAAACCATCGTGCTTTGGAGTTAGTGTCAAACTTAGATGGTCCCCAAACATCACTGTGAATTAGATTAAATGGATGTGAAGGGGTGTATGGTTTAGAAGAGTAAGTATTTTTCACTTGTTTTGCAAAAAAGCATGTATCACAATGGAAATCAGAAATCACCTTTTTATTTAAATTTGGAAATAAGATCCTCATATAATTGAGGCTAGGGTGGCCTAACCTAGAGTGCCACAACATTATTTCATTGGCCTTTATAGTAGAAGTAGAACAGATTTTTGGTAAGGGGCTTTGAATGTAGTAAAGTCCATTCCATACTTTAGCAGTGCCAATCATTTTCCCCGATACCAAGTCCTGAAAAACACAACCAAGATTATCAAAGCTGATAAGACATTTTAAATGTGCAGTAACCTGTCTCACAGATAGAAGACTGCATTTAATTTCAGGAACATATAGGACATTTTTCAAGATAATATTCTCAGATATGATTATTGTTCCTGAACCTAAAACTTTTGCAAACTGCCCAGTAGCAACCTCTACATGATTATGATCAGAATAGTCATTAAATTCAGAGAATAACTCCTTAAAACCAGTTATGTGGTTTGTTGCACCTGAATCAATTATCCACAAATTGTTGGTAATTGTTTGGCTACTAAGGATATGAGTTAGAGCAGTACCTTCATGAGCCAAAGTGACAGAAGGTGTGGGGTTTTCACTTGGTGCAGTGCTGTGTTTACTTAGAATTTTTCGTAACAGCAGCAACTCCTCTTGATTGAGCGTGCTTTCATCAGATGTGGTACCTACCATGAGTCCTTTGCTTCCATTTTTCCCTTTTGGTTTATAGTTTGGAGGTTTTCCATGGAGTTTCCAACATTCTTCATGTGTGTGACCATTCTTATTACAATGATCACACCTTTTTCTAGGTTTTTGATCACCTTGAGAGCCACGAATAGCAAGAACAGATGAATTGTTAGAAGGCATAAAAGAAAAAGAATTGGAATTAGTAAGTACCTTCCGACTTTCCTCAAATTTCATAGTATTAAATGCTTCTACCAATGGTGGGAGAGGTTTAATACTCATGAATCGACCCCTAATATCTTCAAATGAATCATTGAGACCAAGGAGGAATTTATAGCATCGATCTTGGTCCACTAATTTTCTGTAATAAGTGGCTGCTGCTGGACTTGGCCATGTATGAACCTCATACAAATCAAGCTGCTGCCATAATTTTAACAAGGCAGTGTAGTATTGAGTTACAGATCGTTCACCTTGGATCAAATCATGAAGTTGGCGTTTAATTTGATACAACGCAGCAGTGTTTTCAGTATCCGAATAGGTGGCTTTTGCTGATTCCCAGATTTCTTTAGCAGTGGAAGCCATAAGATAATTCTCACCAATTTCAGCGTTCATGGTGTTGACAAGCCATGCCATCACAAGGTTGTTCTCTGCACACCAATTTGTGAAGGATGAATCTGTAGACGCTGGTGGATTATCAACCACATATTTCTCCTTGTTGCGGCCTCGGAGAAACATAAGAACAAAACGGGACCATTGCAAGTAATTATTGCCATTGAGCCGATGGGTAATTGGTGTTTGAGAGAATGGGTCAGATATAGAAGATAGTGATCCCATTGCTGGTGTGTTGCTAGATTGGCCACTACCAGTTTGACTAGGGTTAGGGTTGCTGCCATCAGCAGCCAAGGCAAATGGTTGCTGTAAAACAGCTTTGTAAGACATTGGGAATAATCTTCCCAAGCTCTGATACCATGAAAGTTTTTCTCAGAATACTTTCTTATTATTTCCTTGAAGAGATACTTACAATATATAGAGGAATTAGAACATAATCCTAATAATAATTAGGATCATATTAGGATCATATCCCTGATTGCTTTCTAAGAATAATCAGAATCATATATCTGATTATTCTCTCACAATAATCAGAATCATATCTCTGATTATATACTCTCCTAAAAATAAGGAACCTTAATTCTATGAGATCAGATTTTATAACAATCTGATCATTACATGATATATATATTTGGGAAACTAATTAAATACATAAATAAGAAAGATATGGACTTGGTAGCTGGCATATATTCCAACACTTCTGCTATGGGATGTGTACTACATCCGCAAGCGCTAGTTATGTTGTTTTTGCTCTAAGTCATCCGGTTGTGATTTTACATCCTGTAGTGTTCTAACTTAGGATTTTCAACCTCGTCTTATTCTTCCGAAGTGTTCATTATGCTCTTTCATGTTTTAGTCTTCATCAAAACTTAAGATTCTAACATTCTCCCCCTTTTTGATGATGACAAACTTATAGTTAACTATGAAAGCATAATTAACAAAAAAAACTTAGACCTAAGGGGAACGTCCTCAGGCTCAGAGAGTGGTTCAGCCAGCACCAATTGCATATCAGCTTGTTGAATTGAGGATGCTGCTGTTGCTTGTTGGCGAATGAATTGAACAGCCATATCTCTGATAAAGTTCTCAGCACGGCGAGCTTGTTCCAAATTCATTGCCCTTCTGAGTGCAGCCTCAAAGTCCACATCTATCCGCAGCGAAGGCTGTCTCAAGGTAGCCCCTTCTTGATACGTCTGTATATTGGCAGGACTTGGGCTAGCTCTTGAACCATTATCTCTCCCCCTTTTGGCATCATCAAAAGGAACAAGTGAAAAACTTAAGGTTTAACATTGTACGTTTATACAATCTTTTCATAAAGGAACCTGCAAAACTAAAGATTGACACTCCGATGCCTAAGTTAGTACAGTTTACAGGCTTTAACATTTAAGCACAAGTTTATAATGAAGAATTTAAACTTCATTTGGGTTTACCAGTCCCAAAATTACCTCTTATGTAGGTAAATTGATCAACCCCCAGAGGCTTGGTAAAGATATCTGCAAGTTGATGCTGGGTTTGAACAAATTGTACCTTGACATCTTTCTTCTGAACATGATCTCTAATGAAGTGATGTCTGACATCAATGTGCTTTGTTCTTGTGTGCTGAACGGGATTCTTGGCTAGGCTAATAGTGCTTGTGTTGTCACAAAGGATGGTTTTTCAACCTCTGGAAATTCTAAGCCAAGATCTCGAAGTTGGTTTTTCAACCACAGCACGTGGGCACAACAACTTGCAGCAGCAATATACTCTGCCTCTGTGGATGATAGTGAAACGCAAGTTTGCTTCTTGCTTGCCCATGACACTAGACCGCCACCAAGGAAAGACACATTGGCCACTAGTGCTCTTCCTATCTGTTTTATAACCTGCATGGTCAGCGTCAGAGTAAACCCACAAGAATTCTTGGTTTCCTCTGGGATACCAAAGACCAAGTTCTTGTGTTCCCTCAAGGTATCTCAAAATTCGTTTAACACATGTAAGGTGAGATTCCTTGGGGTTGACCTGAAATCTAGCACACATGCCAACACTAAATTGTATATCAGGTCTGCTAGCAGTTAAATATAATAGGGAACCTATCATTCCTCTATACAGTGATTGACTAACAGAACTTCCTTTTATATCAGCATCGAGAGCGGCAGTGGTGCTCATGGGAGTATCATACTCCTTGCATTCATCCATCCCAAACTTCTTGAGGATTTCTCTACAGTACTTTGTTTGGGAAATGAAGATATCATCTCTTCTTTGTTTGATCTGCAGGCCTAGGAAGAAGTTCAATTCTCCCATCATTGACATTTCAAATTCTCCCTGCATTGTCTTTGAAAACTCTTCACAGAGTTTCTCGTTAGTTGCTCCAAATATAATATCTATCACTTGTGGTTTCTCATTTGGAATTGGTAATGAGCAATTTTATAAATGAGTGTATTATGATACATGGAAAGTCATTTGAAGATACCAATCTCCCTTCTTCTACGATTCCCACCACAAGACTGGCTAAAATTCGAGCTAAAAGCTGGTTCTTAGCTAAGACAACAACAACAACAAAGCCTTATCCCAACTAGGTGAGGTCAGCTACATGGGTCACACGACATAAGTTAAATGAACAAACTAACTAAATGGTGATCAAAATAAACATACATATATACATTTACAAAAGGAGAGGAGTTTTAAAGAGTTACTCCAAACAAGGGTACAAAATGATCCTAAGGAAAATAGATTTAGCTACTCATATTCAAATAAAAACTATAATCCTAAAAGGAATACATAGTCATAAATGCTTACAAAGAAGGAGAGATGTAGAAGAAACACAAAGGAGGGAGCTAAATGTCTTTCAATGCTTTCACCAACTTCCGAACCTTCAATCTTCAATCCCCAAGCAAACCCAAAGCTAAGAGACCCAAGAAGAGAGTGTTTTTGTGCCCTAAATATTGCCCCAAGTCGAGTCTTTCCATTGTGGTTCAAGTCCTGCCTTTTATGTATAAGATTTTTAATTCAAAAACACACAATTTCATTTTTATCGCAGATTCGCTATACGTTTGTTGGCCACGAACCTCCAACGAATAAATTGGCAGAAATGGTGTATTTTGGGTCAATGCGCAGTTCGTTCGCTAAGAGCTAACGTCCAGCAAATCCTTTTTCGTAGGTTTGTTGTGCGTTTGCTGAAGGCTAACATCCAGCAAACCCTTTTTCTTTTTTTCTCTTCTTTTTTGTTCATTGCTTCCTTATTTTTATGTTCCTATGCCTATACATCTGTTCCTACTCACATTTACTAGAAAGGGATGGTGAGTTCCTCAACATATATATCAAACATTAAGAAATTTCAACTCGTAGTCTCACACACATGTATTTCATATCATTTTCTTTACACTATGAGTATTGCTATATCTCTATCTATTTATTTACCAAAAACATGTGATAAGTCAGAAAATTCAGATGAAATGTGTGTTCAGTTATGTAGCTTATCACTCCCCCAAACTTGAGTCCTTGCTTGTCCTCAAGCAATTTAGAAATCTTTATGATTTGACCATATGTTTTCTCTAATTTGATTTAATTACTTATTCTCACATGTCACTCTCTTAATTGAGTCTTAGAAAGTATGAGCTATATGTAAAGATGTATGCATCTCAATTTTAAAACAGACTTTCCAAGATCTTTGAACTCGTGTGTGTGTGTTGGAGTTAAGACATATTATCCAGATTTTAATCCAGCCACTTGTAATAATTCAATGCATGTATAAAATCTCATTTTCAAGTTTCTCCACTCTTTTCTTTACCCTTCTCCATTTTCAACTTGTGGCACATAAATTCAAAATCAAGAGGGCCTTCAAGGCTTGTAATGGGGTTAAGGGTTCAAGTGATTAGCTAATTGAAAAAATGAGATAAAAGAATTCAAATATCTTGAGATAAATGAATACATTTAATTAGAATCACTTACACACATAATTTTTTCCAAGAAGCTTAAAATTCCCCCAAACTTATCTTAAACTTATCTCAAACTTATCTCAAATTGATTCTTTGTACTCCAAGTCTTATTGCAACATCTTTTTTTCATCTTATTTTCTCTTTTATTTTACTTTTGTTTTTTTTCTTTTTCTTTTTTTTCATTCTTTCATCATTTTCTTCATGACTTAGGAGTACAAACTTTTCTTTCACAATCAATATTTCCCTTCTCACAATGTTCTTACATTTACACATCTTTAACAACCTTACAAATCCTCACTACTTGTCACGCCCGAAATTTTAAACGTGACCGGCACGAAGTTTAAGGTATCTAAACTTCGTAAGCCATTAAAAGTTAAATATAGGGAAACTAAGCATACATTTTGTTATACATAGTATTTCCAATCATTTACCATTTAAAACATTGACTATATCATTTCATAGTAATCTAAATTTTATACTTCAGCCATACAAGACCTAATCTCCTCAAAACAATCCCTGCCACCTAAATTCCTATTTGATAACTTCACCTAATTAAATTCATCTTTAAGCATTGACCAACTTCAAAACAAATGTCCTATATCCTTTACCACAATCACCTCCAAAAGCGGTGCAGAAAGCAAATTAATATCACCCTTCCAGTCTTCAATGGACAATTAACACATAAGTGCTAGACAGAATAGAACAATAAATTTTCTCCCCATCCTCAAATTCCCCTTTTATATAAGAAAACCAAATCGACAGATAAAACAATATGATTCAGCCTAAACATAGTCATTCAACACTAATATGACAATACAAAGTAAAGATTAAATTTTAGAAACTTCAACTTACTATGACAGTATTTGTATTTGAGAAGAATAAATACCAAAGGGAAAGATTAGCATAATATTTAGTAAAATAATTTCTTTCAAGTATTACAAAATAAATATGAAAACTCATTATTATGAAAAGCTTGTTTTCTATAGAGGAACTGACACGCAGCGAATAACAAGCGCAGCACAGAGGCCACGAAACAAGCGTGGACACACAGTCACACGAGGGTAAATAACCAAGCGTGGCAAAACCACGAAACAAGCGTGACACGAAGTCACGAAACAAGCGCTTTGTGTCTAGTTCCTCCAATAAAAGTATATATCGTAATAAATAAATCAATTTGAAATCACATATCAAATCTCATCAACCGTAGAACTTCAAAACGTTTGGAAGCATACTTGGGCCAATATACCCAAAAAAACAATAACCAATATTCTGGGAATACGATAACTCCTTTATCAAATAGTTTATTATAAAATATCCCAGCATGAAATTCCACAAAAGTGTCTCTATAATTTTCAAATCACTTCTATACATAAGTATAAAATAGGGAAATTTAATTACAGGTCCCCCACAAGGGAGTTAATACTGGAAAAGTCCCAAAAGTTGAAAATATTAATGCAGGGTCCCAAGGGACCTCACATTAATATATTTGAAATGTGAAAAGACAGTTTTGCCCCTAGCCTTAAAAAAATTTACTTCCTCCCCCTCCCCCCTCCTCCTCCCTCACCCACCCCCTCCCCCCACCCTCCCCCTCCAGGGTGGGGTGGAGGAGGGGGGGCGCTGGAGGGGAGGGTGGGGCTGGAGGGGGGGGGGAGGCTGGTGGGGGTGGGAGGGAGGGTGGGGGGCGCTGGGAGGGGGAGGAAGTAAATTTTTTTTAAGGCTAGGGGCAAAACTGTCTTTTCACATTTCAAATATATTAATGTGAGGTCCCTTGGGACCCTGCATTAATATTTTCAACTTTTGGGACTTTTCCAGTATTAACTCCCTTGTGGGGGACCTGTAATTAAATTTCCCTATAAAATATACTTTAAACAAATATAAGTGAGAATAAAAGAACAAAATATATTCTTTATTCATACAACAAAGAAAATATAAATTAGTTGGCACCCATATCCCACCACCCATGCCAAGAGGACCATTTCAATAAGAATATCTTACACAATACCATAATCATCACTGCTTCACTTTCTTTATAACTGAACAATCACAAAACTGAAAGGATTCCCATTTCATATCAATAGATCACAGAAGTTCACAATCAAAACAATCCCGATCCTTAAAATCAATTTACCAAGAAATTCACAATTCAGAAAGAGGCCAAGTCACTTCCATGATCCATAATTTGAGTAGCAACCTAAATAATTTCCCCATACATAACCTACATTAGGAAACCTCAACATCCCCTACTCATGAAAGTCGGCGTGTGTGAATCATGCAAAGGCTAAAACTCAAATATAACTTACTCATTTATACTCCTAATGTGCATCTCCTTATGTTTATCATAATTCTTCATTATTCTGGCATCCTTCTTGTAGAAGTTCTAGAATCCCCTAAATTGACCAATAAACATCATTCCTCTAAGCTTACCACACTATTTTCTTCTCTTGAAACACATTTAGTTCAATCCCAAATGAGTGTTTTCTCAATACCTTGGTTCAGCAATGTCACAAAACGTAAATTCCCAAGAGTCTAAAAAAAAATCCTCTTCTTTTGAAACATTATATCCAGCACTTGTAGTGCATTCAAATTAAGTCATAAGAATATTTCTCAATTCAAAAGCTAGAAATCAACTCCCTCTAAAAATCAAAATCAATAATATACTTGGAAAGATAATTGATACTTAATATAAAGACATATCATATTAACCACAACATAAAAAGAAACACTTGAATAAAACCACCACACCCACCCTCATATGTATACCATCATTCATAGGATTTGAAATATACACAGTAACATCCCAATTTGAGCATCATATTTTTTTTTATTTTCTTGTATTCGCTCTTTCAAACTAACAAGACCATATATAACATGCAATGACTATCATTTGAACTCTATGAACTATAAATGTCACCACTATACTACTAAAGGTTTTGCATTTAAATCCTATTCCAAGTGTTTTAGCAACATCTTAATTACTTTTTATCACTAAGGCCTTTCAAGCACGGAGCAACTCTTTTATATTTCTCTCCTGAAATATTTGTCATGAAAAGTGAAACAATATCAATTTTTTTTATCCTGTGTTGAGGACTTGTGCTTGCCATTCTAATTAAAAAAAAAATCATGTCTTCCAAACAAGGTTCTAGTGAAGGCATTACACTTTTCAATTCTCCATGAGACCCAAATTTTAATAGTGAACAAATATCTCCCCCTTCAATCAATCTCAATACCTATAATTAACATTATCCAAGCAAAACAAACAGAGTATCCAATCTTCCAACAAAATCAATCAATAAAATGTATGTGTATGTTTGTGTGTCTAGGTTCTAGCATGTTAACTTTCAAGATTATGGCTCTCAACAAACATAACTCCACCAAGTTCTTCATTTACACATTTTTACAAACACCTTATGTGCATCAAAATTCCAACCATGAAATAAGACTGAATATAGACATAAAAATTTCCAAACCACACCAGCAAATTATATCAAATAAGAGAAAACAACATTTACTCATTCATACTATAGTAATCTAAACAAAACAAAGGGAACAAAGATACCTCAAATTGTAGTACCCACTAATAGCAACATACCACAACTTGAATAATCATGAGCACACCTTATGGAAGCTTACTATGTCATTGTTTGTGAGAAGGAATATCAAAAACGAAAATGGAATAATCATGGCAAACTTCTCAAACTCCACTCGTCAATCAACAGAAGGAAAGAAGAATAGACATATAGCAATCTTGAAGACCAAAGGATATGTGCACACCCATACTAGAGAAGGAAACGAAAAACAAAAAAAAAACAAAATAACACCTCCTTCCAAACGATGATGTAGCAGAAAATATGAAGGGTCAAGAGGTGTTTCAGTTCTAGAATTTTCCCTTGCCCCCAAATCGGTGAATAATAAGAGGAGAGAAAAATCTGAATAGCTTCATTTTTTTTTACTCATAAGGATAGTTTGGTAATTTCCTCTCCTTCAGAAAAATGATAAAAAAAAAAATTCATTGGCTATAGTATAGTTCGAACCCGGTACCCCTTATTGGAGCAGGTAACATGACACACTAAATTTCCATTTAGCTAGAAGCTCAAGTTTGAAGAAATCTACATCACATATGAAAATAATCTCTAATCAAGTTTAATTTATAAAAATTAAATTGAAACACCAACTTATGTATTTTAACCCACCATAGTGTTATCTAGGTCTTTGAGTATTTTTCATGATGTTTACAATTTAAAACTCAACCTCTAACTATTATTTTTAATTTCTAAAAGAAATCAGCACATTAATTCCTTAAAAGTATATTTATCCACATAAATTTATTTCTAAGGCTTTTAAACCCTAAATGACACCCAAAGACTTAAATTAATTCCTTATTATTTGTAATATAAATTTTTGGGATGTTACACTACTAATGAAATATCAATTATCTCAAGATTCAGGTGGTTCATTGTTTTTCGGGTTGCAAGGATTAAGTCCAATGTAGGTTTTGAAAACAAAATTTACATGGTTTTTCAATATAAGGGTCAAAAAGGGTGCAAATGGGATAGAAATTATCAAGAATGGCTTGAAGAGCTAAATCGCATTTAAGAACTACGTCAATTATTTTTTAAAATTATGTGTCATAAGTTAAAAACTAAGAATTTTTCCAAAAGGAATTTCGAAATTATCAATGAGAGAGAATACAAGCATTGGATTATTAAAAGTTTCTTTCATAAAATCCATTAAATAACTCTAACTCTATTTGTGCTTGGTTTGTTCAATAGAAGCAGGGAAATGTTTTCTTTAACATTGACATATAGTGTTAGAATCTTAAGTTTTGATGGTGACTAAGGTATGATATGGTCCAGTACTTAAAAGAACATAATCAACACTTAGGAAGGATTAGATGACATGGTTAGAATCCTGAGTTAGATCACTTCCGGAAGTATTAGCACTAGAGCTCGCGGATGGAGTACACATCCCATAGGGGACGCAAACGGAGTTAGAACCCATTAAGACTAGCGCTCACGGATGAAAGACTCATCCCATAGCGAAATCACAACCGGATGCGGAATCACTTCCGGATGGACTAGGACTAGCGCTCGCGGATGAATGATTTATCCCCCAGCGGCAGCGAGTAACTCACTAGGGAAATAACTAAGTCCATGAGCATTAGGTACACAAAACCTTAAGACTAAGTTATGATTCAACCGGAAGTGAAATTGCTTCCTGTTGGATTTTGACTGGCGCAGCCTGATAAAATAGAATAACCCCAAGCGTCAGTGAATCAGCCTCGTCAAGTGAAATTGCTTCCTGTTAGATTTAGACTGGCACAGGCTGATAGAAGAGATATAACCCTAAGCGTCAGTAAGTTCACCACGTCAAGTGAAAGTGCTTCCGATAGCTTAGTAACTAGCGCTGACTGTTGGATTGAAGGACACTGAGCGAGAGTGAGTGATAGTGAGCAAAATCCTTCATCAAGTGGAATCACTTCCTGATGTAGAAGTGCTTCCGAATACATCATAGACTAAGAGGACTAACGTTCAAAGTATACATTAAGTCAGAACATAGTCTAAGTAAGACTACTCCCCATAGCCAACAAGCTTCCCACAGCATGTATAGTTCTTACTGTATTTGATTATATATATTGCTATGTTGGACTAACCAGTATGTGCAGAACTTAATCACACTTCCGGATGCAAATGAGCTTCCGGATGCAAAGACTCTTGGCATTGGACTTCAGAGATTAACACTTGCAGAGCAAGATTGCCACTTCCGGATGAACGATGATCATCCGTCAGCAAGAGTACAAGAGTAAACGTCACATACACAGAAGTCAGATTGCTTTTGTCAGAGCAGAGGTGTCTGGACTTCTTTCCAAAGATAAAGCAAGTCAACCCTGCTAAGCTTTAATGGAGCGGTTAAGAAGATGTACTTCCCAACGGTAACAAGAGGTTAACAGATATTCAAACAACATTGTTACCTACCAAGCATGAGGAGTATGAGAGATAAGGAGAACATAATCTGAAGTTCATTCAAGATGTCAAAGTTCATACTACCCACAAGAATCAGAGTCCATAAGAGAGCTTCTGATAGCAAGAGAGCATCCAATAGCAAAGCGCTCTTATCATTCATGGACAAGTGCTTGGAAGACAAAGTTCCTCTATGTGATAGCAAGCAGAATGTTAGAGTCCACGAGCTTCACTTCAGATAGCAAGAGAGCTTCCGATAGTAAGTCTCTTAGCATCCTGGACTTATGCTTGAGGAACGAAGTCCTCATCTGACAACAAGGAAGAGTCAGACCGTACAGTGTATAGATGTCAGAACGACTTTTGCCAGAACAGTGTTGTCAGAACAGTGTTGACAGAACAGCTGGTCAAAGCACCTTTTCAGATAAAGCAAAGTCAACCCTGCTGTGCATTAATGAGGACAACGTAAACAAGGCCCCAACGGCTATATTCAAACGGCCTTATTGCCTCTCCAACGGTTGGATAATCAGAGGCTGGTATAAAAGGAGATATTCTTCATTTCTGAAGTGAAGTGAGAGAGAGCTTCATGAGTTTGATAAGCAAGAGAAATAGAATGAAGAAGCTCAAGCCTACTATCTGAAATATCCTTCTCATCTTCTACTCTCTGATTATGAAGTTGTAATACTCTTAGAGAAAATTAGTGGAGAGCAATCATTGTATTTAAGTGAGTAACATAATCTGTTCATTGAGTGAACCCACTTAGTTGAGCTTAAGTGTTTAGCACAATCAGTTCATAGAGTGAACATCCTATCACACCTGTTCTAAAGCTTGCCGCTTGAAGAACAGTATTGTAATCATTGTTAAATCATTGTCTGTAAAGACTGAACCCTTCTAGGTGTGAGGGGGAGCTATATAGGTTGCAAGTGAGCCCGCAAAACTTGTGGTTGTAAAGGTTGCAAGTAATCCCGTAAAACTTGCGGTAAGGTTTGCAGGTTAGCCCGTGATAAAACCTGTGGGTTGTTAGGTGAACCCGTGCTCGTAAAACCTAAAGTGTAAAGGCTTCTCTTGTGCCCGGTTTAAACAAGAATAGTGGATTGGAAATCTCAGGTGTAGCCTGGGGACTGGATGTAGGTCTGGGTGACCGAACCAGGATAAATTTATGTGTGCATAAACTTACATTTAAACATTCTATTTTGCATCACATAACATACTGACTTGTGCATACCATAACTCATTATCATCATCACCAAGCACAAGCAGTCTTTCCAAAAAGAGTTTAAGTTTTTATTCCCTCACCCAATTCACCCCCCCTCTTGGGTGACAGCCACGCATTTCATATAGATCCACCTTTCACAGATCACTTAGTCAAGCAACATATTTCTATCATTGGACTTTCATACATCTTTTCAAGAAAGCTAATGGTCAAATTGATTCAAAAATGCAACAACTCCAGTTTGGAATAAGAGTTTACACATTCATCAATCAAAACATCAAAAACATTTTCCCGCGTACTTATTATTCACAAGCAAAAATTATTCATATTCTCAAAAAGTTTCAAAACATGCATAGGAATATCTTCCTCCCCCAAACTAAAATCACACAGTGTCATCACTATGGAATGAGAAAATGGAAAGGAACAAGCAAAATGAAACATGCAATGGAACATCAAAGAGCCTGCATATCAATAATAATGTAGCAATAACAATAGGCAGCCAAAATGGGGTCAACAGTTGTAACATCCCAAAAATCTCAATAGAGATTATAACTAGAAGTAGAAATAAAGGAGGTGAGAAATAAACCATAATTAAAATATGGTGAGAGGAAATTTTAAATTTTAAAATTTAATTGAATAGTAAGTTCTAAGAAAATATTTCATGGTAGGGACTAGATTGAAAACTATTGAATAGGGACTAAATTCAAGGAATTTAAAGTGTTTGATGAAGAGTAGTAATATATAGCAAATATCTTTCCCTTAGATGCAATTCACTCCTTCCTTCCCCATTGAATATTATCATCGTTATTTTCATTGGGAGGGGGGGTGGGGGGGGCTGACACACATTTTTTTTCTCACTCCTCTCTCTCTTCTTCCTTCCCTCCTTCTTCTCCGGCGACTTCCGCCCTTGATGGCGGCTGCCGTCGCAACGAGGGGAGAGCTTCCTCCTCCTTCCTTTTTCCTTTCATTTCGCGTCTTTGTGTGTATGTGTGTGGGTGTGGCGAAGAGATGACAAAGAAGTGGGTTTGTGGCGGATGGTGGTCCGATCGTTTTTTCCGGCGAGTTCTCCGGCGAACCTGGGAGCTAATGGGAGCACTTTAACATTGGGTAATGTCTCTTCTTTCCTTTTCCCCTTTGCTCTTGAATGGGGAGATAAATTTTAGGGTTTTTTTGCAAATTAAATTATGTATATTGGGGGAAGAAATTGATTGTTTGAGTACCAAATTAAGGTTATTTCTATGTGGTTTATTGGTTTAAATTGTTTAATTTTGAGTTATAATGAATTTTGGGCAGAGTAAGTGTTGGGAAAGTTAGGGTTTTGTATGGATTTCGAAATTCTTGATCCTTTGGCTGTTTTGAACATTCTGTTTGAATCTTATAAGCCTTCTAAGAGTTTCTAATAGTGTGTGTTATTTAAATTTGAGCTTATGTGAGGTTTTTCTCATTCAGGGGCTTAAATAAGATGGGGATTTTGTTGGGATTTCGAAATTCCCCTTTTATTCCTTGAGCTTTGAAATTTCAATAAGGTTCTATTTGCTGGTAGATCAAACTATTTGGATTAAGTAGTGTAGGGGAATCATGAGTCAAGTTGTGGATAGGTAAGGTTTGTTAAAGTCATGCTTTGAATATGGTTCTTGGGATTTATGTCAATTATAGGTAAATTGGCTAGTTATAAATGTTGATTAGAGTTGGTAGGCAATTAAATGGTGACGTAAGTTTGGGAACTGTTAGTGGCTGTAATACTGAATTATGTAAATGAAAGGTTATGGAAATTGTTTTCTTGAGCTTGCATGCTGAATTTGCTGGACATATTTATGGGGTAAATTGAGTGTGGGGTGATTAGGTATGGATGGTAGTAAAGAATATTTTCTTAGGTTTGAATAGTGAAGTTAATAGGTATAATGAAAAAGGCATTTTGAGTTGTTGAGGAAATGTTATAGTTGGATAATAAAGGATTGTGGCAATGTTGAGCTTGTTAGAACTTCTTGTGAATCTCTATTGAATAAGTTATATATTAGTGGAAATTCTTTTCTGTTTTCAATGGTTAGATTGATCCTTGGTATAAAGGGATGTGTATGTAATAAACTTCTATTTGAAAAATGTAACTATGCATGAATTTAAATTGGTATCTCTTTATGTGGGTGGGTGTGGTGGTCTACTTGAAAAGCTTAATACTTTCTTTCAAAGTCTATGTGTGTCTATTGTATGTTATGTATGTACATGGTTTTGGATTGTCTATGTGACATGACTGAACGTGGTGCATTTGGTATATTGTTGATATACAGTTTAATAATGTTGGTTTGGCAAGTTTGGAAATTTTGGTATGGGATTTGTAAGGTAAAGAGTTAATGATTTCATTTGGTTTTGAATGCATTCAAGATGTTTGTGAAAAGGTTTAAGAGAAGTTGGATTTGTTGGGAACTTTGTTAATATTAGGCAGCCTTGGTTTATATTTCAACAAGATTAAAACGTAGAGTATTGTCTCAAGTTGATTATAACGGTCCACTTTACCCATGTACATGGACATATATGCTCATAAAATGGTGTCAATGTTATGAATCATCTACTTTTCTAAATTGAATGTTTGGCAATAGGAAGGATTAATAATGTCACTTGATTTTAGAGCACACTTAATGTGTTTGATGAAATGTCTAAAAGAAGGATTTGTATGAAAAGTTACGAGCTTTGCTGTGTGAGGTTCATGAATAAATCAAATTACATTTTTAGTATAGGAATCGGCTTGTCATAAAAGAAATTTAGGTTACTAAAAAGGATTTGAATGGGACTTAGGATTGCAGGGTTCTTGGGCATTGTTCATTTCATTTGGCTATGAATGTTGGTTTTCATTAATGATACTTATTTGAGAAATTAGAAAATGAATGTAGTGAAAGAAGCGATAGGTTAACTTTCTTTTGCACTATATTGGGATGTGTCTGTGGTAAGGAAGAAAGAGGAATGGTGGTTTTGAAGTTAGTGACATGTATTGATGAAAGTGTAAATATTTGTTCTAATGCGGTGACTAAAGGATAATGAAGTTGGATGTAGTACTTTGAGTTTATTGCTTCCTCTTGGCATGGGTGGTGGGATATGGGTGCCAACTAATTTGTATTTTCTTCGTTATAAAGAATTTATTATGTTCTTTTATTCTCTACTATATTTGTTAAAAATATATTTTATGCTTATGGATAAAAACTGATTTGAAAGTTTTAAAGGTATTGAGGTGAAATTTCATACTGAAGTATTTTATTATAAACTATTTGATTAAGAGATATCGTTTTTCTAGAATATTTGTTATTGTTTGGTATATTAGCATCAAGCATGCTTCAAAACATTTTGAAGTCATATGGACGATGAGATTTGATATCTGATTTCAAATTCATTTATTTATTACTATGTAAACGTTTTTGAGGAACTAGACACAAAGCGCTTGTTTCGTAGCTTTGCTACGCTTGTTTCGTGACTTCATGTCACGCTTGTTTCGTGGTTTTATCACACTTGAAATGTTTTCGTAGATTCGAGGTACGCTTGAACTGTTTTCGTAGTCTCGAGGTACGCTTGAACTATTTTCGTATACTCGAGCTACGCTTGAAATGTTTTCGTAGTCTCAAGCTACGCTTGAACTGTTTTCGTAGTCTTGAGCTATGCTCGACTTGTTTTCGTAACCTCGAGCTACGTTTGTTTCGTGACTTCATGTCACGCTTGTTTCGTGGCTTGCCACGCTTGTTTTCGTGACTCCGTGTCACGCTTGGTTATTTACCCTCGTGTGACTGTGTGTCCACGCTTGTTTCGTAGTCTCGAGCTACGCTGGTTTTTCGTGGCCTTCGGGTTGCGTTTGACTCGTAGTTTTCGAGCTGCACTTGTTTCGTGGCCTCTGTGCTGCGCTTGTTATTCGTTGCGTGTCAGTTCCTCTAAAGAAAACAAGTTTTTCATAATAATGAGTTTTCATATTTATTTTGTATACTTGAAAGAAAATATGCTTTTAAATATATATTATGCTAATTTTGCCCTTTGGTATTTATTCTTTTCAAATACAAGTATTGCAATATTGAGTTGAAGTTTCAAAAAATTTAATTTTTACTTACTAGCATTCAATGATTATGTTTGGGCTGAATCTCATTGTTTTCTCTGTTGGTTTGGTTCTCTCATATTGAAGGGGGATTTATGAAGATAAGTAGAAAGTGTTGTTCAATTCTTTAGCTGTGATTATTGCTCATTGATGACTGAAAGGGAGAGGTTGATTTACTTTCTGCATTGTTTTGGAAAGTATAGGTGGTAAGAGAGAAAGAACAGTTGTTTTGAAGTTGGTTGATACTCAAAGAGTGATTATGTAATTAGTTATAATTGGAGTGTGGGCTATTGCATTGCTGAGGTTTAATATGATTTCATAGTTAATAAGTTCATCTTAAATTTTTATTTTATGATTGAGAGCTTTATGGAGATGTTACAATGGTGTTAAGATATTTAGTGGTACCCTCAAGTAATTTTCATGGATGTTGTGAATGAAAGAGCTAAATTATGAAATTGAATAACAATTTGCAAAGTTAATGATTGATTAGAGAAATTTCCGCTTTGACTGAAGTATAAGATTAAATTAAGATGAAAATGTTATAGTCAGACGTTTGAAAAGGTAAATTTTTGGAAATAGATATTTAAGCATAAAATGTCTATAGTTAATTGAAATGGTTTACGAAGTATGATTTGGTCAATACTTCGTGCCAGTCACGCTTAAAGGTTCAGGGTGTGACAACAGTGGCCTTGGAAAAGGCCTAAACAAATTCCTAGAAAGGAAAATCCTACAAGTCCTACAAAGGTCCAAAATAAAAGGTTTCCCCAAACTTGGACTATTCTAACATTTGAGCTTCATTAAGGGAGATGATCGGCGGTGTGGGACTTGGAGTGAGAGTGTAATATCCTCCTTACTAAATCCAAATTAATCAATATTCTTAGCATTAATTTAACAAGTACATTACTAACTATGATTGAAAGAAAATGAACTTCCATAATAACAAAACCCTTATCATAGTTAGAAAAAGAATTTCCTAATTATTCAGCATTATCCAAGATAGAAAAGAATTTCCTGATACAACCTGAACACTATCACGGATAATTAACAGCTAACCATGTTAGAAAAGATTTACCTAATATGGTTAGAAAAAGAAGAAACCTAATATCCAATAGTTACAACATGTTACGAAATTCCTGCTTATCCAGAATGTCAAATACAGACAAAATTATGAGGAAGCGAATGTAGACCTATACAGTTTGGAAATATACGTGTCTAAATAAACTAAACAACCTTTAAATCCTAATTCCCTTTCCTGTTGCTCGCACCTGTGCATAAATTCCTGCAAAAATGGAAGTAATTGTGGGATGAGACAACTTGTCTCAGTAATCACTGCTTAACTCACTATAACAGTGAGATGTGCGGTAGCAGGGTGTATAAAGAGTACCACAGATATAAAAACCAGTAATGTGTGTGTATGTGTGTATAAAGTTTTCTTCCCATGTTCATTCAAGTCCCTCTATCACATCCAAATCAAATCAAATTCATCATCTCTACTTTCCATCTATCACTCAAAATCCCTCAATCAATTACACATCAACTAAACTTCATATTCCCAATCTCCAATCTAAGGATACTACCACCACAACTCTCACCCTCACTTATAGATGCATTGTGCCATCAAGGGGCATTTATCCAAGCATCTAATCTTCACTATATGATTTGACATTGTGCCCCTCTCTACAATGAGACGACAATTTCCCTTTCTAGGAATCCCAGGGAGGGAACCCCAATTCTGTTTCCATTGCAGAATGGGAACGGTCACGGTTTACAATCCGAAAGACTGTATGTCAATTTCTCCAATAAGTAGACATATGATCCCCTATCTCCAATCACAAAGGATAAGTACAAATAACTGTCGATCGGTCAATCGACAGTTATCATCGAGCGATGGTACATAAATAATTCAGTGTCATGCAACGCTCACAATCCCTTTTCCACATCCCAACCACAACAGTTATTAATTTCCATCAACATAACTTCCAAATTCCTCAACCACAATCTAAGATACTTCCAATCCACAACACCTCTCAATATCCCTGTCAAAGTACCAAGATCCCAATATATACACTCACATACACAGTCCATCAATGTCACCAACCAGGATACTGCATATAGTAAGTCAAATTTTTTATACGAAAATAATCGTGTTTGAAAGGTACCCGATAGACTATTTTGTATAAAAGTAATTTTTAAAGATCAATATATCATAAGAATCTCTTCCACCAAACACTGTTCATAATATTATATTATTTTTTTTTTAAAAAAACTTTTTTTAAAAAAAATTTTTTTTTTTTAAAAAATTCAGTTATTATATAATTTTTTTCACCCAATATTTTAGTTAAAAAATTTGTTCATGAGCAAATTTTTAGTGCAGTGATTGACATTCTCTATTACTATTGTATGTGATTGCTTTCTTGTGCGAATTTATTTTGACAATGTATTCTTTACTTTCTTGGGCTAATTTATTTGGGTCACATTTTTTTTGTCTGAATTTTCCTTAAAGATTTATATCTTTAGTGTTGCTATTATAATGATCTTTTTGGCCTAATATATATCTGCAAATGTTTTATTTTGTCTTTTTTTTACCTAATAAACCTTGAAACTTTAGTAAGACACAACTCAAATGAATAGGAAATCCAGAATGTTTAAAGGAGAAAGCCAATAGCTTTCTTTGGCAAAAGGTCACATATTTTTTTGTGTAAATTTACCTTATAGATTTATATTTTTAGTGTCACCATTATGATGATGATCTTTTTTATCTAATATATATATCTGCAAATGTTTTATTGTGTCTTTTTATTTGCCTATCTTTCCTTCATGAACAGCGATTTGATGGAATATAATATATTTTTTAAAAAAAATTGCTTTTTTTTGTTTAAAAAAAAATTATTATATGATTTGTTTCACCCGATATTTTAGTTAAAAAAATTTGTCATATATTTTTTTAGTGCAAATTTGTTAAAAAAAAAGTTAAAAAATTTGTTCATGAGCAAATTTTTAGTGCAGTGATTGACATTCTCTATTACTATTGTATGTGATTGCTTTCTTGTGCAAATTTATTTGGGCTATGTATTATTTACTTTCTTGGGCTGATTTATTTGGCTCACATTTTTTTTGTCTAAATTTGGGTTAGAGATTTATATCTTTAGTGTCGCCATTATGATGATCTTTTTAGCCTAATATATATCTGCAAATGTTTTATTGTGTCTCTTTATATATAATTGATTCTTTAATGTTTATGGTTCTTTAGATGAGCTCACTCACTCACTCACTTAACCAAAGGTAATTATTTGAATGTCTTAAGAAATTTATTTTTTTTTAGAAAGAAAAACTTAGTTATTATATGATTTTTTTCAGCCGATATTTTAGTTAAAAAAATTTGTCATATGATTTTTTAGTGCAAATTTGTTAAGAAAAATTAAAAAAAGGTTAAAAAATTTGTTTATGAGCATGAGAGAGGTATTTTAATAGATTATAGACTAAACTTTTAGAATATTAGAGAAGAGGGAATTGTAGTGACAACTGAAGAAGCACAAAATATAATATATAATAAAACATTAGTGAGATGTATTATTTGGGATTTGGTGGAATTTTTTATTATTAATTTTTTATAATTTAATATATATTTATATTTATTTATTATATTATATTTATTATTTATTATATTATTATATTATATTTATTTATTATATTATCATATTATTATTATATTTATATTTATTTATTATATTATTATATTATATTTATTATTTATTATTAGATCAAATATAATAATTATTTAATAATAATAAAATAATAATAATAATTATGATAATTAAATTAATTAATTAATTATTAATATTAATTATTTGCCACGTATTCTTTACTTTCTTAGGCGAATTTATTTGGGTCACATATATTTAAATCGCGCGAAGCGCGGGAAACCCAAATAATACATCTCACTAATGTGTTATCATATATTATCTTTGGTGCTTCTTCAATTGTCACTACAATTCCCTCTTCTCTAATATTCTAAAAGTTTAGTCTATAATCTATTGAAATACCTCTCCCATGCACCGCACGGGAGTTAACAAAACAAAAAATGTTTACAAGGCAATGTTTTCAAATATCTAGCCAATTATGTACAACAAATATTATTTTTGTGAAGCTAACATATATTCAAATATGTGAAGATATTTTTGTGATCATTCAAATATGTAAATTTTTAGTGCAGTGATTAACATTCTCTATTACTATTGTATGTCATTGATTTCTTGTGAGGATTTATTTGGGCTATGTATTCTTTACTTTCTTGGGCTAATTTATTTGGGTTACATATTTTTTGTCATATATTTTTTAGTGCAAATTTGTTGAAACAGAAGGTAAAAAAAAGTTAAAAGAAAATTTGTCATATGTTTTTTAGTGCAGATTTGTAAAAATAAAAAGTTAAAAAAAATTTATTCATGAGTAAATTATTTAATATTTATATTTATTATTATATTGATTATTTATTATTATTATTATTTATATTTATTATTTGGCAAGTTTTTTAATTATTTAATTGTTAATTATTTAATATATTTATTATATTATTATATTTATTACTTATTTTTTTATTTGTGTCTTTTTATTTGCCTATCTTTCCTTGCAAACTAAAAGTTGTTCTATGTAGATATAGAACACAAAAAGAAGAGTTGTTTCTTCACATAGGGAAGATGTGTTCAGTTAGATTTAATTTCGATTTTCATAACGACTTACAGAAAAATGGTCATTTGGTAATGTAAACTAGAAGTTGTCATTCAAATTTTCTTCCGTCTAAGGTTAAGGTTAGATAATAGTTTTTTTAGTTAATGCTAATTTTTAAGCAAAACCGCGCGGAGCGCGTGAAACCCCTTGCAACGCACGGGAGATATTTTTTTACCTTTTTTTTTTCCTTTTTTACCTTTTTTTTTAAAAAAAAATTCAGTTATTATATGATTTCTTTCGCACGATATTTTAGTTAAAAAAATTTGTCATATATTTTTTAGTGCAAATTTTTTTAAAAAAATGTTCATGACCAGTGATTTGGTGGAATATAATATATTATTTTTTTTAACTTTTTTTTTTAAATAAAAAAATTGGTTATTTTATGATTTTTTTCACCCGATATTTTAGTTAAAAAAATTTGGCATATATTTTTTTACTGTAAATTTGTTAAAAAAAAAATTTTTCCCCGTGCAAAACACGGGAGATACCGCTAGTTATATATATATATATATATATATATATATATAGGGTTAGAAAGGATTTTGAAAATCCCAACTAATATCACTCTCAATGTTATAGCAAGGTAAGAAGTGATTACCTGAACCTGCTCCACACCAAGACAATACGATGTCAATGAAGTCTTTTGTTGCAGCTCGGCCCATTGATATCCATATATAAATACGCAACACAATGTCAATAAATAGTTCGGGTTCATATGACTTGACTAAGTTAATTTAAATTCATTCAGGCCCATGCTAACTAACTCATCTTCAACTACCCCTCTTTATCCCCAATATCCATCAATCATCAGTTATTCATCCTATCATTGATACTTCTCAATCCTCCACAATCTAACCATCCATATTCTCTCAACAATATTACAAGGACTATTGATGATGAGTCAATCCTTATTCATTATCAAATCCGAATCCCAAATCAATAAGTCATAATATACGCTCGTCTCTTCCAATTTCCATAACTCCATATTCTTTTACAAACATCAACAATTGTGATAACAAAAATCAATTCCAATACACCATTAACATATTACTTCTAGGGTAACACCCAATTCAACCTTCCTATATTTAACATGCAATCAAATTTATTAAACTCAAATCATAACAAGATCATAATGACTTGTTCCAAAACTCTTCCAATTTCACAATTTATAAAATTTTACTAACTTCAATAAACATTATAATAACAAATTGATTCATAGTCCATGCTAATCCCACAAAAACATAACTTCATTTCTTTTTAACTTACAACTTCTAATATGTAGTTAAATCCTTTCCTAAACCCTTATGAGTCCAAATTTTCTTCAATAACATTCAAATATAACCAAATATTTTTATTTAGCTCATAAAAGTCATTATTCTTTTTCAATAAAACCAACTTGCCATATTCTAACCCATCATCCCATCGCAAACTAAACCACACAAGTCCAAAACACATTTTCATTAAGCTCTAATAGTTACCTTACAACCATAAATCAAGTTTAGCAACTCCTACTTAAGGGTTCCCAATCATTTACTACTTTAATCAACAATTATCCATATCCAATATCAACAACAAATACCCACTTCATTCCAATTGACATTCCACAAATCATTCATCAAATCCAACCCTTCCACCTAATCAAATAATCAACATGAATCTTTGCCTATAACATCAATCACTTCAATCTCACCAATATTAATTCTAACATACTATGGTCTTCCAAACATATTTATTAACCCTCAACATTCCCTTCATGCAATTACGTAACCAAATTTCACATTTATTCAACACTTTGCTCACAATTCTTTTCCTACACACATACCTAATCAATTCCAAGATTCCAATATCACCCTCTCACATTAGTAATCCTCCACTAACCATTAATTCAACCATTAAATCACATTTTAACAAAGCACATAATTAATTTCTCATTTATTCAACACTTTATTCACCAATCATTTTTTTCTAACCACTAATCCAATCAATTTCAGCATTCCAATGTCATTGTATAACCTTAACAAAAATTACCTAACCACCAATTTGTTCAAAACATTCTTCATGAGCAAACCCTAATTTCAAAGAACCCTAAAATGTCCCCCAAAATTCTAAAATATTTTCCAACTTCAAGTAAAATCAAATGCCTTCACAATTCTTCAATTAATCACTTATAATTCATCATTGTAACTTGGAAATTCCAAAAAACCCAAATCTACTTAAAACCCTAACTTCAAAGAGGCAAAAATTTACAAAATAAAAAGAACAAGCTTATAGAGTTCAAGAATGAGGGGAGAGAGAGCCACCCGCCATCGGCCACCACATATTTCACTGGAAAACAGCCCCTAGGTAGATGACCGTGCTGAAAAGAAGGGGAGATGAGGAATTGACGAAATGAAGTTGAAAGAGAGGAATGGTTAAAAAAATCAAAGGGAAAATGTTATGATCACAAAATATCTGAACTTGGTAGATAACCTAAGAGAAGTGTGTAATGGACTTGAAGGGATTGGGCCTATAATATGGTCCAAAGAAAGGCCCATCAAGAAAGGTTAGATTTTTGGTATAAGAGGCTGAAAGTGGTGATGAATGGGGTATGAAAAGAATGATATAAAGTCCCCTCTCTTCCAGCGTGTCTCCCTTCACTGCACCTTCTTTCTCTTCTTTCTTGTGTTCTCTTCTTCAATACTCCTCTATAATTTTCTCTAATATTGCTCTGTAATTTTCAAATTCATGCCAGATGTAATTGATTTTCCATTTGATGTACATTTACTACAACTATATGGAGATTATTCATCTTCATTTTATAGCATCCATTACACAAAACGCAAGGCTCACCTCCTGCTGTCGTTCACCGTCGTTCGCCGCCCATTCTCGCCGGAAAAGATGGAGATTTCGCCGGAATCACGTGACCCACCGAGCAACAGATCTGGCTTGACTTTAGCAAGGATTTGAAGAGTAGAATGCAAGGAAAATAATGGGTGTGGTTGAGGTTGAGAGAAAATGAGTATGTGTGCGTGGGTGGAGGAAGAAAATGGACACAATGAATGGGGGAGGGGGCAACCGAAACATATACAAGGGGGAAGACTTGTTTGGTTTGGTTGTTCTATTTAATGGGTTTTTGAAACTTATGGTGAAAATTCCCATTATGCTCTCTTTTAGATTTAGCTTCACTAAGTCAAGCCTCCAATCTCTTTAACCTTCATAATATTTTAAATTCTTTTTTTTATATGAAAAGAAAATAAGACTAAAAAAAATATTAAGAACCAACTACATCCTTGAGAAAATGCACCGCATCAGTTTTGGACACCACATGAATGCCTAAGCCATAGTTGAAGTTGTTCCTTGTTAAAAAATCTGCAACTACATTATCCTCTCGACTAATCACCCGAACCTCTACGATCCACTGATGCCGCAGTAATTCACCCACCTCGGCAAATAAATCAGCATTCTTATGTAAGTCAGATACGCCATGCTCCAACCCCTCCACCACCGAAACAACATCACAAAATAAAAATACATGTCGAAATCCAGAATCCCATGCTCGCATCAATCCCCATAAGCAACCCCATAACTCTGCCTCAACACTCGAAAATCAATAAACTGAATACATGAAGGCTTCTAAAACATTCCCCTCCAAGTCACGAACCACTCATCCACAACCAACAACTGATGAGTCTAAGGAGAACGCACCATCAACAAAAACATTCACTCCTGACTCAACATCTTGGCTTAACCGACCATGCTTGAGAAAACTTCCATGACCACCTATAAATTTCTTTGCTCGCACCATACACCGAACAATACCCATAGCCTCCAGCACACCTTCATCAACACTAGAACAAGAACTATGATGTACAACTTCGTTCCTCCGCCTCCAAATTATGAATTTGTAACATCCTAAATTTTTAATTATAAAATAAATTAATAAATATCCAAAAAATTAATCTTACGAATGAATTTAGAAAATTCATTATTGTTTGTTTTAGGAAATATGTTAAGATTAAGAAAGAAAATAATTGAGTATTAAATTTAAATTTCGGAATATTTACGATGGTTATGTCAATGTTGTTTTAGGAAATTTTATTTAGAATGTTGTAAAATATTAGAATGTAAATTGACATAAAATAATTATGATAAAGCTAAATTTCAGGAATCAAAGAGTTGGAATTAATTTATATTTAATGTATTAAATTAGAAATTATAAAGTCATTGTTAATAATTTAGAAGGTTAGGTAACTTTTTCATCTACTATATATTGATATCATTGATTTGAAATACTCTACTATGAATAATTTATAATTGTGGGATTTATTTAGGAGACTTGAATATTATTCATATAATTTTCCAATTGAAAATTCTAAAGAAACAAGAAAATAGGTAAATTTTTGGGGCATTTTTGGTAATTAAAATGTGATGCCACAACCCTAATTCCCTTTCCTATATAACTTAATTCTCTCTCTCTCCCTCATTGGATTTGCTGCCGCCTCTCACCCCACACAAAGCATCATCATCGACATCTTCTTCCTTTTCTCCTTTAACATCAAACTTTTTCTTCCTTACTTCATTCCCTTTTTCTATAAACATTTTCATTAATCTCCCATCATCATCAACACATACTCCTTCCTTCAATCTCCTTTACTTTCCTCACCCAAACCACAGTCCGTCGCCTCCGTGGTGGTTGTGGTCCGCCGGAGCTTCGCTGGCAACAATTCCGGCAACGATTCTGACAAGGCTGGATTAAATTTCTGGTGAATCCTCATTTCCTTCTTTTACCCATTTCTTGTTTGACTTGAGCGAGTTTTGAGAGGGAATCTAGGAATCTCTAATGAATACATATAGGAATTTATTTGACTTGAATTCAAGCTATGCACGTTTGTTTATTTTAGTTTTGGCTTGGTTACAAGTAGCCCTTTATTTTTCTTCAATTCTTGTCCGAATTAGTTACATGTTGTTGCTACCTGAACTGTGAAATGGAGGGATAAAGAAGAGAGGAATAAATTCTGATTTTAGTAATTAAAATATAATCATGTGGAGTTAAGGTTCAAAAAGTTTCAATTCTTCAATTATCTTTGGGTTTTCAATTCTTCTAAATCCGTTGTAATGTTTAAAATCTTACATGTGTGTGCTTAGAATTCTATGAAAGAATTGTTCTTGTAATGGATATTGAAGTCTTTTTGTTTATATACATATAAAAATTAGATTTCTATGCTTCTGTACTTTTGACTATAATTGTGAAGAGAATCTATTGATATTAGAAATTTTAGTGGGCAATTTTGGGAAGGGAAGTTCTGCTTTGGATTAAGTTATGTCATGGTTGGAGTTCAAGAAATGATAAACTTAGGGATTTAGAATTTTGTTGCTTGGGACGCTTAGGTGAAAGGATTTTTTAGTTTTGGTAGGACCAAAAATTATTACAAGTTATAATGGGAATAAAAATTTGTTTTATTGGACTGGTGAATTAAGTGGATTTCACCTTTGTTGAATGGATTAATTAATGCTAACTAGGGATTATTACAGTGCTTACAATGATGTGGATGAGGAGTGTGAAATAGATTAATGTATGCTTGCTGTTTCATATGATGGAATATGAAAGCTAAGGATATATTTAATAGGGTAATTATACTGACTTAATTCTCTATTGGGTTATGAAATGTAATGTTAAATAATATTTAGTAAGGTTGATTAAGATCAAGGTAATTTGGCAAAAAAAAACTAGTGAAAGTAAGTTGGGAATTTGGCCGTATTGCTTACACCTTATTGGTTATGTGCTTCTAAATTGTTGGTATGATTTGAGGATGAATTGGAACATAGAAAATGAATCCCCTTCCCTTCTCCTTAATTCCTTCTCCTTAAGTTGGCCGAACATAGTACAAAAAAAAATGTGAGTGCAACGAATCTATAAATTATGCAATAATTTTACATAAAGAAAATTGATATATTCTTGATATGTTTTGGTGTGTGAATTGACTGATAAAGTGTGATGTCTAATATCATTCAAGAATGATGTCTTGGATGATTGAAATTGGAGGTAGAACTTGAGGTTCTTTATATGTTCTTGCCCTACTTTTGGTAAAATAGTTTGTTTTTAGGTGATACATGAATTGAACTTATCATGAGTTATCTAATGGTTAACTTTGAGAATTGGAATGAATAAGCATAATTGATTATTTGAAGGTCAAATATGATTTAGAAGGGATTGGGTAGTACTTTTAGGAACGAGAGCGACGTTAATTAGTATACATGACAATTGATTAATTATTATTTGTATGTACTGTATTATTACTTGTAGAGATTGGTTATTGACAATTGAGCACGTGGGAGCTTACATTTTATTTTTGCTTTGAATGCAAGGAGGTAACTACTAAACTTGTTTGCGTGTGTGTGTATGTTGGTAAGCAGATAGGTTAGTTTATGAATTTGTGATGATTATTTTATGCTTTGTGAGAATTAATGATTTGTTTGGTGCACACCGGTTAATATGATTATAATTATGCCATTCCGGAATGAGGTTCCCTGTAAAACCCCAAGGGACTAAAATGAATAAGACAAAATTGTTACATTTTCAGTAGGGTTGTTAGTCCCTTTGAACCAGTTCTAGCGAGGGTACATCGACCATCGAGTCGTGAGTCCCTATTGAACTGATATATTACGTTTGATTTAATTGTTATTATTGATGTTTTAATTATTATTATTGATGTTTTGAGTTGCGATGTTATGAGTTGTGATGTATCTGTATATTTGTGCTGCTGCAATACATGATAATTGATAATTACTTGAAATTAGCATAAATAATATGTTCATGCAACACAACATGTAGCACACACCACTTTACACATTATTATCACACACCACCTTGCGGGCATGCAAATGCACGTAGTGCAAAGATGTACGTAAGCGAGTGGTAGTAGTTGCGATTTCTGGGTCTACCTCAATCGTTGTCATTACAGGTACTAGATCGGGGCAGGAGTGATGGGAAGGATCTGGAGACTTGGGAACTTAGCATTAGGATCATATATGTTATGATTTCATATTACTTCTCATATTGTTGTTTGTTAATCTGTATATCTTCTTAATTTATTTTCCCTAGATTATTGTAAATAATCTTAGGTTGGATAACTGTAAATAATACTTAATATAGGGTTGCGTACTTATTTGTAAATGATTTTGAAAGATTTAATTGTATTACTATATTTGTATGCCCCAAATTCCTACTAATTGACTTTCCAAACAAGGTGTACTAATTGGGTCAATTAATTGTTCGGCCCAATCTATCAAACTCAAAATGAAACAATGAAGCCACGCGCCAATTACATGGAAGTTACTTTTTCTATTCAAAATTCAAGTTGAATGGGACACGTGTCTGAAGGAGAAAGAAGCAGTTGGTGAAAAAGTGAACGTGGAGACAGCATGATGAAGACATGATGGAGCAATATAAAAGGGAGGGGGCTGAAAGAAAAACCATCCTGAATAATCAACCACAAATGCACATTGAACATTCTCTCATCATCTCAATATTCAGATCAACACTCAAGAACAGATTTCTGACTTCCAATTCATCATTCTTATATTATCCACAGAAATCAATCCCTTATTTCCTTAGTATTTCATTATTTTGTATATTTCCTTGTAATTTTCATTCTCTTGTAATCATCTATATTGTTGACTCCTCTTTGTAATTCTCATAAATACTTAATAAAATATCATCTTTCACTTTAATTGTTCTTTTATCAATGTACACCATTTTTGGGCGATACATTTTGGCGCCGACCGTGGGGAAGAAATCAATTTCTTCTCGGCACTACTTAAGAAATCATGAGAGATAATTCACCTTCACTATACATTCATGAAAATTCCCTTTAAACAGAGAGAAATCCCCCGCTTCATGTTATCAACGAATCTGAAGTCAACAATCAAATTTCTCAAAGAAAAAGTCAAATTTCTGGGTTGATCCAATCAAACATGATTGATCTCATCATACAGGATAGATCCTGTCAAACAGAACTGATCCTGTTAAAACAAATTGATCCTGTAAAAACAGACTCATCCTGTCAGACTAATTGTCAAACAAGACTGGTCCAACGAGAAGACTCACAAAAAATCAAGAATGAACGACAAACTACATATTAGTAATTGGAAATAAGGTACAAATCACTCAAATCTTTGTTTTCAAATTCATTTTCTTTTTATTATTCCGCCATACATATTATCATCACAATTGTAAATTTCTGTTACACATTTCAAATATAATTTATGAACATCACATACTAATTTATATGCATGTCAGAATCTTCTTACTGAAAATATGTCTCATTTCTTTATGCAAATGTCAAACTCGTTGATTCATGTTTCACAATTCAAACTCTTATAATTTAAATGTCACACAACTTATATTTACCCAAGTATTTTTCACATTCATATCATGATATATATGGTTAATTCATTATATTTGAACTCAAATTTCTTTGATGTTACACTAGAAAAATTTCAAATCAAAAAGTTGTAATTTAATCTCATGTCACATAATCATCTCGTCAACAAGTCCTGCATCCCAAATTCATCTTGTTAATAAATATGACATCCTAAATTCATCTTGGTAATAAATCTGACATCCCGAATTCATCTCGTTAATAAATCCGACATCTCAGAGTCATCTCGTTAATAATCTTGCATCACAGATTCATCCCGATCACATTTCCGGAATACCAAAATCATTTTGTTAATAGATCTTGTATCTTAGGAACATCCCAATCACTGATTTTGCATCTCATATACATCTTGTTTACGGATCCTCCATCTCGAGATCATCTCGATCACATATCAAGTATCTTGTAATCATCCTAAACACGAATCTTGTAATTTAAATTTGTCATATTCACGTATCCTACCTCAAGAAAGATTCCATATCCTAAAATGATCTCAGATCACTGAATTTCCTCGTTAAACGAAATATACACATGTCAAGAAATCACGTTCTCGCTAGAACAAGAACTTCGCAAAGCCAAGATAGGGCCTTGTACACCCAGGAAGATATCCCAGGTATGTAATTCCCCTTTCAAGTTATGTCCTTATAATATCTTTTGCTGAATTACATTCTTTGTTTATGGTTTATTCCTAGTACTAGAATAATACATTGCTGGTTAACACATAAATTATTCATGATGACTTGATTTTTAGCTTTCTTGTTAGTTTTAATTCCACAAATAATCATTCCAAAACGAATGCTACCACTGTGTAGATTCGTATCAAAACAAATAACCTTGAATAAGACATTATTCATCCCAATAAGGTATTACGCCACTAATCCTATTATCCAATATAATCTTGCTATCTAATCTAATCTCGCTGTCTCATCTAATCCTATTATAGAGTTTAACCCTGCGATCTAATTTATCATGTTATCTAAATTCTCATGTTGTTTAATTTAATTATCATATTATCAAATTTATCCTGTTATCTAAATTATCCTGTTATATAATTTACCATGCTATCTGATATATCTTACAATCTAATTTAACCATGATATCTAATCAATCCTTTTATCTAATATGATTCTGTTATCTATTCTAATCCTGCTATCTAATCTAATCCAGCTATTTGATACTCCCTCCGGTCCTAAATATAGGACATAAATGACTTTTTTGAAAAATCCTAAAAAAACCAAAAAATAAGTTAATTATAAATTGATTTACCTAATTTTTTCTCTTAGACTAGTTTATTTTACCTATAAGCTAATGGATAATCTAAAAAGATATCAAATATGTCATGATTTAATAACCTATTTCGCAACCTTAATCTTTCCAAAAAAAAGTTATCTAGGTCTTATATTTAGGACCGGAGGTAGTATAATATTACTATTTAATCTAACCTTGTTCTCAAGTCTAATCGTCCTATCTAATTTATCATGCTACTGAATTTATCTTGCTATCTAATTTATATTATTTTCAAATCTGTGTTGTTATATGATTTATCATGTTATTTAATTTGTCCTATTTTTTAATTTATTCTGAAATCTAATTCATCATGATATCTAATTTATCTTGTTATCTAACTTATCATGTTATCTAATCCAATCCAGCTATTTGATATGATCTTAATATCTAATCTAATCCCATTATCTAATCAAATCCTGTTATCCAATCTAATCCTGTTATCTTATCTAATCCTGTTATCCAATCTAATCATGTTATCTGATATAGTCCTGTTATCTAATCCGATCCTGTTATCTGATCTGATCTGATCCTTTTATCTAATCTAATCATGTTATATAATCTAATCCTGCTATCTAATCTAATCCTGCTGTTATCAGATCTAATCCTATTATCTCATCAGATCCTGCTATCTAATCTGATCATATTATCTAATTTAATCCCATTATCTAATATAATCATGTTATCTAATCTAATCCTGCTTTCTAATTTAATCCTGCCGTTATCTGATCTAATCTTGTTATCTCATCTGATCCTGTTATCTAATTTGACCATGTTATCTAATCTAATCTTGTTATCTCATCTGATCTTGTTATCTAATTTGATCATGTTATCTGACCTGCTCTTATTATCTGATCTGATCCTGTTATCTGCTCTAGTCCTGTTATCTGATCTAATCATGTTATCTAATCTGATCCTGTTATCTGATCTTGTAACATAGTGTTACTAATTCCCTAATTAACCTATGACATCTCTTTTAGTTCAATAATATCTTTACTAACTATGATAGAAAAAGGAATTTCAATAATATCAATATCTCTATCATAGTTAGAAAAAGAATATCCTAATGATTGAAATATTATTATCCATGATAGAAAAGAATAAACTAATACAACACAGCTGCTATCATGGATAATTTATTGCTAACCATGTTAGAAAGGATTTGCCTAATATGGTTATTAAACAAAACTAATTGGTATTAAACAATAAATAAATATGTATATATGCGGAAGCAGATGCAGGCCTATACAAATTGGCAATATACAATTCTAAATAAACTATATAACTTCTACTATCTAATTCCCTTTCCTGTTGTTTGCGTCTGTGCATGAATACCTGCAAAAATGTCAGTAATCGTGGGATGAGACAATTTGTCCCAGTAATCACCGCTTAACTCACTATAACAGTGAGATGTGCGGTAGCGAGGGCGTCTACAGAGTGCCACAGTTTAAAATCAGTAATATGTATATATATAATTCACTCCTTCTTCCATATGTCCTCCAATCAAATAATACTGCCCCAGCAACTGTCACACTCGCCTATAGATGCATTGTGCCATCACGGTGCATTCAAGCATCTAATCTTCACTATATGATTTGACACTGTGCCCCTCTCTCTAATGAGGGGACAATTTCCCTCTCTGGCAACCTCCAGAGAAGGAACCCCAATTCTGTTTCCATTACAGAACGGGAACGGTTGGGCTCTCTAATGCCAAACAACCGTAGGTCACTTACTTTCTCTAGTAAGTAGACCCATGATCCCCGGTCTCTAGTCCGAAAAGGATCAGTACAAATAACTGTCGATCGGCCAATCGACAGTTATCATCGCGCGATGGTACATATATATATATCAGTGTCATGCAAACTCTCCCAATATCCATGTCCATCAATTTCAATCTCATCATCAATATCATGCACTCTTACCATTCCATTCAATATCTCAACTATTTAATTCCTTCCCTCTAACTAAATAATCAATATCCCTAACAGAACACTATATAAATCTCTCACATCATACCCAGAATAAAATCAATCTAGAATCGCCATCCACACCAAACAGGATAGTATATATAATGTTTCAAATTTCTTTTATACGAAAATAGTCGTGTTTGAAAGGCACTCGATAGCCTGTTTTGTACGAAAATAACTTTTCAAAGATAATATATATATATAGAGGGTGAAGAAGGATTTTAAGAAAATCCCAACTATCGTCACCCTCATTGTTATAGCAAGGTAAGAGTGATTACCTGTCGCCCTTAGCACTCTGTTGCTCTTCCTTACTCTTCCGTACTAGATTCACCTATTATTACATAAAGTAATAATAAAGGTAAACAACCATGCTTATATATATGTATAATGAATAACATCTCTCTCTCTCGGTCGTAATATACTACCCATCCCCCTTTTCTATATATTCCATATTCTAGAAATCTATTTTCAAGCTCAGTCCAATTCATCAACCAATAATTAATGAAACCAAAAGAAAACATATTAAGAAATGGAGAACGAAAGGAAAAGAAAGACATTTTTAATTCACCAAGTACTAAAATCAAGCAACAACCAAAGTTTCCCATCAAACAATTCAAATAATTAACAGTCAGTTATCTTCCTTGTCTGTTCCAAGCTGCCAAGTCACAATAGACTAAGAAGAGGTCATTGCACATTGACAATCAATAATAGAATCAGCTTTGTATTCTTTTACCACCATTAGAATATTTCTCAACCTGTTACTAATCAAATTTAATAAAATAGTAGCATTACAACTCAATTTTCAGCTCTACTCATTCTACTTCATTTTAATATTTTGAAGCTTATTTTTCATGACATATAAAACATTAACAAGGTTACAGATATAGCCAAACTTTCCAACTTACTAAAAATAAGGAATTCTAATCACTTTAACACAACAGTCCATGAAATCCATATAAGAACTTGAATTGATATATTTGACCCTTCACATTCAAAACAACTGAACCTAAACTTATATTTGCTAAAAGTAATACCTAATTTGAGACACCACAGATTAGTCAACTTCCTTAAAATTAAAATTCTTCTTCACTTCCCATATACACACCAAAACTCATCAGTCATCAACATAATTCAATAATTCAGCATAGTTCAAATTGTAAACCTCCTTTTATTTCACCCAATCAAGGATCAAACAAAGAAGAAAGAAAAGAACATCAACAACCTTTAGAACCATTAGATTCTTGCAGGCAAAACAGCACAATTAATTAGTATTTCAATCTGAATTAAACTGAATGTACTATGTATGACCAAATAATTATTTTCTTGTTTTCATAAACCTTTAATCAAAGTTGAAAACATCTAAATAAAATGTCAAAACCTGAAAATGAACAAAACCTGAACCACACCTTCAACATACCACATGCTTAACAACCAAATAATTCTCAATGAACACTTATATCCTGCTAAGTACTTCTTTAAATCCAAATGCCATAAAAGCACACCAAACATACATAATTTCCCTTACTAGTCATGAACCAACAAGCCAGCACATACAAGAGAAAATTTGCAAATGAATATGCCATCAACCAAACAACATTCACATTCTTGTAAGCTTGTAAAATACTGAAATTAATCATACACAATGTTAATCTATCAAAAACTCAATACTCAAACCAACAATTACTACATTACAACTTAGATAAGCTTCCACAACAACCAAAATATAAGTTTCATATTCTTTTATCATCATTAACATATCTCTTAGCCTTAACTCACGAGTCCAGTTCAAACCAAAACTTCCCAAACCAACATGCAACATCCAAACATCTATATAATCTCACACAATCAACTATTAGTGACATATGTATTAATTCCTTCAAAATCTTGACTTTTAATTCCCTTACTCTAAATAGAACGTCTATTTCAATGTCCTTAGAGTCCCATTCAACTACAATCTTGAAAACCCAAATACAAGAACCATTTCAACAACTTCAATCATATTATCAAAAAGAAACCATTATCGAAAATCCACTTAGACAAACATGGCACCTAATCGACCACATTAATCAATTCACATTCAAAATTTTATCATAATGGAAGTAAAACTAGTACCTCCCAAGTAATTGGATTTATCCCTTTTTGTTAAGCAAAATCATGTTCCTTAAGCTTAATTAACACTTTTATACCATATATTAATTTTTAGAAATATGTCCTTGTTACTTATTTTAATACATCAATATCAAGAAGACACATGACCATCATATACATCCAAAACAAAGCATTATTTATAACAACCTTCCTCAAAGCTATAAATTCATCCTTCAAGAATTTTAAACACACAAATGTTATGCTCCCTTGGTCCTAATAGTAACAAACTGCTTTTCCTTTGAAATGTTAATTTTAAAAGCTTAATCATATTATGTTTTATCCAAAATCCCATAAATTATCATGACCACATTTTCAAACTGCTCACATCCACTAAATCTAGAAAATACAAGATTAAATCATAAACAATGGCCTCCAATGAGTCAAACAATTCGGCCAACATCAGAGAAACATTTAGGGCAGATTTTGCAACAAACCTAACATCAAAAACAGACTCTTATGTGTTTAATTAGAGGTTCCCAAAAGCTTAAATTGATTCTTCCTCTCATTCTTGCCCAGAACGAAGCATAAAGTATAGAAAAAAAAAGAATATGACGTTACCCATGCTTGAATCCAAGCTTCCCTATGCCGTTCGAGCTTCCCTTCACCGGAAAATTGCTTCGCCGGAGCTCCCCGTGGCTGGACGTTGCCTCTCTCACCGGAAAAATGGAGGAACTGATGGAGGAAGCTTGAAGCACGAAGAAGACGAGCAGAAAATGAAAGAAAAACAAGCAGCAGACGCGATTTCACATGCTTGATGTGAGGAGAAGAATGAGCGATAATGATGAAGCTTGGAGAGGTATAAAAAAACGGTGAGGGTGGTAAGGATTTGCAGAAACGAAAATGGAGAAGGAGGGAGGGGTATGTTCGGCGGCTAGGGTTCCTAAAATGAAGAAGAAGAAGGAAGGTGGGCATATATATATATATACATTTTAGGTGGAAATACAATTAACTACCCTAATGTTTATTCTTAATTATGTTTTTAGCCCATAAGTTTGTATATATATTATTTTTACCTCTCTCTTTCTATCACAATATTATTTAAGTTTCCAATTTACTTTTTGTGGAAGCTTCTACACCCAATTATTCTTTTAACTATATTAATTCAAATTCCAAGCCAATTAAGATTTAATATTCATAAATTGCCCAAAATATCCTAAAATTCCTCCCTTAAAACTTTAAATTTCCTAAATGACACCACAATAATTCCTCATTATCCTTAATAAAAATTTGGGATGTTACAGATCTAGTCCTGTTATCTAATCTGATCCTGTTAATCTGATATAGTCCTGTTATCTGATTTGATCCTGTTATCTGATCTCATCTTGTTATCTGATCTGATATGATCCTGTTATCTGATCTAATCCTATTGTCAAATCTAATCCTGTTATTTGATATAATCCTAGTATCTTATCTAATCATGTTATCTAGTCTAATCATGCTATCTAATTTATCATGATATCTAATGTATCCAAGTATATAATTTATTTTGTTATCTAATTGATTTTGCTATTTGATTCATCTTATTATTTAATTTATCATGTAATCTTATTTGCCTTATTCTCAAATTTATCCTATTGTTTGATATATCTTTTTCTTCCCGCTGTCAAAATAAAGGACATCATATAAAGCAACATTTCAAATTCCCAGATTACCAACGACAATACAGGAATTGGTCATATATAGTTTCATATCTCAAACTTACAAAACACTAGAAAAGTCTTCATAACAAAATATTTTCAAAATTTTGGAACAAACATAATCCATATGAGTCCAAGAAATTTCAAAATCTGATAGCAGATTGCGAATTTACACGCGATTAAAAGGGATTTCAAAAGAAACACTCAACGTGTATGAATTCAAAATTCCTGAAGTCTGATATTGATGGCCCTGAGCTAAGTATGATGGTTTAACAATAAACTCTTGAAACATCTAACACTCGGGACATTATCCAATTTTTCACAAACTTACCAGAACATCTTGAACACCCGATGTTACGCCAAATTCACAATTTTATAAATACATCTTGTACACCAGATGTTACATCAAATTTATAGATTCAAAGGAGCATCCAGTATCACGAGAACATGTTATAAGAACTTCCAAATTATATATATCAAAGAAACGTATTACAAGAGCCCCCATATCATATAACAAGGATAACTCATGATCTTGTATCACGGGAACATTTCTCAAAACTAATATGACTGAAACAAGAACATTTAAGCTCCTTGTACACCAAGAACTGATCACTCAAATTTTCTCTGTGCAAATAGGCTTATACAGTATGAGCCTTAATTAAATGCTTCCTTAATGGTTTTACAACATGAACCTCTCATAATCCAGATAAGTTTTGTACATCAAAAACTTTTCAAAAAAAAAAAAATTTACATGTCCTAAAATGTTATCCTTATACATCCTGTACTGTTAAGATCTTTCACAATACCAGAGTTGGCATTCAAGACCACACACTTATTCTACAATAAGAACTTCACGAAACTCTTCTTAGCGATATCTAAATTCTCAGACAATGTACTTATTTGAGAAACATTATTATACTCTATCGTGGACATGAGCTAACAAACATAATCAAGATCTCCTATCTAGTTTTCTTATTTGTTTCGAACTAACTTCACTAATACAATTGTTACTCACACTTGAAAGATAACTCTCGGATCAAATGCACCGAGACACTAATAACCCAAAACTAGAGTACACACTAGATACACTAATAGCCCAGAACACATCAGAGTACACACATGCATACACTAGATGCATCAAACTCTAATCTTATAGGTCAAACACTCAAATATTAAAAGAAAGTAAATAATAAATGATTGATGCCTTGAACCAAGTTTATGGGTAAGTCTTCTCTAAAGTACCACCCGTTGGCTTACGAGATTCACCAAAACCTTCCTAAGAAGTAGCACTTGAAGAAGCCCTGCAGGCGTATTGTGGAGGAGTATAAGTAACTTCCTCCCCTTCTTCATCCTCTAAATCACTATTCAAAAACTAGGAAAAACTCATCTTCTCATACTTTACTCCTATTTTCCATGAATCCATTCGCCGCGGCACCCTTCTGAAACTCTCTTGTCATCTTGATTTGAGCATGCAACCTGAATTTCTTCATAGCATCCTTCTCATTGATTGTCATTTCAATCAAATCTTCATCCAACTACTTATTCTCCTTCTTCAAACACTTAATCTCGAGCTATTGTAACTCCAATTATGCTCATAGATCCATAACTTTAACATGAGCCTATTGGACCGCACTCTAGGCCCTATCCTCAAATTTCAAGTAGATATCCTCAAACTCAGAAAACGAAGATCCCAATCAAATTTCAGAGATGAAAAATTTCAATCTCCTAAAAACGCATTAGTCCAAGATTCCGGTAGATACACCACAGTGTTCAAAAGGTATAACCTTGTATATTAGATCTCATTTCTTTTTCAATTCTTCAATTTGAAACCTGATACAAACTAGCAGAGTAGAAAATGACGAGTCATGTCCTATGGGCTTTAAACCATTTGCATTACGAGATGTCCTAGTAATAACCCGAATCCTTGATTCTACAATCCCTCTAACTGAGATCACTACAAATTTCTCTGTTTCTTCAAAATCAATTTCACATGAATAAATCCATATTCATAGAAAGAAACACATACCAGACTCACAAATATAAAACATCTCAAATTCATGTTTACAAACAAAGTCCTAAACTTTCATACATAGACCGATCTCAGATTACAAGTAAACACTGAATCAAAGTACTTGGAAAGCTTAATAAATATACTAATCACGTACAAAAACCACCGGATAATCATAAAACTACAATTGATTCTCACACTCAGAACCATTCATGCACCAGGAATATATAGTTCTTGAACTCATCAATATTTTTCTAGAAACCAAAACCTCTTTGCAACACAGGGGGAGTACACAACTTCTCTGAACAATGTTTCCATTATTGCGAAAACATTTAACTCCTATCATCATGTTCCTTATTCTAAGACTAATCTCCTATAACCTGGAAATCACGAACTTGTTCATACAAGAACCTCTCAAATATCATAAATAAGAATCTCACCTAGGCGAGAGATTTCCAAATCACAGACACACAAATCCTGATTATTGTCAAGTTAACTTCATCCCCTATCTTAAAGTCAAAGCGTCAAAATTTCTTATAAACAAAGTCACGATTCCATTTACATCTTAGGAGTGACATTCCCAGACTTAATACTTCACGTCGACTCCAATCTTCACATATATTGTTTAGAAATATCAAAACACCATATAGGACAAATGTCAAGATGTTGTATACATAATTACCAGTCCAGAGACCTAAATCCCAATTTCCTTTCTACAAGAAAATTTTCTACGTAAAGATGCGACAGATATGATTGGACGTCCAAAACCAGAACGAGACACAACTCCAATCCGAACGGGACAAAACTCTACATGTCCAACTTGAGTTAGTCACGTAGAGTGGGGGAGTAAATGTATGCCCCAAATTCCTACTAATTGACTTTCCAAACAAGGTGTACTAATTGGGTCAATTAATTGTTCGACCCAATCTATCAAACTCAAAATGAAACAATGAAGCCACGCGCCAATTACATGGAAGTTACTTTTTCTATTCAAAATTCAAGTTGCATGGCACACGTGTCTGAAGGAGAAAGAAGCAATCGGTGAAAAAGTGAACGTGGAGACAACATGATGAAGACATGATGGAGCAATATAAAAGGGAGGGGGCTGAAAGAAAAACCATCCTGAATAACCAACCACAAATGCACATTGAACATTCTCTCATCATCTCAATATTCAGATCAACACTCAAGAACAGATTTCTGACTTCCAATTCATCATTCTTATATTATCCACAGAAATTCATCCCTTATTTCCTTAGTATTTCATTATTTTGTATATTTCCTTGTAATTTTCATTCTCTTGTAATCATCTATATTGGTGACTCCTCTTTGTAATTCTCATAAATACTTAATAAAATATCATCTTTCACTTTAATTGTTCTTTTATCAATGTACACCATTTTTGGGCGATACAATATTCATTTAAATATCAACGTTAGTTAATTTCTATCTAACATGGATATATCATATTTGATATTTTCTTTGGTAAACGATTTTCAACTTAATTTTATGTGTGATTATAAAATTATTTATTATAATTTATTTATTTTCAAATTACATGAAATCTTTTTCTAACCATGATAGTTTATTTGTTACTAAAATTATTTTTCTATCATGGTTAGTGTGCATTGACTTATATTTTATGGAAAATAAGAAAAATTGTTTTTCTAACTATGTTAGTCGTTATTATAACATAAATTCTTTTTCCAACATAGTTAGTAATTATGAAAAAAAAATATAGCATAAAAATGGTTATATAAGTGTGGTTGTTACCTGTAACATCCCAGCGCCTCGCTCTCGAGATTGTCCGCTTTGGGGAATCCACACCCCTCACGGCTTTAAAACGCGTCGAGAGGGGGAGGTATCCAAGCCTTATATAGCACCTTTCGTTCTCCTTTCCAGCCGATGTGGGACTTTACAATCCACCCCCCTTGGGGCCCAGCGCCCTCGCTGGCACATCGACCCGAGCCTGACTCTGATACCATCTATAACATCCCAGCGCCTCGCTCTCGAAATTGTCCGCTTTGGGGAATCCACACCCCCCACGGCTTTAAAACGCGTCGAGAGGGGGAGGTATCCAAGCCTATATATAGCACCTTTCGTTCTCCTTTCCAGCCGATGTGGGACTTTACAGAATTGGTCTCTAGATGCCAGATGAAATATTTGACTGAGTTAAATGAGCCAACTTCTTCATACAAATCACAAATTAATACGGAGACAAAGGATCGCCAAAAATATTTGACTTACTACCATTTCACAATAATTGCATAGAGGGAGAAGATATACACTCCTAAATCAATAAGATTAAGCTCTCTGAAATTCCCACCTCCCTTACACAATTAACAGCAAATTCCTAGTTAATTCTATCATATGTCTTCTCCAAATCAATTTTCACAGTCATAAATCCTTTCTTTCCCTTCATAGTTTTTATGGTATGGATCACCTCCTGAGCAACAATAATATTGTCGGAGCTCAAACATCCTCGAACAAAACTGCACTGATTCGGGGAAATAATAGTCGACATAACAGGCTTAATCTAATTAACTATGATTTTAGTTATCAATTTATAAATCACATTGCAAAAGCTAATCGGACGGAAATCTCTCATAATTTCCGGGTGAGGAACTTTAGGAATAAGCACAAGAAAAGTCTGATTAACCTCCCTAATTAAACAAGGATTTTCAAACACCTTTCGTACAAAATCAATGACATTCCCACTAACCTGTTTCCATTGAGCTTGAAAGAATACAGGATTAAGACCATCAGGACCTGGAGCTTTAAGAGGGTCCATACTCTTCAAAGCAATTTCAACTTCCACCTCTTTCACATCAATATTCATACTACAAATAACACTCTTCGTAAGCACAGGATAAGATACATCAACATTCAACACATTCCTATGCACACGATCTTCAGAAAAAAGCATATGATAAAAATTTATAGCTACATTCTTTATCTAGTCTACATCAAATATCCATTCTTCATCCTCACCCTTGAGAGCTTCAATACGATTTATCCTCCTCCTTACATTCGCCCTTCGATGAAAATATTTTGAATTTTTATCCCCTAAATAAAACCATTCACACCTTGCCTTTTGAGCCCACATAATATCTTCCTGCGAAATTAGTGTCTCTATTCTTGCCATAGTTCTTTTTGAAGCTAAGAGAGAGAAGACCAAAAACCTTGATTCTTTAAACTTCTACTAATACCATTGAGCCTAGCAAGAATTTGTTTTTTTCTTTTTCCCACATGACCATATACCTCCATCTTCTACACTTCCTCTTGCTGAGTAAAAGCATTAACATTTTGGGACTATGACAAATCCTAATCCCATACCTGCTTCATAAATTCATTAAAATCATCATGTAACAACCATGAAGCCACAAACCTAAAAGGTTGTTCTAAAGCAACCGAACAATGAGACACCTCCGATCCATCGTCAATAACAAAGCCTTATGATCTGACTTGAAACTATACAAAACTGTTGTTTTAGCTTCAGTGCTCCTATCCATAAACATATCATTTGCTAGAATACTATCCAGCCTGCTCTCACAACCCTCCCTACTCCAAGTAAAAAACGACCCTATAGTATGAACATGAGATAAACTGGACTCCCCATACCAATTAGAAAAATCATATCCACCAAAGAATGCTCCTTCCTAGAATATCGTCGTTCATTCTCAAATAAAATAGCATTAAAATCTCTTCTTACACACCACGGACCTTCCACATCATTACCAAACTCCTCCAACTCTCTCCATAAACTCCGTCTTTTAACATAATGAGGGCTTGCGTACACCGCAGAAACTAAGCATTTGTCCCTATCATGATCAAAACTCAAATGAATACATTGCTCAGATGAACCAATTATACTAACAGCTCAACTTTCATCACGCCATAACACTCACAGACCTCCACTAAACCCTTGAGTATCAACAACATATGAGACATTATATCCCATCTTAGAGATTATCTTCCTTGCTTTCATACCTTCACATCGAGTCTCAAACAATAAAACAATGTCCACTTTATACTTATACTGTAATTCTCTTATTAATCCCCAGAAAGATCTTGCTCCCACCCTTCTACAATTCCAGAAAATAACATTCATTGGGAACCATTGAATCAAGATTATGGTTCTCACAACCACCATTAACATTTTGAAAAGAACCACTCACCTGAGCATATAGATTATTGTCAACATTAGAAGATAAAGGCAACAAACTCTCATTACGAAACAATAATATGAATCCTTCTCCCTCATTATTCGATTCCTCATATAAATCCATTAAAACTCCAAAAGCATTCTTGGTCTCATTCATATCATTAGTGACCACTAAATTAGATGTTGAACTTAACTTCTTACAAGGCAAAGAACGTAATTTTCTCTTATACACATGCCTCTATTCCTCCTTTCTTTCACTATATGATCTTGGGACCCACTCTTTTATATTATTTAATCCTTGAGCAACTTTTACGGGATTGGTGGTTGATGAGTCAAACATTTGTAAATCAATAACTGGCTCCCTTAAATGCCCATTATTGCCATCAGATTTCAAGTTATTCCTTCGCTGAGCAATAGGAATATTATTTCCATCATTACCTCTCCAATTTTTAACTGAACCCATGATCTTCGCTCTATCCATAACAATCGACGCAGACCTCTCCTTCTCCGTAAGATTCGACTGAACATTCTTCCACTATTTCGTTGACTTTCTAACTAAGTGTCTGTTTGGATATATTTTCAAAAGCTATTCTGGCTCCCAAACCTAGGTTTCACCCAAAGACATCCAAACACTCAATTTTTTTGGATAAGCTATTTTGAGAAGAAAAGTTAGGTTTGGGGTTCCAAAAACTATTTTGAGAAAATCTACATTTTTGTCATTTTCTAGCTGAAAGTTTCGATCTCTCATTTAGGAAAAACACTTATTTCAAATAAAAGAAACATGGAAAAATATTCATCATAACTATTTTTCAGAAAACTATATTCAACTCAAAATTTATTCTTACAAGCTATTGTCAAAAAACTTAATCCAAACACTCTCATTTCATCAAAAGTTATATTTCAGAAAAGCTATTCTACTCAAAAGCTATTCTCAAAAAGCTATTTTCTCAAAAGCTATTCTCTAAAAGCTGAATCCAAATAGGCCCTAAGTTCAATACCCCTAACCTCAGCTACTGGTGAGCCTCCCCTTCGCCGGCCTCCACGTACACACACTCCGAATGATTCTCCACCACATTTAAATGACCTCCTAGCCTCTTTTTACCCTCATTCCTCACTACCTCCATAACCGATGAAAGTTTAAACTCATCATTATTATCAAAGACACCAGAGGCCATGCTCAAATCTTTCTCCGGACAAACCTCCCTACAATGACCTTATTTACCACAACAAAAGCAAATTTTATGCAACCCCTCATATTCCACTATACGTTCTTTCCTGAAAATACGAATTTCTGGCAAAAGCTTCTTAACCAAATCCAATTCAACGCAAATTCTAGCAAACTTACCTCTTTCAGTAAGATAAGTTTTAAAATCCACCTTCAAAGTTTTACCCACTAGATTTCCAATCATAGGGAGGCTCTTTGCATTAAAAAATTCTAAAGGAAGGACATGAATACGAATCTAGGTTGCTATCTTGCGATGATAATTCTCATCCAAAGGATCAAAATTAGGTTGTCATCTCTGTACCACCAAATAGTGATCGGCCAACATCCAAGGTCCCTCCATATACACATATTCCATGTCTTCTCCACACAAGAAAGAAACCACAAAGCAATCGTTCCCAATATCCCGCACCGTGAATTTCTCCTTCGTCTTCCAAAGCCTAAGAAGTCTAAATTGCATATTCCACAAAGACATAGATTTCCCCAACAATCTAACAATCAAAGACTTTCTCCAAGGAGCACACCATCTTGCATATTACTTCCTAGAAAATGTCAAAGTAGGCAAAAAATTCTCCTCTTCTTATTCACTCCTTCCACCAGAAGTTTCCCCATCTAAACATTCCCCGGTAAAGAAACCTTTCAAGCTATCTAGATATTCACGCCATGCATCCTCAAACACACCACAACCACAAGAATCAACTGAGAAACTTGAGCCCTCCACTTGCAGCAACTTATCCTTAAAAGAGACATTTAAACCTCTTTTAGGCATCCCCTCCTATTCGCCCTCTCCCAATTGCTCTGATGGTTCACCATCACTCCCTCCTTCGCTCTTTCCAGCCTCCATCCCAAACTAATTCTTGAAAAATCTTGTAATAATCAATGCCTATTGGCCTTGAAAATTCTTGAAAGTCTTGAAGATTATTCTTTGAGGGATGAAAATTCTTCATTGAGGGATCTTGCTTTGCTGATATAATATTTTAAATTCCACCAAAACCTTATAATTCTTATTTCTCCACCTACTCAATTGATTATTTTAGGCACTTATTTTTCTCAAAACTTCCAAAATATCCAAAAATCTCCTAAAATCCTAATAATTCCAAAATTTCCAATGGTCATTTACTAAAACACTTTCTAATCTTGTATTAAATTTCCAGGATGTTACAGAGACAACGAGAAAGAAGAGGGGTGTGTTATTTAGGAGTTAATCTAGGGTTAAAATGGTTTTTTTTTTGAAAAAAAGTTTATGGGAGTCGTTTGCTGTGGCTTAACTGAGAGCGAAGGCACAACGAACTGCCTTCTGCATAATTTCTGCAGAAACTGGTGGGCTTTGCTAACGGTTTACGGCCAGCGAAGTTACAGTGAACAGCCTGTTGTATTGATTATGCAGAATGTTTTTCGCAGACACACAAATTGACCAAAATTTTCACCACACCACTATTCAAAACCATTCTTTTTCTCATAAATCCACTTTATTTCCACACCTAAAACCACAACAAATTCCTTACTAAGCTTTACTTCCTCATTTATAACAATCAAACACCATAATTTTTCCAAATGTCCACTCACAACAATTCAAGATCCATTTACTAATCAACATGCACCACTTTCAGGACAAGCAAAGAAAAATTCACACAAAACCTACACATATACATTCAAAGTATACCAGGACCAAGACTCATATGTGAACTCATACCACACAAAGATCAAGCACAAATACACCATGGGAATCATTTCACAACGAATAGGCCTACAACTATGACAGTTCAACTCATGAAACTCAAATAGATCAACAAGAATAAATTAACATCACATTTCAGTCCAGCAAAACCATACATGCAATGCTTCACAATAACTCCCCAAAATCAAATCCAAGATGAGATTCAAAATGTACTCCTCCTTGTAGACCTCTTCTTTCCCTCCAAATCCTCATATCCCAATTCATCCATAAGCCTCACATCCTAGCCAAGCCCTGCAGCAGCCATAGAAACTGCAGCAATAGCATGGTCCATATCATGATTACAATACCTAAATGCTATCTCACCATACTTCCATGCCTCACGCCACAAAACAGACGACAACCCAACAAGAAAACAATTCTTGGGAAACAATTTTTCCAAAACACCCAGATGGGATTTCAGCTCTAACTTCCAATGAATGTTCCTTTGGGGCATAATGAGCAACAAAAGGATGCTCACATAGAGATTCAATACAAGGGGCAATAATATAATTCTCTGTTGGATGCAAATTTCCACTACTTGGATTGAACCCAGTGGTTTTCCAAGCTGAGAGAGCAAGATAATCATAGAGGAACTGAGAAATGGTGGTGGATTTGGAAATGGGTTTTGGATGAGGAATAGAAAGGAAAGCAGAGGAATATAGAGGAGTGTCATTTTGCAATAATGGGAAGTGTGAAAGAGGAATGAGAGGAGAAGAGAGATATCTGCAAAACGGGTTTGGATGATTGGCCCAATCAATGTCATGAGGGCCTTTGGCTTATTTGTTGAAGGAGTGTTTGGTTTGGTTATAGTATGTGATCACATGAGATAGTTTGTGTTGTAAAAGACAAACTCTAGGGTTGTTGGAAGTTGAAGGAGGGGAAGAGAAGGACATGATTGGGGTGAAGTGTTTTAGGTTTGGAATGGTGAAGGAGGAAGTAGAAAGACAATGAAATATTGATGGGTTAGAAGACAAGAAGGTCCTGTAAGGGAAAGACATCATTTTCAACTATTTTTCAGGGCTTTCACCATGCTTCTAAGAAGGAAGTCTAAAAACCAGTGCTTTAGGGACGGTTACAGGACCATACCACTTCATATTTCTGCTCAACTTTTATCAATTTGATACTCGGTCTGACCATCGGTCTGAGCGATCCGATCGTGTTAAGTATGACGTAAAGCTCTATCTGGCTCACCTACTAGTCTGACTTTTACAACATTGCTCAAAACTGCCCTTATATTTGAAAGGAAAAATCAATCGCCAAAAATTTTTATAGGGTTAAAAAAGAAATATTGTTAATACAATACACTGTTCTTTAGGTTGTTATTGCACAATTAACAATAAAAAATTATATAATGAGCACAAATTCATGGTGAATTAATTATATTGTAGAAATTAATCATTGGGGTTGAGGAACCAATAACTTATAAAGTCCATCTATTTAAAGCTTCATTAACAATACTGATCATTTTTGTTACTAATTGTGTCATCTACAACTTGAAAAACAATATATTGGTAACTAATATTATTCTTTAACCCATTTTAAAATTCAATGTCTTCCATTATGGAGGAATAATTTGTTAGAAAATGAAATAAATGACAGTGAGTTAAATAAAAGAAGGGTTCATGTTCAATTTGGCCAATATAGTATTGCTCTTAGATAAGATCACCTTATACAATTATATTTTGAAGGATTGTTGTATAATAGTAAGTATTAAAATAGGGCATATTGACCCACACCGCTAGAAGGGGCTTAACAACTTCCATTTGTGTTAACTGCTATTTTGATAAAAAAAAAACTTTAGGAGCTGTTTTGGGTTGCCATCCACTGTGAATCAACGTGATTTTTTAATTTGCTCATGTTTTTGCAAGATGATTGTCCTTTGTGCTTTTGTTGTTTAATTAAGCTGGGCTACCATCTTGTTAATGAAAATAAACATGTTATCTTTCTACATGACTAAAAAACATGTTATCTTTATTGTATATTCTATATAAATATTTTTTTGAAAAAATAAACTTTCAATAATTAGTTAGTTGATTTATTGTTTGATAATACTCTAAACTGTCATAAGTAGGATAATTTCGCTGCTTTTAGTTTTATAAAAATTTAAATATGATAACAATAAAATATAAAAAGCTAGGAAAAATTGATATTAGTCTCAAAAGATTAGGTTATATCTATAACAATGACAACTGAATATCCAAATTAAACTTCAAACTGAAAAGGAAATTAACAACACAAACAAACTAACCTAAAAACAAGGAAAGAAAATAAAGCCTAATTTCTCATCAAACTAAAAATTCTAACAAACTGCTTCCACTGCGAGCCTCTTAGTGATAGCTCCGCAAGTGGTTGGCCCAAATGTCTCCTCTGAAACATCAATGGAGCAAGACTCCTTGCCCACACATGCCTACATAATTTGAAGTAATTTAAGACGAGTTAGTCATTCATCTATGTATATAAAACATAAAATAGTTAACGCAAGCAAAAAAAATTGTACAAAAAATTAAGAGATGAGTCACCTTCTCTATGATAGACCAGGCCTCCTGGTTACTTTCACATGTTCCTTTGACAAATGAACCGCATGTGCCTTGAGGGTTTCCAAAACTAGCAAAGTTAATGGCAGAAATTGGACGATTCTGGCAAGATAGTTCTAATGTGTGATTCTCATAAGCATTTCCACAAGCAGTACCAACACTAACTGTTTGGAAATTCACTAATGATGGATTTCCACCAATCTCCTCAAATAAAACCAATGTGTTATCACCATCTTTAAGGAATGACCTAGGAATATGATACCTGAAAAATAAAAGTAATAAATAATTAATTCAAATCAAATTTGGATTCAGAATATAGATCTCTGAAATTAATAACTTGATTTGAAAAAAAAAAATTAACTAACCATTTTTGTGTAGGTTGTCCACAGTTAAAAACACATTTTGTGTTAGTATATTCACCGCGATAATTACAAACATCACTGCAACCATCTTCTCCAGCCAGGTAGGAAGGCCAATAACGACCAATATTGTTACCATTCACCCAAGCATATCCTTTACCAAGTCCTTCCAAATCCACTACCACAGGGTCTTTTCCAGGAGGAGCTTTGAATGTGGTCTAGATCATTTAATTCAAAGATAAATAAATAGATCAAAATCATCTATACATTTTAAATTATGGAAAAATAACAAAAGAACATTGTTTTAATTAATTATCAAGTACCTTGTACCAAATGAGGCTTTGGTTTGTGGGTAATTGATCTAATGCCCATTTGGCGTTAAAACTTGACTCTTCACTAAAAAGCTTCTTATCCCAACCATCTAACCCAATTTTGTAGTACCACCTGTTATTGGATAAGTCCTTAATGATTGTCTCATCTCCGGCTTTACCAACCACTCCAACCATTCCAATAAGACCATCGTTCCATTTATCAAAGAATGATCCATAATTCTATTCAAACAAAAGAGAAATACCTCATTATAATTATATGAAAGCAACCTAAATTTTTCAATTTTATATTGAAATTTGCACTAACTAGTTTGAATATGATAATACCTGTAATCCAATAGTAACACTGAGTAAACTGAGTACATTATTTCCTTTGTTCAAATTGACCTTAAATTCAACATCGTTAGAAAGAATGCCATATGAAGCCCAATTAGTTCCTGTTTATCCATTAAAGACATTGTTAATTAAACAAATCTTAGTTTAAGAACAAGTAAATGAATATTTACAAAGCAATGTTTCCTTTAATTTTACCAATATGTTCCCCATTGACATATGCATGAATTACTTGGCCAGTTGCGTTGATTCTAATGAACATGTCATCACTCCAAATAGGATCGTCTTCGACAATATTAAAGCTATATATCAAAAAGAAGAAAGAAAGTTGACGATTTTTAGGCCCTCAGAATTTGAATAACTTCTAAAAACAATAAAAAGTTGTCAATTAAAATGAGAAAGATCAGTGGAATGATGAGAATGATTATTTTACCTAGTAGTGTACCAAAGGTAGTCACTAACATCATTAGTAACTTCCTTTTGATCAACGAGCCTATGTGCAGAGAGATGAGATTTCGTTTGAAGAGCATCATGAAAATTCTCAGTCCTCCACACCCACTTCAATGATTCTGGCTGCTTCTCAGCTTCATTTGGCCAATGTCCATTAACAGAGGTTTGAACATTAATCTAAGTTTTCCAAAAAGAACATATAAATATATATGAATCAGATTCATTGTATATCAAAATAGTACATGTTATACACCGTTATACCTTAATGGGCTTGGGCCTTAACAGAGGCCCAATAAAGAGATAGACGCCTTCAGGGCGTCGAAGATAACATCACTAGCGACAGTAGAAGTCTAAAAGCAAGATAGACACCCTAGGGGCGTCAAGGACAATATCACCAACGGCAATAAAGCAGAATGACTTGGTCACCCACCTTTTTCGGAGCAGTCGCCCACCTTTTTCGGAGCACGTGCAACGTCTCTTATCCATAACGGCCGCCTATGATTTCGCAACCACCAGGACTGAGCTTCAACTATAAGAAGGCCACGAATCCATTCAGAAGGACACAATCAATTCTCTGCGATCTCTCTCTCTCTCTTTCTTTGTATTCTTCTCTCTGATTATCATTGTACTCTGAATTAAGTCTTTGTGATCAAGGCATTTACGCCCATATTTGTAACCACCGTTGCCGGTGACCCCGTTCATTGTATCCAATCATATTATTAATAAAGAGTTTCGATTATTCATTCATACTCTATTGTTCCCCTATATTGTGCATCAACATTTTGGCGCCGACCGTGGGGACTCCGGCAACATTATTTCTAAAAGCTTCACGTTCTCTGAGTGAGCCAATTGAACTTTAAGATGGAACAGCAACCAAAGCCTGTTTCCAAGCCAACTAGCTCTTCCACTGACCTCCAAAAAGTCCTAGAAGCCTTGACCTCTCAGTCTGAACAAATGAAGCGTCTCGAACAATCTGCAGGAATTCAATCTGAGAGGATGAAACGTTTGGAGGAAGAAAACAATGAATTGAAACTGCACTTAGCAGGATTAGAGTCCAGGAAAAACAAAAGAAGGCAGAGCGGACCTGAAAGGGAAATTCGCCAAGTGCCAAACCCAAATGACCATGAGCGCAATCCTAACGGTGAAAAAGATAATAAAGGTAAGAATACTGACAATAATGATATTCCTAATGATGAAACAGGTAGAGACGACGAAGAGGGATATGACGATTCCCAGTCTTATGATAGTCGAGAACAAGGTGAGCAGTCCGCTCAGAAGTCACAGGCAAGGATCCCTCAAAATCATCCACAAGGAGGACAAAAAAGGGAGGATGAAATTCTCTCTTTTGCCCTTCGAATGGAGAAGGAGGTCACTGAGATAAAGAAAAAGATGTACTCAATTCCAGGTGTTCAAAAGCCACTTGATGCAGCCCGTTTAGGGAGTTATTCAGAATCGCCCTTCATAGACGACATCGCTTTTGCTGATCTACCTGAAAGATTTGCTTTTCCTACTATGCCAAAGTATGATGGCAAGTCTGATCCAGACCAACACTTGGCCCAATACAGGCAGATTATGCTAGCAGCAGTCCTCCCAGCCGACAAACGACATGCTGCTATGTGTCGTGGATTTGGTATAAGTTTGATTGGCCCAGCCCTGATGTGGTGGACCAATCTCCCTCAAGGTAAAATAACTTCATTTAGTCATTTAACTGACATTTTTGTTGAACAATTTGCAAGCAGCAGAGTCATGGTTAAGACGTCAGACGACTTGTACCGAATTGTCATGAGGCCGGATGAGTCATACAGAGACCTTCTGAAAAGGTTTACGGCAGAGATGGTAAGTATCCCAAATTGTGATCCTAACATTGCTGTGCAGGCGTTTAAGAGAGCATTGCCACCCACTTGCGGCCTCTATCAAGAATTGGTTTTGAAACGGGTGACAACTTGGCCGGAAGTCCAATCATACGTGTGGTCCCATATTAATCTTCAAGAGGACGACGCCAGTAGAAATCATGCCCTTAAAATGAATCAGGGACTGGCGACAACCAGTCTCCCCGCTAATTCAGTGATTGCCACAAACGCGGAAAAGACAGCTAATCAACAACAAAATAATTTGGGATCCACAGACCGCCGTTCTAAACGGCAACGAGGTAGAAATTTTCGTTTTCACCCTTATACTAACAATAATGAGCAGGGCGACAAACAGAAGAGGGACCCACCCCCTCCTAGATATGAAGAGTTCAACATGTCCATTGGACCAGCTGAAATGGTAAGTGCATTTGAAAAGATGGATAGGGTGAAATGGCCTAAACCCATGACGACGCCTGTCAATGAGAGAGACACCACTAGATACTGTGACTACCACAAAGACGTCGGCCATCGAACAGAGGATTGTTGGAGGTTCAGAAAAGAAGTTGCCTTCCAACTTAAGCATGGTAACTTACAACATCTCCTTAAGAGTAATACTACTAACAATGCAGGTAAAGATCAAAGGCAGAACGCCCCAGCTTAACCCCCGCAGGCCGTCAGAACGATTAACACAATCATTGGGGGGTCGGCGATAAGTGGGATGTCTTACTCCGCCGCAAAGCGACATGCGAGGTCTTTGCCAAAAGAAGTGGAGTGGGTTAATGGTAATGTGAGTAATGATCAGGTGGTTGAAGGTCCAATAACCTTCAACGACGCTGATATTCAGAACGTCCAGATGCACGACGACGCCCTGGTAATATCTTTACTAATAGCTAATTGTTTGACTAAAAGAATATTAGTTGATGCAGGTAGTTCCGTTAATATTATTTATTTGCAAACTGTCAAAGAATTACAATTAGAATCCCAAATAATTAAGGCTCCAACTGTCTTGGTATTTGGAAATGGAACACCAGATAGGACGATTGGAGAAATATCTTTGATGACTTTTGCTGCTGGAATTAATGCTTTAGTCAAGTTTCAGGTAATGGATTGCCCGACCACTTACAATGCTTTATTAGGACGTCCTTGGATTCATCAGATGAAGGCAGTCCCTTCCACGTTACATCAATCAATTAAGTTCTCTACACCTTGGGGTGTGAGAGAGATTAAAGGCGACCAGAGGATGGCAAGAGAATGTTACCAAGCAGCATTGAAAGGCTTGGAACAATCTCCTCCATCGGCATAGCAACTACAGGCGTTCATTCCTATGGACAGGGCGACAAAGGAGGAAGACGATAATTTAGAAAAAATCATTTTAGATTCTGAAAACCCTGAAAAGTTTTTGTCCATAGGAATGGACCTAGTTCCTGAGGTAAGAAGGGAACTAATTTCTTTTCTAACAGGTAACTTAGATTGTTTTGCTTGGTCCTATGATGATATGACAGGTATAAGCCCAGACGTCATTGAACATCAGTTGAACGTCGACCCTACATTCAAGCCGATCAGACAGAAAAGGCGGAAATTTGCACCAGAGAGGAATAGAATTGTTAATGAGGAAGTCCAGAAATTATTGAAAATTGGGTCTATTCGAGAAGTGAAATACCCTGACTGGTTAGCTAATGTTGTAGTCGTCCCAAAGAAAAATGGTAAGCATAGAGTGTGTATCGATTTCACAGACTTGAACAAAGCCTGCCCAAAAGATTCCTTTCCTTTGCCACACATTGACAGCCTAGTAGACGCAACATCAGGACACGAACTATTAAGTTTTATGGACGCCTTTTCTGGGTACAATCAAATTTTGATGCATCCTAACGACCAAGAGAAGACTTCTTTTATCACAGATCGTGGAACTTATTGTTACAAGGTAATGCCTTTTGGTTTGAAAAACGCTGGTGCAACATACCAAAGGTTAGTCAATCGCATGTTCGCCTCCCAACTTGGGAAGACGATGGAAGTTTATATAGACGACATGTTAGTCAAATCTTTGAAAGCGGAAGACCATATTAACCATTTGCAGCAGACGTTCGATCTTCTGAGGAAGTATAACATGAAACTCAACTCTGAAAAATGCACTTTTGGGGTGCAGTCTGGTAAGTTTTTAGGATATTTGGTGTCAAAGAGAGGGATAGAAGCAAACCCATCACAAATCAAAGCCGTGTTGGATATCCCATCACCCAAATGTGTGAAGGACGTCCAACGTTTGACGGGTAAGATAGCTGCTTTAACCAGATTTATATCTAAATCTTCTGAAAGGTGCCAACCATTCTTTGATATATTGAAGAAGAATAAGGAGTTTGTATGGAACGACGCTGCAGAAAAGGCGCTTCAGGATTTGAAAGAATATCTCACGAGCCCCCCTTTGCTTTCTAAGCCAAGTTCAGGTGAAACCTTATATCTATACTTGTCTGTCGCCTCTAATGCTGTGAGCTCAGTTCTTGTTAGGGAAGAAGATAGGCGACAGAGCCCAATATATTATGTTAGCAGAGCCTTGTTAGATACAGAGACGCGATATTCAATGATGGAAAAACTTTCTCTAGCCTTAGTAACGTCTTCTAAGAAGTTGAGGCCGTATTTTCAGTGCCACCCAATTGTGGTAGTCTCAAACTATCCTTTGCGGAACGTCCTCCATAAGCCTGATTTATCTGGGAGATTGGTGAAATGGGCGATTGAGCTGAGTGAATTTGATATTTCTTATGCCCCAAGAACAGCTATCAAATCACAAATCCTAGCTGATTTTTTGGCAGAATTTAGTCCTAACCTTCAGGTAACAGCTAACAATGAGTCTTTTTCTATTAAGAAACAGGTGAACTTGTCGCCCTGGATCCTCCATGTAGACGGGTCTTCCAATGTAAAAGGAAGTGGACTGGGTATCGCGCTTGAAACCCCCGATGGTGAACAAATTGTCCAGGCAATAAGATGTGGTTTTAAGGCGACAAACAACGAAGCTGAATATGAAGCCCTGATAGCTGGACTTAAGTTAGCATCAGAATTGGGTGCGAAAGTTTTGGAAGTGAAGAGTGATTCACAGTTAGTTTCGAAACAAATCAATGGTTCTTATCAGGCAAAAGACCAAAGAATGAAGAAATATCTGGATGTAGTGTCTGATTTGACCACGCGATTTGACGCTATGAAGATTACCCAAATAGGTAGGGAAGACAACCGGAAGACAGACGCCCTTGTCAATATTGGGTCGTCTATAGAAGTTGTGGAGACAAAACAAATCCCACTGTTTTATCTGAAAACACCGGCAATTGAGGTAAATAATCGAATTGTGTTGAATAACAGTTTGACATGGGATTGGCGATCCCCTTTGCTTTCATATCTATTGCAGGGTAAATTACCTTCAGATAAGAATGAAGCGCGACGAATAGTTGTTAGAGCTGCCAGATTCACTACCATAGGCGATGATCTTTATAGACGTACATTCACTGGTGGACCTTTGCTGAAATGTGTCTCTCCATCTGAGGCAAATTATGTGTTAAGAGAAATTCATGAAGGAGAATGCGGAGACCATAGTGGAAGTCGATCGTTGATAAGAAAGGTGACTAGAGCAGGATATTTTTGGCCGACTTTGCAGAAAGATGCAATAAGCTTGGTGACTAAATGTGAACGTTGCCAAAAATTTTGCACCGTGGCAAGACAACCCCCTGAACAGTTGCATGTAATAGTGCCTTCGTGGCCTTTCCTTAAGTGGGGAATGGATATCGTAGGCAAGTTTACTCCAGCACCTGGACGACTAGTTTTCTTGTTGGTCGCCACAGATTACTTCACCAAATGGGTAGAGGCTGTCGCCCTAAGCCAAGTACAAGAACCCCAGGTAATTGATTTTGTTTGGAAAAATATAGTATGTAGATTTGGTCTGCCTCAGGAAATTGTATGTGATAATGGATCTCAATTTATAGGGAGAAAATTTAGAAAATTTTGTGATAAGTGGCATATTAAACTTAAGTTTTCCACCCCTAGAAATCCACAATCGAACGGGCAGGCAGAAGCTAGTAATAAAACCATAGTGACGTCTTTGAAAAAGAGGTTAGATAAAGCTAAAGGTAGGTGGGCTGAAGAGCTGCCCGCCGTCTTATGGGCGTACCGAACGACGTCTAGGACGTCGATTGGTGAAACGCCTTTCTCTCTAGTTTATGGATCTGAAGCTATGATACCAGTAGAGGTAGGAATGCCATCTTTAAGAAGACAGTGGACTAGAGAAGAATCTAATAATGAACACTTAGCCCAAGATTTAGATTTATTAGATGAACGTAGGGAACAAGCTCTTATTAGAGTCGCCGCCTATCAGCAAAGGGCGACGAAATTTTGGAACAAAGGTGTTAAGGAGCGCCATTTCCAAGTAGGAGATTGGGTTCTTCGAAAAATCTTTTCTAATACACCCGAGCATAAAGATGGAAAGTTAAATGCTTCATATGAAGGCCCCTACAAAGTGGTAGAAATCACTGGTCCTGGAGCTTATAAGTTGGTTGACGTCCATGGTAAAGACGTCCCAAGGAGTTGGAACGCCATCCACCTAAAGAGGTATTATTTCTAAGTTATTTGATTATTTGATTTAAAGAACGATGATACTGACACGATTATTTGAGAAAGAATGCAAATGATGAGAAACGCCTGTAGGCGACAAGCCCAGCTAAAAGACCTAGTGTCTGACGATTAATTTAGCTGTGGACGTGATAATCTGATGCAATTTAACCCTATCTTTTGAGATGTTTTGTTGTGAGATGTCATTTCCCAGATAATGTGATGAATTGACACAAAGAATTTGATGATAAGACGACGCTGTGAAGGCATGATGACATAACGCCCTGAGAGGTTGATAAGAAGTTGATTTGAAAAAGGTATATATTACCCGAGTTATATTGAGTGGTTTTTATTCGATTAATTGATAGTCGACGCTCAGATTAATGATTGATAACTATTTGGCAGGGTCACCAACGTTCGATTAAGGTACGAGTGACTATGTTGTGAATTGATATTTGATAAATATAATTTCAGAGATTCCTTTATTAATGGATGGATTCTTTTTATCTTGGTAGGATGTCACCCACACCCGTTGGAAGTGTGGGTGTTTAACGAAGAAAATAAATGAAGAGGCGCAAAGACTATTGATTGTGAAGATGAAAATCAAATCTGACATAAAAAGATAGGCGACAAATAACTTAGAAAAAGGTATATTGTGAATGTTTAAAGTTAAAATTACAAAATATGAAATTTAAACATAAATGACATTAAGCCTTGTCGCCGCCAGGGTTGTCATCCCCTTGATTGTCGGCCCTATGCTCGCCGCCCCCTTGGTTGTCGCCCTGAGCCCTCATTTCATTGATAGTTTGACTGTCCTCTTGAGAAGGATTGGACTCAGATTCTTCTTCAGGGAAGAGTTGGTAATAGTCGTCGATTACATCGTCAGGCTTCCAGTTTACATGGTCGCCGCTTTTGTATTCCTTCATAAGCTCCATCCGAGCGCGAGCATCGACCTCCAGGATATGAGTCTCATAGTTTTCAACCATCTGACCCATATCCTTTTCAAGCTGGTGATTGGCAGCTTCGGATTTTTCCAAGGCCGACTGGAGAGCCTTCATCTCTTCATCTTTAGCCGACGACTCAGCTCTGGCCAGGTTGATGTAATCCTTAAGATTTTCTACGTCTTTGAAGTGCTCAGCCTTTAATTTTTCTATGATGGCTTTGAGCTCTTCTTGTTTGGCGTCAGAGCGTTTCATTATTTCTTCAGCCCTCCTTCTGTCTTCATGAGCTTGCTTCTTGAAGGCCAGGGCCGACTTTAAATCGGCCATCAATTGCTCTCTGTCGGCTAGAGCGGCGTCCCTCTGGGCGACGAGTGTCGTCTTATCATCATCGTTTTCCTCAGCATAATGGAGGAGGACTTGTAGGGACTGAGAATAAAGAGAACGAAAATAATTAGACATCCAATGTTAAAAAGACAGAACAAAGTTAATGAATGTTCAAGTGAAAATACCTTCATTTGGTGGCGGACGACCTTCTTGAAAGCCTCTTTCCTCCCAAGAGACTCTAAGGCGGCTTTGTCGTACTCGAATTCTAGTTTACTTAATTCCGAGTAGACGTCGTCCCAACCTTCCTTATTTCTGACAGAAGAGTTGGGAGGAAAAGATAAGGCGACCTCGCCAGAGTCCTCTTTGTCGCCCTTGACTTTGGCAGATTTCGAGGACTTAGAAGCCCTCGATTTTTTGGCGACTGGCTCTTTGGCGGACGGCTCTGCCAGTCTCTTCCCCGATGAGACGACTTCTTTATTTGTTGGGGGAGCAGGCTTATGGTTTTTTGGCGGATGAGGAGGTCGTGGAGAAGTAGTCGTAGTTGACTCAGGATTTGGAGGAGGGGCGCCATGAGGATCATGACCTTCTTTCCTTGCTTCAGCGTCATACTCGCCCCTCCTGGCTTTTAGCTTCTCCATTCGCGCAGCCCTCGCTTTCAACAGAGCTTCCTTATCAATTTTCTGCTCTGACGCCTTAGGGATGAGTTTCTTTCCTGGTTGATAGGACGAAATATAGAGTAAGATAATGGAGATGAAAATATTCGAATGAAATGTAGAGTATAAGTGACAAGAAACTTACTATCTATCATGGTTTTGAATTTCCGCTGGTCTGCCGGAATTTGGAGGATTTTCTTGATTTTCTTTTTTGTGTCGCTGTTGGAGCGTGGCGAGATCCTTAACTCGTACGCACCTACAAAAAATGTGAAACATTATAAATCAGATAACAAGTGCAATAAGAAAGACGTTATCGAGACGACAACTTACTTAAACGACGCCAGATTGGAGACACAAAATCCTCCTGGGCGACAGCTTGGAAAGGCACCATCACAAAACGGGCGTCCCATTGACGATCATTGGGAAGAGACCCATGAGTCCAGGATGGTAACCCCTCTCTGGGATGGACGAAAGAGTAGACGCCCGTCCGAATTTCTTGAAGTTTGTAGGAGCCAAATAGATCGAACATATCTAATTCGACCCCTATCTCTTCTTGCATCAATTCAGCCACGGCGATGAGACGCCAGGTATGGGGAGAAAATTGGGAAGGGGAGAGTTCATAGAAAACACATAGCTCTAAGGCTATGTTTGGAAGAGGGAAAGGATTGACGTAGCGAAAACTCTCAAAACTCAAAGCGATAGTGTCGCTAGACCAAGAGTCGAGAGCTTCCCTAATTTCTGGCAACCTAAAGGGTACCCTAGGATCGAAATAATAGATAGACGGCATTTTTGAGATTTCCAGGAATCTCAAAACTGGCTCTTTAACATCGTTTAGAATGTTAGCCCTAGACGTCTCTAAACCCCCTGTTTCACAAGCATAGGGAGCGTTTACAATCTGGGGATTAGGGATGTATTTCCTCCCAGAACTAGTAGAGGGTGATGAACCAGCATCAACCCATTCTTGATATCGACTATCATAGACCTTTAAGTATTTCCTAGACATCCTGGATTTTCTAGACTTCTTGATTTCTTTCCCTTTTTCCGATGTATCTCCAACATCTACAGGGTTGTCTCTAGAAGTTTCAGTAGTCTCTAAATCAATAATATTATTAGAATCACTAGGGGAAGACGAAGAACTAGATTGGGTGTTATCGTTAGCATGAAATTTGTTGGAAGTAGTTTTCTCAGAATCAGATGACGATGACATGACTACGAATTTACTCATGAAAATAATAAAAAGATAAGATTTTTGTAAGAAGATACCTTCGCAGAAAGTAGGATGACGTGTTGATGCAAGCGAATGAACAAAGTTTCAATTTTTCGAAGTTTTGGAGGAATAGAGAAGAAGAACGTCTGCGAAGTGAAGTGGGAAAATGAACAGTCGAAATCGAGTATATGCGAACCGTCAGACGTCGTTAAGTTACAGAGTTAATTTAATAAAACCATCTAGGTCGTTGATTTGAGAGGGAAAACATAAGCGAAGATCTGGGCCGTTGGACGTGGGATAACCGCTACTTCCCAATACTTTCTGACGTCAGCATTGAGAAGTGGGGGGACTAATGTTATACACCGTTATACCTTAATGGGCTTGGGCCTTAACAGAGGCCCAATAAAGAGATAGACGCCTTCAGGGCGTCGAAGATAACATCACTAGCGACAGTAGAAGTCTAAAAGCAAGATAGACACCCTAGGGGCGTCAAGGACAATATCACCAACGGCAATAAAGCAGAATGACTTGGTCGCCCACCTTTTTCGGAGCAGTCGCCCACCTTTTTCGGAGCACGTGCAACGTCTCTTATCCATAACGGCCGCCTATGATTTCGCAACCACCAGGACTGAGCTTCAACTATAAGAAGGCCACGAATCCATTCAGAAGGACACAATCAATTCTCTGCGATCTCTCTCTCTCTCTTTCTTTGTATTCTTCTCTCTGATTATCATTGTACTTTGAATTAAGTCTTTGTGATCAAGGCATTTACGCCCATATTTGTAACCACCGTTGCCGGTGACCCCGTTCATTGTATCCAATCATATTATTAATAAAGAGTTTCGATTATTCATTCATACTCTATTGTTCCCCTATATTGTGCATCAACAGTACACATTCATTTTAAAAGAATAATTAGGGTCTATAGAACTTTACCTTTGCTGTATTGTACATTTCAGTTTCGCCATCTGGAAGAATGCTAACAGACCAAGCAGGAATCATATATCGCTTGCCGTTGAATGTGACTTTAGCATCATGAGTAGTATTAGTGTTGCTCAAGAACACACTTGATGATGTATTTGTAGAGTACACGGTGGCCTATAACATTTTCAACATCAAACATTATTAACCACTTCGGATTCCATGAAAATACGCACTAATAGTAATTTCTCTACCGTTGACTAATATATTTAACGGGTCTATTCCATTCACATATATATCAGAATAGCCTAACAATCAACCGTGTCTATCTAAAATTTATAATTTTCTGTCAAAGTATTGGCACTTAGTGCACATATTAAGAAGACTCTTGTGAAAGGGCGGTCCCAAGTAATGCATATTATTAGAATACATTAATTGAATATTATAAAAGAAAGAAGACATTAATTAAACAAACACATATGTCATAAATAATTAGTTTTCTTAACGCACACAAATTAGTTATATGGTTCCTAGATTATCCATAGAAGGGAGTAACTAATTACCTTGACTTTAAAATCCAGATCTGTTTCATTGACATTGCCATAAACAAGGTTTTTCTCCATTGATTTCAAAATTTCATGAAGTTGCTTGAGATGACCCCATTTTGGTTGGGCAATATTTCCTGATGAAAAATATTTAATTAATTCAATCGTATTATATTGAATTCATTCAAACCTATGTCGAGCAAATAAATGTTTCTATAAATAATCAATCAAATTAACGTAACTTTGACATACCATATTCATTAAGAGGAGCATCATAGTCATACGAGGTTGTAACATATGGACCACCGGCAGTTCTACCAAAGTTGGTTCCACCATGATACTGAAACGAAAACGAAATTTCATCAACTCAAATCTTACAGTTATTTTTTTATTTGTCAAAAAATCTTTTAGTTATATTTTGACGCATATTATATGTGCATGTGTTTATTAGTATAATTTACCATATAATAGTTTTGTAAAGTTCCTCCAGTTTGGTAGAATCTGGCTACAGCATAGGCAACATCTTCAGCTGTTCTGTGAGGATCTTGACCACCCCAGCTTTTGAACCTTTCAGTAACAATCAAAAATTAAAATTTAAGAAAAACTCAAATGACTTAACAATGAATAAATATAAAATTTAAATAAAAGTAATTTGGGTCTTACCATCCTACCCAATTCTCAGTCCAAATCTTTGGACTATTGGGATTATTGGGTGTGAACTGATCACAATACCAACCATTACAGGTATTTATCTGATAAATTGAATAAATTAAAAGTGAAAGTTAGAAAAGAATCATTAGTTTGAACATTTGAAAAAAAATATATTAATTAATCCTACTATTGGTTGAGGTGCATCACTTTGTTGACACATGATCCATGGAACCCCAATATTGTGAGACTCAGCCATTGAAGCACACCAATTTATATAATCCTTTCCTTTTTGTCCATAAGGACCCATAACATTACCATATTCATTCTCGATCTATTAATAAGAGAATATAAATAAGTTTAATAAAATAATTTGTTTCTAAAAAGTTTAAGAAGACTAATTCATCATTTATAATTTTATGATATACCTGAGCGAGAATTACGGGACCACCTTGAGAAGCAAAAATGTTAGCTTCACTAATCTTATTTATGATCAATGTTGTGAAATTTTGCATCTCGTTCTAGAAGAGAAAATAAACAAAACAAAAATAGGTATGAATAATTTTATTCATTAAAAACACCAGCAAATAAAAAATTAATTGAAATCATTATCTCACCATAAACACACTATTGAATGTCCTCATCTCAATGCCTGGCATATTATGCAACCACACAGGAAAACCCCTGAAAGTATAACAATACATATAATTCAAATTCAAATTGATTAAAAAGCAAAAACTAACGAATTATTAATTAATAAAATAATTAAAAATACCCATAGTTCCATTCCGCACAAACATAAGGACCAATACGGATAATTGAATAAAGTCCAGCCTCTTGAATAGTCTTGATAAATTTGATTAAATCGTTATTCCCAGAAAAATCATACTGACGGCGTAGTGGTTCATGTGCATTCCAAAACACATACGTCTCAATCGTATCAAGTCCTCCTTCTTTTGCTTTTTGAATCAGATCAGGCCACATCTACAACGTTAACACACATAAATAAATATAAGCAAACTCATAAGTTAATAACGATTATATATATCACATATATAAACATACCTCAGGAGTACTTCTAGGGTAGTGAATTGAACCAGAAATAAGGATCCTACGTTGGCCATCGATAACGATAGCTCTCCCATCATGAGAAACATTAAGAGCATCACTCACACAAAGATAAATACTGAGAAAGCAAAGAGAAGAAAACAAGATTCTCCCAGAAGCCATGTTAACTAAGAAGAAACTAAAATTTAATATGAGAGAGTATTGCTTATAGAGTAATAGTAGAAAGTTTATATAGAGAAAAATATAACTGTGTTTTCTGAATGATCGTCTTATTTATAATTTATTCCATCCCATATTTCGAATAATGAACTGAAATTTCGGATAGTTTGTTTCATGACCCCGCCTCATTTAAAATTAGAAGTGAATAATAATAACATAACAATAATAACAATAACAATAATAATAATAATTTAATATCCAACGAACAACAAAGCTGTGATCTCGCCGGGTTAGTTTAGATCTACTCTAGATACAATCTATTCTTTTTTTACTGAAAGATACGATTTATAGTTTATTTCAAGTATTTACTTTTTCTTTTTTTTATCAGAAAAGTACTTACTTTATCTAGAACCTCTGATATTTTTATTTATCTTTTATTATCTGGTAATTGAGTAGACTTACAAAAGTAGAAAATCCACTTTAATTATGTGAAATAAATTGGCTAAAGTATGTTTTTGGTCCCTTAACTTTGGAGAAAATCATGTTTTGGTCCCTTAACTTTGAAAAGTGTGTTTTTGGTCCCTTAATTTTGGACAAAGTCATCTTTTTAGTCCTTTAACTTTGAAAAGTGTGTTTTTAGTCCTTTTAAATTTCGGTTTAAGTATGTTTTCGGTGCCTTAAGTTTGCAAAAAGTCATGTTTTAGTCCCTTAATTTTGAAAAGGAAGGGACTAATAAAAACATTTTACTCCTTTTTTAAAGGACTAAAAACATTACTTTATCCAAAATTAAAGGACAAAAAATACATTTTTCAAAGCTAAGGACCAAAAACACACTTTCTCCAAAATTAAGGGACCAAAAACACACTTTTCAAAGTTAAGGGACCAAAACATGACTTTGTGCAAACTTAAGGGACCAAAAACATACTTTAGCCAAATAAATTTAAAACTTAAACCTCGTCAAATCTATTTAAAATTTTAACAACTTTGAAGTTTACTCATAAATATACACAGTTATCATTTAACGGTAAACTAAGGACAATTAAATTATTTTTTTAAAATTCAATATCTGTATTTTTTATTTTACTGAAGGAAAACCGATTGAAGCAATTTTGATTATAATGAATAAATAAATTAATTGATCTCACTATTTGACATGAGCAATTTCATGTATCTACTTTTCTGATAAAAAATATTTTTATGTTTTTACTTTGATGCATATATATTTGTACGTTAGAAAAAATATTATGTTTATTTTTTGTTAGTAACGTTTTTCGGTAGGATTTATATGGAAGGAAAAAGAAGAAAAACAAAAAGGTGGGAAAAATTTAGGGAAAATTAATTAAAGGTCCCGACATAATACTAGAAAAGTCCCCCTAACTTGTGAAATTAAAGTAGAGTCCCACATTTTCAAAATTAATTTTTTTTTATCAGAAATTTTCAAAATTAATTAAAGTATAGTCACTTGGGACTCTACTTTAATTATTTTTGAAAGGTGGGCCCCACATTAATAATATAATATTCCTCTCTCCACACTTTTGTTTTTTTAATGTCATTAGTTTTAATTAACTTTTACTTTTAAATATAAAATATTAAAATAACCTGGGGTGTGTGATTGAGTGGCAAGGACTCATTCAACCTTAACCAATTGTTTAGGGTTCGATCCTTAGCATTGGGTATGGAGAAGCATTAAATCTCTCAGACTAGGATCATCTATAAAAAAAATATAAAGTATTAAAATAAAAGATATTTTCTTTTTTTTATCAGAAAATAAAAGATTTATTTTTTCTTTTTTTTATCAGAAAAAGATTTATTTTTTCGGATGAAACCAAAAGAAGACTTGGTCCAACATAAAAAACTAAAAACATATTTGATAAAAAAATGAAACCCTTTCAGTTTAAAAAAAAAGCTAACTATTTTAATCTAAAATCCTTGGAACCAGTTCCTTGATTATACCCTTCTTAGATGTTAAAATTGTTAAATAATTTTACCCCCAAATAATTAATTTATTGAACATTTTTACCCTTGCCAAATCTATATAATAAAACTCTAATAATCTTTCATCTCAATATTTTGTTGCAAAATTTTGATAAAAAAATATTTTGTTGCAAAAAATTGTTGAGATTTATCTTCCATCACCACATAGTGGTTCAGTTCAAAAGAATCATCACACAGTGGAAGAAGGATGTAATAGAACTTACTCAATTCCAAGTATTTTATTTTTTATCTCATCTTTGCATCCTATTTAAATGATTCAGTTTTTTTTGTTACAAATTTCATCATTTCCACACCAGAAAAAAAATAAAATCGAAAACAAAATTATCTCAAAATCAAATTCATCTTTGCTTACAATTTCTCCCTTCCCAAACAACAGTACAAACATTTTTCTTTCTTCATCTAACAATATTTCCAAGCTAGAGAATTTTACTTAATAAATACTATAAGCATGACTGAGATGCTTTTCCCCTATTCCAATCACATTTACTTTTTTTTTTTGTTTATAAGTAGTTTTCTTCATCTATTATATTATTTATGTTTTTCATTGATTTTAAGTGCACTTTAACTTTGTTAAAAGAAAATTTGAAGTTTGTAAAATCATCCTTGTGGGCTTCCCATTATTCCATTCTCTTCCTCTGATCCATCCCATTATTTTTTATCAGAAATCCATCCCATTATTTATATTAGGGTTTATATGCAAATCCACCCCGGAAGTATACCAAAAGATGCAAATTCACCCCTGATATATTTTCAAATGCAATTTTAACCTGGAAGTAACAATTCAGTGCAATTTTACCCTTCTGTCAGTTAAAGATTTTTATTTTGGTGCAAAATGACCTAAATGCCCTCCCCATTAAATTCTCTCTTCTCTTCCACCCTCCCACCCCAAACCTCAACCACCACCACTACCACCCCACCTCACAAATACAAGAAAACGCAAATCCATCTCACGAGAATCAAAATCATATCAATTTAAATTGATACGGACGAAAACTAAAAAGCACACTCAAAAAACAAATAAAAAACAGAAATCAAGGCAGAAGATAGAAACGCAAGCACTGAATAGAGAATATGATGGATCAGAGACCATGGGGAAGAGGCTGAAAAGCTGTGAAGACGAAATCAATCAATTTGATTTATGTGTGTGATGTATTGATAAATTAGTGAGGGATTGGTTGAGTACATGTATGTGTGTGGAGAGAGAGTGAGACGAAGAAGGAGTTAAAGGGGAAGACGAGAGGTAGGTATGGTTTAAGTTAAGAATTAAGAAGGGGTTTTATGAAAGGTGCACGTGGAATCTACCTCTCCCTCACGGGGAGGGTTGTGGGGGTGGGAGGGTTGGGTCGTTGGGGCGACGGTGGTGGTTGGGAGGTTGGGGCGGAGGTGGTGGTGGTGTTGGGGTTTGGGGTGGGAGGGTGGAAGAGAAGAGAAAATTAAATGGGAGGGCATTTGGGTCATTTTGCACCAAAATAAGCATTTTTAACTGACAGAAGGGTAAAATTGCACTGAATTGTTACTTCCAGGTTGAAATTGCATTTGAAAATATGTCAGGGGTGAATTTGCACCTTTTGGTATACTTCCGGGGTGGATTTGCATATTAACCCTTTATATTAACAAGTTAAGATATTAATAGAATTTCTCCAGCGGATTATTTTTCCGTTGAGAGAATATTTTTTTTTTGGTAAGGGAAGGGGCAAACGCCCAATTACATTAACTCAACTACATTACTCATATTAAGGCTACTCAGGACTCGTGGTCCTCCTACTCCAGCTTGATCATCTTGCAACATGCCAATAATCTCCTCTGGCAGCAATCTCCAATATATGACTTCTTCTCTTTGGTGTCTACACAAGGAGGCTAATTTGTCTGCACACTTGTTTCCTTCTCTTAACGTATGTAATATCCTAACCTCCCAATCTCTTTCCAGCCAATTGTTTAGTCTAATCCATGGTTCTGTGCGAAATTCCTTATGTTTTCCTGCATTCACTAGTTGTACCAACTGTAAAGCATCACTCTCAGCTTCTATTTTCCTTAAACCCAAATTCCAGCATGCTTCCAAACCCAATAAGAGTCCCCATGCTTCTGCTGTTAGTGCATCGTCAGTCCTGACTTTACATGAGAAACCTTGAACCCATTCTCCTTGCTCCCCCCTTATTACTCCCCCACATCCTGCATATCCATTAGATGTAACTGTTCCATTAGTATTCACCTTGAATCATCCAGTATTTGGTTTCTGCCAAGCAATCAAGCTGACTTCCTCAGTTACCTCCCTGCATGTACCATTATCCCATCTATTCAAATAATTGTCAACTTGCTTTCTCACTACTTGTTCAGCATTTGTAGGAAGATCATTCCCCCCTTCCTTCACATTTCTATTCCTCCATATCCATAATTGCCAATGTAACATCCCTAAAATCCTATTATTTAAAAATCAATTTATTTAATAGAGCAAGAATATTATTTTGGTATTCTTGAATATCATTTACTTAAAGAGAATGGAGAAATTTAAAATTAATATATACACTTGGTTAAAATATTAAAAGGAAAGAGAAAATAAAAACATTAGGAAGAAAAAAAAAATGTAGACCACATAAATATATGTGGTTTAGGTGACTTGGGCTTATTTTAAAATTCCAAAACTACCCCAACTTATAACATATAAACTCTCTTATTCTTTCCCTCACCATCACCGACACACAACCCTCCTTATCTCTTCACCTTCGCTGAAAACACTCCTCTCTCCTCACCAATTCGTTTTCTTTCTTTCTTCTCTTCCAGCTCAATATTTTGCCGATTTCCAGCAGGTTTTGGCGAGAATTTCATATGCAAAATCCAGATTTTAGCTTAGGTAAGTATTCTCAATTTTTACATATAGGTTTACATAGTTTTGGGAAAAGATTTGGGGATAATCCGATTTGGAAAATCTGGTTTGGGAAAAGGAACTAGTTAAAACTGAACTCACATATGAATGTGAGTTGGGAATTGATTATGCAAAGAACTCTCATGAAAGTTGGAAGAAAGAATTGATGCTCACACCTTCCTTGTTCTGTTTTCTTTCTTTCGTTCCAGCCACTGTTGGGGAACGATTTGGGAGTTAAAAATTCATAGCAGCAAATTCTTGGAGCTTCCAAAACAAATTGTTGGTGAGTTTCTTGCCTTGTTTCATTTTCTGTGACTTGGGAAATTTAGAGTGAATGGCCGATTTGAAACATAGGATTTTGGGGGATACAAAAGCTTTAAAAATACTTGTGTGAAAGCTTAATTAAAATAAAGTTGGGTATGTAATGTTGTGATGGATTGAGTTGTGTCGATTTGCTTATGTTGTGAATTTTTCTTATCATGGCTTAATAGGGATTTGTTTTGTAAATTTGATAGGTGTAAATTGGGGATTATGGGGCTGTAGTAGTGTTACTGTAATATAACTTAAGTTCTCATCATTTTTCAGATTAGAACTGATTAGAAATTAAAAAAAAAAATGAAGAAGCTAATTGGTTGAATAAAAATCTGATTTGAAGGTTTATGTTTTGGGGGATAACATGATGTATAGATGGTGTATATACTAAATTAAATATGATAGCTGCTCCTCTTGTTTTGACCGAATTAAATAGAGGATTAGGATACAAAGGACTTCAAATGTACTTGTTCTTAAAGTTTACTTAAGATGGAACTAGTAATCACTTGTTGATTTCTTGGATTCTTGCTGAATAAAAAGGGGGTGCTGTTAGCCCTTTTTGCTTTGACCAGATGGTTCTGTTTATTTGATCAATTTTACATGCGTAATGATGCTGTAAAAATAGGGATGAATGTGTTAAATATGGCTTTGTGGTTGTAATTGTGTTGCTGCACATACAAATAAAATTCTCCAAGCATCTTTCACTATTATGTCCAAATGAAACTCAGATTTAATAAGGAAATAATAACTGATTGAAGGGTATTCTTTGCATGTCAAAAACTGATTTTTGTTCACTACATATATTATAGAAACTTCCTAAAGTTGACATTAACATGGCTGAACTGTTTTGGAAGTTAGGAAGACATTGTTTTGCATGTACACTGTTTGTTAAAACTAAAATCTTTGGATTGATGTAAAGCTGATTGTAGTGAATTGGTTAAGGGTTTTACTAAATTCTGGACTTAAAGACATGCTAATAAACATCAAAATGATTACTTGGAAATATGAGAAACTCAACTTAAAAACATTAAATGTTGAATGAATGATTAGAACTGATATGACTCTCTGAATGAGTTAATTAATTGGACTTCATTCAATTTTATTTGGTGGATTTGAGTTGGATGAGAGTAAAAACTTAACTCTCATCCTATTGCTGCATTGTTTTGATTATTAAAGTAATGTTATATGCTGGCTGTTATGAATTGGATTGAGAATTTTTAGGAATGAAGATGTTTGGTTTGATTAGGCATGGTTTGGTTTGAATTGTGATTTATGTATTGTAATAATAAATTGATGTTATTCCAATATGCATTTGTTATTCTAAGATTGTTGATGTTGATTCACATGATGCTGTTTTGACTTGAAAACTTAATAGGTAATCTGTGAATTGATTGTACGATGTATGATTGTAAGCACATTGATTTTGATTGAAAAATGGTGTGTTGATATGATTTTACTTGTATTATTCTGATTCGCAGTGGATTAGTGATTGATGGATACTAAGTTTCTCTTTTGAAATGTAAACATGTATGTGTGTGATATGTATGTACTCGATGGAAAAGAAAGAAAATAAGGAACAATATAATCAAAAAGGGATTGGGTAGTAATATGGATAATAGAGAGAGACGTTAAGCATTATGTAGTGAAATAATATGAATTTATCATTTTGTATCCTATCATTATAGGAGGAACTAAGAGAAAGTATTTGGAGGGAATCTACGAGAAATGGTAAGGAAGAACGTCAGAGTGCTAAAGGGCGACAGGTAATCACACTTAACCTTGCTATAACATTGAGGGTGACGTTAGTTAGGGATTTTGCAAAATCCCTTTTCACCCTCTATATATATAAATTATCTTTAAAATGGTAATTTTATACAAAACAGGCTATCGGGTGCCTTTTAAACACGATTATTTTCATATAAAAGATTTTGATACATTACATATGTAGTATCCTGCTGGTGATATTGTTGGACTGTGTATGTGAGTGTATAGATATTGGGATCTTGGTATTTTGATTTGACAGGGATATTGAAAGGTACAGTGGTTTGGGTGTATCGTAGGTTATGTAGAGAAAATTAAGGAGTTATGTTGATGAAATATAGAATATGAATGGTGAGCATTGCATGACACTGATAGTACCGTCGGCCGATGTAACCTATCGATCTGCGCAATCGATAGGTTAATTGTACAGGTTCCTCGGATTTTAAAGGAACCAGGGACGTTTTCACTTTTTATAGTGCTCCCTTTTCAGGGACGTTTTCACTATTTAAAGTGCTCCCTTTTTATGCTTTCAGATTTGAGACTGGGCACAGTGTCAATCACGTTTATTTTCGTTTGTTGAGTTGATTTGGAATTGACTGAGGGATTTGAGTGATATGTGGGAAATAGAGATGATGAATTTGAATTGATTTAGAAGGGGGAACTTGAATGATGAAGGAAAGACTTGACTTGTATATATATATAGTATTGGTTTTAAATGTGGTACCCTTTAGACGCCCTCGCTACCGCACATCTCACTGTTACAGTGAGTTAAGCGGTGATTACTGGGACAAATTGTCTCATCCCACGATTACTGACATTTTTGCAGGTATTCATGCATAGACGCAAGCAGCAGGAAAGGGAATTAGGTAGTGGTAGTTATATGGACTATTTTGAATTGTATATTGCCAATTTGTATAGGCCTGCATCTGCTTCCGCATATTTTCTTATGGAATAGAATAATAGAATTAAGATGATGATTAATATTATGGATTGTGATATAAGGAAAATACTTTTCTAACTATGATAGGGTCGTAATATTATGGAAAGTCTTTTCTATCATAGTTAGATTGGTATTAACGATTAAAATTGCTACTATTGATTAATCAGTGCTAATGATAGGTTACTATATTTTAACATTAGGTTTTCCCTTTCTAACCATGTTAGGAGAATCTTTTTCTAACATGGTTAGCTGTTAATTATCATGGATAGAATATAAAAGGATTAGAATAATCTTTTCTAACTATGATAGAGATATTAATATTATGGAAATTCCTTTTTCTATCATAGTTAGTAAAGAGTTTAATGAATTGGAGTAAATATTATTGGTTAATTAGGTAATTAGTAACAATATGTTACAACTTGGTTATCAGTATTTGGTATACGATAACCTAGGACTGTGTTGCATTGCATGTAGATTGGCAATATACATTCTTAGTATTCCCTTCCTTATGTGTATGAATATCTAGCATTTTGAGAGGAATATCACTCATCCCATGGTGGGGAGAGAGTGATAAGAGCAAATGAATAGGTATTGTGGAGAGAATGAGAAGAATATAGGAAGAATAACAAAATAAATAATGATATTGATAAGAATTTAGGAAAAATGACGGAATAAGGATGTTTCTCTGGGGTTTCGATTATAATTATGAGTCGACCATAATCATAGTCGAAGCATCATGAGATACCTTATTGGGTTAAGGGATTAAAATAATTCAAAAATAACAATAAATTCGAAAATATGAGGAGGAATAATAAATTATCGACTTGGTTTCATGCTTTGTTTGTTAAATTGTTTGATTTATTGATGATTTGACTTGTGCTGTTTGAGTGTTTAGAATAAAATTCTCTTGGAATTGTTTGTTTTTATAAGCTTCAACATGAGACATGTTTTTATTTTTTTTAATGTGTTTTGTTTAACTGTCAATTAATAATGGTTGGAGATCACCATCATTCGTAGTAAAAGGTCGTTGCCCATTTATATTGAACGGCTGGAGGTTTCCTCACTATATTTAGTGACTGGAAGCAGCCCCCTTAATAATAGATGCTGGTAGCCCTTACTACTGCATGAGTGGATGTTTCCCCTCCATTGCTAAACGAATAAACGGTAAGTGGTTTATTTAAAAGTAATTAAGGATTGAATTTCATGCAGTTCAGGTGTTTGATGTTGATGAACCAATCAAATATGATTATCTATTGCGTCTTTTGTCAAAAAAAAAAAAAAAAATTTCTCTTGCTTGCTTGTTATGTATATGATGGATTTTTGAAGAAAGTTGTGTAGTTTTGACAAATTGATGACTTAAATACTTCCTCTTGAAATTGATGGTGCTGCTTCCTATTACTGTTATGAAAGAAGGAAATAATTTGGGTTGTTTGTGAAGTTTAGAAATCTGGACTGGTTGATAGCTAATGAATGATGTATGGGAAGGATGTGGCTTTTAATGTTTGGTAGATGGAAAATTTATAGTTGATAATTCTTGGTGAAATTGTAAATTGTAATTGTATATGTGAATTGATTTAAGTTGGAGTGAATGTGTATTGGCTGATTGCAAAGATTTTTATTTATGTTAAAGTCACTAAAGTTGTTAAGTTGATGTTATTTGTGTTTGTATTAATAGTGAATTAATTTGGAGTATATGAAGTTTGAATTATTGATTATGTAGTATTGGATTATATATGAGATTTGGTGACACAAATTGTATGATTAACAAAGTTAAGACTTAAAGTCATGAGGATGAAGTTGATTATAAGATGTTTGTTATTTGAAAATTCACTTCATTCTGTGTATTTTCCATTTCCATAAGTGTTATTTTCGAGTATATGGTAGAATCTGTAACAAGTTTTGATGCAACTCAGTGTATGTGACTGTTAGGAACCAATTTGGGTGTTAATTCCAATGTGTAATCTAATTGGGTATTGTAGGGATATAGCTCAAATTTCAGTGAAAGAGTGAATGACTCACAAGAAAATTTATAATGGTATTGTTTTTGTTTTGCAATGTTTAGGTGGGTGCATTTTCTCTTTGAGAAAGTTTAGTTGATATGATTTTATTTTGTATGCCTTGAAATCTAGCTTGGACCATGGGAATGAGTTTTATTTCCTTTCCCTATTTGACCAAATGTTTTTCTCAAGAAATGGAGAATAATTGAAATCAAATGGTAGGAATTCATAATTGGAAGACTTGAGGCATTTAGGGAATTATGAGTGGTCACAATTGTCGAGTTGTTATGATTGTGTATTGAGAGTTGAAATGAAATTTAGAAATTTATGCTTTGAGTTGAAGTTAGGGTGATTGCTTAATTGTACACTCTGAGTTATTGACTTAGAGTAATGTACTGATATTGAGAGATACTGTGACTCGGTGATGTGTTAACATATTAGGTTTTTATGGATGAGAATGAAATGAGTTGTTGTTTGTTTGTTTAGATTAGAGTTTATTAGGTTTTTGGAATGAAAGGATGGCTAAAAGTAATGATAATAGACCTCTAGTTCGGTAAATTAATTGCATAAGGATGATTGGTAATATGAAAGCTAGAATATGACCTTATGAATTGCTGGTGGTGTACTCATGATAAGAATTGGAAACTCGATTTTGAAGGGAGATAAGGGTAGAGGAAGAAAAAGGGATGTAAAATATTAATGATTAATTGGGTATTGGTTGAAGAATTATGAGGAATCAAATGAAATTTTGATTTGAAGTGGCAAGATAGTTGAGGTTTGTTACCCATCTTAGGTTACAATTACGACTTAGGTATGTAGGACAATAAAATTTCATTGGAATTCGATAGAAATTTTGTTCCAAATGTTAAATGACTTACTCTAAGAACGGCTGTGATTGGAAGTGTGACCATCTAAATAGTTGAAGGATGAAGGACTAAAGTCTAGGAAAATCAATAGTTTGATTAAATATGGGGAAAGATAGTTGTATATGTGTTGTGTGATATTGTATTAGTTGCTAGATAAGATGCTAGTGCAATAAAAAAAAAATGTGTAAAACTTTGCTAGAATGTGAGTGATTTTTTTTTTTTTTTTTTTTTTTGAAAGTGTGTTTGCTATTGTGACAAGTTTTAGATCTGAATCTCTGTAATGTGTTTTGTGTGATTCTGTAGTGAATGTTCTGTTTGACTAAAAGTGCTTAGAATTATGACTGTCATTGATTGTTAAAGTAATGGTAATTTTGTTTTCTTCTCTGTTAAGCATTGCTTGTGATTCTTGTGTGTGTTCATATTAATATGTTAAAGCTGTGTGTGTGATTAAATTATGTTTATGATGACTTTTAGTGTAACTAATGATAGCTGAGTATGTATTTTACATTCTTTGTTATCCTTGCTTGTCCTTTGTTATTAAGTGAGCAGCGGGGTCTTTGCATTGAAATAGTTATTGGTATAGAAGTAACTTCAAAATGACTTTATCTCTCAGCTTCAAAATAAAATTATATAGATGCAAGCTTATCATTTTTCTCTTCTATATTATTCTTCTCTATAAAGCTTATGTTCTCTTCTTGGTGCTCAAAAGCTTCTTATGATATGACTTGAGAGTTCTTGGCATCTTTAAGAACCTCAACCATATTAATCTTCTTCTCTTCCATCATCGTCATATTGTGATAAATATGATTATCAAACTCTACATTAATCTCAACAACATTGCTTTCCACAACCACAATCATTCAAATACAAAATCATACGGCTATCTATGGGCTCATTCTTAAAGTTTGTCATACAAACTAATATCCCTAAAAGCTTAAATGCTTGATTCTTTTCTGTACTTAATGAGCACTTCTCTCCTAATTTCGAGGACGAAATTTTTTTAGGGGGAGAGATTGTAACATCCCTAAAATCCTATTATTTAAAAATCAATTTATTTAATAGAGCAAGAATATTATTTTGGTATTCTTGAATATCATTTACTTAAAGAGAATGGAGAAATTTAAAATTAATATATACACTTGGTTAAAATATTAAAAGGAAAGAGAAAATAAAAACATTAGGAAGAAAAAAAAAATGTAGACCACATAAATATATGTGGTTTAGGTGACTTGGGCTTATTTTAAAATTCCAAAACTACCCCAACTTATAACATATAAACTCTCTTATTCTTTCCCTCACCATCACCGACACACAACCCTCCTTATCTCTTCACCTTCGCTGAAAACACTCCTCTCTCCTCACCAATTCGTTTTCTTTCTTTCTTCTCTTCCAGCTCAATATTTTGCCGATTTCCAGCAATTTTTGGCGAGAATTTCATATGCAAAATCCAGATTTTAGCTTAGGTAAGTATTCTCAATTTTTACATATAGGTTTACATAGTTTTGGGAAAAGATTTGGGGATAATCCGATTTGGAAAATCTGGTTTGGGAAAAGGAACTAGTTAAAACTGAACTCACATATGAATGTGAGTTGGGAATTGATTATGCAAAGAACTCTCATGAAAGTTGGAAGAAAGAATTGATGCTCACACCTTCCTTGTTCTGTTTTCTTTCTTTCGTTCCAGCCACTGTTGGGGAACGATTTGGGAGTTAAAAATTCATAGCAGCAAATTCTTGGAGCTTCCAAAACAAATTGTTGGTGAGTTTCTTGCCTTGTTTCATTTTCTGTGACTTGGGAAATTTAGAGTGAATGGCCGATTTGAAACATAGGATTTTGGGGGATACAAAAGCTTTAAAAATACTTGTGTGAAAGCTTAATTAAAATAAAGTTGGGTATGTAATGTTGTGATGGATTGAGTTGTGTCGATTTGCTTATGTTGTGAATTTTTCTTATCATGGCTTAATAGGGATTTGTTTTGTAAATTTGATAGGTGTAAATTGGGGATTATGGGGCTGTAGTAGTGTTACTGTAATATAACTTAAGTTCTCATCATTTTTCAGATTAGAACTGATTAGAAATTAAAAAAAAAAAATGAAGAAGCTAATTGGTTGAATAAAAATCTGATTTGAAGGTTTATGTTTTGGGGGATAACATGATGTATAGATGGTGTATATACTAAATTAAATATGATAGCTGCTCCTCTTGTTTTGACCGAATTAAATAGAGGATTAGGATACAAAGGACTTCAAATGTACTTGTTCTTAAAGTTTACTTAAGATGGAACTAGTAATCACTTGTTGATTTCTTGGATTCTTGCTGAATAAAAAGGGGGTGCTGTTAGCCCTTTTTGCTTTGACCAGATGGTTCTGTTTATTTGATCAATTTTACATGCGTAATGATGCTGTAAAAATAGGGATGAATGTGTTAAATATGGCTTTGTGGTTGTAATTGTGTTGCTGCACATACAAATAAAATTCTCCAAGCATCTTTCACTATTATGTCCAAATGAAACTCAGATTTAATAAGGAAATAATAACTGATTGAAGGGTATTCTTTGCATGTCAAAAACTGATTTTTGTTCACTACATATATTATAGAAACTTCCTAAAGTTGACATTAACATGGCTGAACTGTTTTGGAAGTTAGGAAGACATTGTTTTGCATGTACACTGTTTGTTAAAACTAAAATCTTTGGATTGATGTAAAGCTGATTGTAGTGAATTGGTTAAGGGTTTTACTAAATTCTGGACTTAAAGACATGCTAATAAACATCAAAATGATTACTTGGAAATATGAGAAACTCAACTTAAAAACATTAAATGTTGAATGAATGATTAGAACTGATATGACTCTCTGAATGAGTTAATTAATTGGACTTCATTCAATTTTATTTGGTGGATTTGAGTTGGATGAGAGTAAAAACTTAACTCTCATCCTATTGCTGCATTGTTTTGATTATTAAAGTAATGTTATATGCTGGCTGTTATGAATTGGATTGAGAATTTTTAGGAATGAAGATGTTTGGTTTGATTAGGCATGGTTTGGTTTGAATTGTGATTTATGTATTGTAATAATAAATTGATGTTATTCCAATATGCATTTGTTATTCTAAGATTGTTGATGTTGATTCACATGATGCTGTTTTGACTTGAAAACTTAATAGGTAATCTGTGAATTGATTGTACGATGTATGATTGTAAGCACATTGATTTTGATTGAAAAATGGTGTGTTGATATGATTTTACTTGTATTATTCTGATTCGCAGTGGATTAGTGATTGATGGATACTAAGTTTCTCTTTTGAAATGTAAACATGTATGTGTGTGATATGTATGTACTCGATGGAAAAGAAAGAAAATAAGGAACAATATAATCAAAAAGGGATTGGGTAGTAATATGGATAATAGAGAGAGACGTTAAGCATTATGTAGTGAAATAATATGAATTTATCATTTTGTATCCTATCATTATAGGAGGAACTAAGAGAAAGTATTTGGAGGGAATCTACGAGAAATGGTAAGGAAGAACGTCAGAGTGCTAAAGGGCGACAGGTAATCACACTTAACCTTGCTATAACATTGAGGGTGACGTTAGTTAGGGATTTTGCAAAATCCCTTTTCACCCTCTATATATATAAATTATCTTTAAAATGGTAATTTTATACAAAACAGGCTATCGGGTGCCTTTTAAACACGATTATTTTCATATAAAAGATTTTGATACATTACATATGTAGTATCCTGCTGGTGATATTGTTGGACTGTGTATGTGAGTGTATAGATATTGGGATCTTGGTATTTTGATTTGACAGGGATATTGAAAGGTACAGTGGTTTGGGTGTATCGTAGGTTATGTAGAGAAAATTAAGGAGTTATGTTGATGAAATATAGAATATGAATGGTGAGCATTGCATGACACTGATAGTACCGTCGGCCGATGTAACCTATCGATCTGCGCAATCGATAGGTTAATTGTACAGGTTCCTCGGATTTTAAAGGAACCAGGGACGTTTTCACTTTTTATAGTGCTCCCTTTTCAGGGACGTTTTCACTATTTAAAGTGCTCCCTTTTTATGCTTTCAGATTTGAGACTGGGCACAGTGTCAATCACGTTTATTTTCGTTTGTTGAGTTGATTTGGAATTGACTGAGGGATTTGAGTGATATGTGGGAAATAGAGATGATGAATTTGAATTGATTTAGAAGGGGGAACTTGAATGATGAAGGAAAGACTTGACTTGTATATATATATAGTATTGGTTTTAAATGTGGTACCCTTTAGACGCCCTCGCTACCGCACATCTCACTGTTACAGTGAGTTAAGCGGTGATTACTGGGACAAATTGTCTCATCCCACGATTACTGACATTTTTGCAGGTATTCATGCATAGACGCAAGCAGCAGGAAAGGGAATTAGGTAGTGGTAGTTATATGGACTATTTTGAATTGTATATTGCCAATTTGTATAGGCCTGCATCTGCTTCCGCATATTTTCTTATGGAATAGAATAATAGAATTAAGATGATGATTAATATTATGGATTGTGATATAAGGAAAATACTTTTCTAACTATGATAGGGTCGTAATATTATGGAAAGTCTTTTCTATCATAGTTAGATTGGTATTAACGATTAAAATTGCTACTATTGATTAATCAGTGCTAATGATAGGTTACTATATTTTAACATTAGGTTTTCCCTTTCTAACCATGTTAGGAGAATCTTTTTCTAACATGGTTAGCTGTTAATTATCATGGATAGAATATAAAAGGATTAGAATAATCTTTTCTAACTATGATAGAGATATTAATATTATGGAAATTCCTTTTTCTATCATAGTTAGTAAAGAGTTTAATGAATTGGAGTAAATATTATTGGTTAATTAGGTAATTAGTAACAATATGTTACAGCCAACAACTAGTAGAAAACAATTCAGGCCAGAACTTGTCCTCCTCTTCCTCCCCCCTGAAAAGTGTGTTTTCTGCTATCCATTCCCAGCAATCAGAACCAAAAAATTCTTCTCTTCTCTCGCTTGGCACCAACCTTCTCCAAAACATTGTAGCAACAGGACAATCCCTCAATGCATGTAAGATGTCTTCCAACTGTTGACCACATATTGAACACAATTCACTACTACCATCCCATCTCTGTGTGAGACTATTAGTCGGCAACTTTTTGTGTAGACATCTCCACACAAAGGTTCTAACCCGTTCTGGCACCTTCAACTTCCACACTCTCTTCCAAACTGTTGTATGCTGATTATATGATGTTGATGATTGTCCTTTGTAGGCACTAGCTGTTGTAAAACCCCCATGATTTGTCAATTTCCATGTGATTCCTTCAAAACCATTTCTATCATGGTATCTATGTACATATTGGCTAAAATCATCCCACCTCCTAACCATTCCCTTCCAAAGTCGTGAATCACTTTGCTTCGCTGCCGGTTGCCCACATAAATCCCACTCTATTCCATACTTTCCCAAAAGAACTTGAACCCAAAGGCTTGTAGGATTGGTATTAAGTCTCCAAAGAATTTTGCTAAGGAATGCATCATTCATTCTTTCCAAAGACTTAATACCCACTCCACCCACCTCTTTAGGTTGACACAGCCTCTCCCATGCTATTGCGTGCCATCTTTTCTCTCCTTGGTCTTCCCCCCACACAAAATTTCTCTGTAGTCTCTCTATCTCTTGAATTATTCCATTGGGAATCCTATCATGTTGCATTGGATAAATTGCCATAGAGTTGGTTACCGCTTTCACAAGTGTCAATCTGCCTGCCATGGATAGGCTGGAAGCTTTCCAACCTGACAGTTTCCTTCGAACCCGTTCTACAATGTGCTTATATTTGTCCTTCCTCCTTCTCGGGAAAGCAATCTCAGCTCCCAAATACCTTCCTAACTCCACCACTGGCTTAAAACCACTTCTGCTGCATATTTCTCTTCTAGTGTTGTTTCCAACATTAGGAGAAAAATAAATAACTGTTTTATCTTGGCTAACTCTGTGTCCTGATATATCTCCAAAAACCTGCAAACACTGCAAAATAACATCTATATTTTTTTTGGTCAGCTTCTGCAAAAAGAACTAAATCATCAGCAAACATCAAGTGAGTAATGGTAGGGCCATTGCGGCTAGCTCTCATTCCTCTCCACTGTTTCGCTCTCACTCTATCTAGGATCAAATGGGTAAGTTTTTCCATTCCAAGTACAAATAGGTATGGGGAAATAGGGTCCCCCTGCCTCAATCCCCGAGATGGCTTGAATGTGTCTAACTTATCTCCATGTCACAAAATATTTGTTGTTGTTGTACTGATATAGTTCATAATTCTTTTAATCATCATGTCTGGACATTGTAACTCCTCAAGCACTTTTTCCATGAAATTCCAGCTTATCCGATCATACGCCTTTTCCAAGTCAACCTTGATAGCCATAAACCCCTTCTTACCTTTCTTCTTTCTCATGGAGTGAATCATTTCATTGACAATTATAATATTGTCATGAATGTTTCTTCCTGGCACAAAACTCGCTTGAAGAAGAGACACAATCTTCAGTAAAATACTTTTCAGTCTGTTCACCAAGATTTTAGACATGCATTTATATATCACGTTGCACAAGGAGATGGGTCTGAATTGTTGCACCTTTTCTGGGTTGTCAATTTTAGGAATCAAAGTAACTAAAGTCTTGTTCACATCTTTGATCTTCCTCGGATCCTCCCACATCTGCTTAATCGTATCACAAACATTTCCCCCCACTATATCCCAGCATTTGTGGAAGAAGATTGCTTGAAATCCATCTTCACCTGGAGCCTTGAAACCTCCAATTGAAAACATCGCATCTTTGATTTCTTCACTAGAAATAGCTTTGTGCATTCTATTCCATTCCTCTATTTCAATAGATGGCCAGGAGAAATTGGTTTGAGTCCAGCACCTTTCCTCTTCTTCCTCGGTAAACAACTTCATGAAGTACGAGTTTATGAGGCTCCCTACTTCTTCTTTTCCTTCAATCCAGTTATTCTGCTCATCCTTTAATGTTGTGACTCGGTTCTTGCTTCTTTTAATCTTTGTTTTCAAGTGGTAGTAAGTTGTATTTCTATCTCCATCATTCAACCATGTCGTTCTAGCCTTTTGGAACCACAGAATCTCTTCTTGCCAAAGGGTAGATCTCAGTTCTTCCTGAAGTTCTTTTTCCAACCTATCAAGGTACGAGTTTGGTTTATATTGTAAGGATCTCTGTATACCATCAATTCTCTTGAGGAGTTCCTTTTTCTTCTTGTTTATGTGGCCAAAAGTGTGGATATTCCAATCTCTGAGTTCTTTTTCAAGAGAGCCCAAAGCAGTCCATGTGTCAACATTATTGTTCCATTTCTCTTTGATGAAACGCTTGAAATCCTTATGTTGAATCCAGGCAGCTTCAAATCTGAATGGTCTCTCTCCTCTTCTGATAGTTTGAGGTTGTACCATAATCAAAAGGGGGTGGTGATCCGATTGAATCCTCGGATCCACCTTAAAAATGGCTTCACTAAACATCAGTTTCCATTTCATATTACTCATGGCTCTATCCAGTTTCTTATATAGTCTACTTGTATGATTAACTATAGGCCCTTCAGGTAAATCTCGGCCCCTCAGTCTTCATTTCAATAAGGTTGCATTTTTCAATGTTGTCTCTAAATCTTTTACATCTCCTTTCATCAACACCAACTCCCCCTCTTTGCTCTTCCACTCCTTTGATGTCATTGAAATCACCTGCTATAAGCCACGGACATTTTATCTGATGGGCAATGCTCTCAAGCTCCTCCCATAATTCACGTCTCTCCATCTCTCTTGGACTAGCATAAACTGCCGTAAAGCACCAAGAATGCTTGTTTAGGCCTTCCAACTCACAATGTAAAAACTGTTTGTGAGCTTTGAGGACTCTAATTATAATGCTTTCATCATTCCATAACATCCATATCCCACCTGACATTCTGTTTGCTTCCACTATAGTTTGTTTTTTAAACCCCATTCTCCTAATAGCTTGTTGTGCCACCTCCCCACTACATCTAGTCTCAACTAAAACCAAAATAGTAGGATTGAAACGTCTCTTGATTTCTTTCACAGCATTACCGAAAGCTTTTCCGGCTGCTCCTCGTGCATTCCAAACAATTATCATTAATAACTTAAGATAAGGATTACTTACTACATACCATTTAATTCTCTAATACCTCTTCAACCTCTCCCGCCAAGCCAAGAGGGGTCTCAGATACATAGTCCACTTCTTCAACTTGTATACCCATGAGCTCCTTCACATCTGACAAGCCCATTAAGTTTGCCTGGTAGGACGGATCTGGTGGTTTGCCTCCCCCCTTATCATTTAATGAGTCCAACACCTCAGGTGGGGTTTGGATTGAGCTAACACTTGTTTCCCTAATTCGAATAATATTATGAAGCCCTATATCAGACCTCCTTGTGCGACCCAATTCCATCTCTTCCTGTTTTCCTGAAACACTATTTCGGTCAAAAACTGAGTCTCTCCTCATTAGACTCTTTTAAACCCACTGCTCTCCCTCGTTCACTGCCCCTATGTTCCACTGGACTCCTTGACCTATCCCTCTTATATTTTCTTTCTGCAGCTATACTCTGTACTTCCTCCACCTCAGCTCTGCTTCCCTGCGCTCTTTTGTCTCCTTTTTTTCTTTTCCTGTGTAACACTCTTCTTCTCTCCCTTCTGACTCTCTGCTATTTTCTTAATTTGTTCTCTATGTCCGCCTACTTCCTCTTGACTAATTGTCACGTTGGAAATCTCTTTCAAAGATCTTTTTTCCTCCTCAACTTCCATATTGTTACCTATCATCTCACTCTCCTCCTCTAAGACTGCAAACCTTGAGGAAAAGTTTCTGCTAGAGTCAGCTAAGTTGTCCTTTTTCTGCCCTTGTTCAGTTTTCTCTCCTTTTTGAATTACCCTTTTGCCCTTCCTTTGATCTCTCACTACCATCCACTCACCGAATTTCTCAGGGTCATCACCACCATTTTTTCCGGCGAGGTTTTCTCCAGCATTAACCATCTGAGCGTCTCTCTTTTGTTGTTCCTCTCTTGATTCTTGACTTTTTTTCATGGGGCAATGGGCGGCATCTTGCCCAAATTTTCCACAGTGAAAGCAAATGAGATGTAATCCCTCATATTCAATCTTCAGAGAGTTTCCATCCACCACATATGACGGCATTAGAGGTTCCCCCAAGTCTATTTCCACACACATCCGCGCATACATCGTACGAGCACGATGTAATGTCATCTCATCTATCTTGATTGCTTTCCCTATCTTATTTCCCAAATTAAGGAAAAACTTTTTATCATAGTAGTCAACCGGTAGCCCGGGCAGCCTTACCCAAATTGCCAGCTTCTGAATCTTTTCCGCCGATGGGCAAAAATTACTCTTCCAAGTTTGCACCGTGAGGTAACGATTTTGTATAAGCCATGACCCTCCTTCTAAAGCAAAATAATAATCATCCCAAATCTGAAAAGAAGCTAGAAAGAAGCCATTGCCTATAACAGAAAGATCTACTCTTCCTCCCTGAGCCCACAATAGTTGAATCTTTTTGTTGAGTTGCATATATCCTATATTTCCTCCAAGAAGTTTAATTATTAATGACTTTTGCCATTTCCTTCCCAGCCTTTTCTTCTCTTCATCAGAAAATCTGATATGTGGCCCCTATTCTGTTTCTTGGATCTGTATACCTCTAGTCATTTCTTCCACGTTGCTTATGAGCAGGTTTCCATCCCAATCTTCTTCATCTGCAGGCACATATTCCTCTTCAACAGGATGACTTGGTTTCGGTTTAACAGCTTCTCTATAGAACGTGGGCTTTTGTTTGGTGCTATCTTGATTCTCTTCTTGATCCTTCATCCACTCTTCTTCCCTACTTTCCAAAATTATGTCCCCGGTGAAACTCCCGTTTCTTCTTGGCACTTTACCTCGTTGACTAGTAGCTTCTTCCTCCCCTTCTTGATTGGCGGGCGGCCTATCAGGGGGTTGTTTCTCATGATCCTGGTCACTAGAACTCATTTTCTCTCACACACACTCTCTCTACTTTCTCTCTCTACTGTTTAGTACCTTTGAGAGAATATTGATTTCATTGAAATTATCCTTTATAAACACGAGAAGCAATTTGTGAAACAAGAATTGGAAATACTGAAAATACATATAAAATAAATATTAAAGTTAATTTCTTATATGATTTTAGTTATGTTTTTTACCTATAATATAATTTTTAATTATAGAGAGAATCCACATTCACTGACAATCTCTCTCCTCACTCTCAAATATAATTTGAATGACGTAGAATCCTTAAATATTAAAATATATTGATCACATATTTAAATATTATTTAGAAAATTCTCGTGAAATTGATAGTATTCTTGCGACAGATAAAATGATATATTTTAGAAAATATTTTTGAATAAAAGAACAAATGATAATAATAATAATAATAATAACTAGGGTTACATGAATTTTGTAATATCCATATAAGAAAATGAAGAAATAAAATTATTATACTGAGCAATAGAAATTGATCCTATAGTAACTAAATAGAAAGACTTAATGAGATCTGCGACATCTCGAACAACAATGATGCATTGTTGGAGGTCATCCCAAGAAATCAATCATATGCTTATGAACATTCCATATGGTAATATCGTCTAATGAAAGACTCGAGCAATGAATCCATTTAATGGTCAGTTGAAAGCATGCAAGATTGAAAATAGCACCTGACTTGCGGTGTTGTTTCCTAGTGAAACTTTGAAGAAGACGCTTATGATAACAAATTGAGATGGGGTAGAAAGACGAGCGATTAAACTTTCATTTCCTTATACATAAGTTCCATAGAGATAAATTAATGGAAAAAGAAAGCTGGTTGTTGGATGAAAATTGTGGTTTTCAAATTGGATGAACAAGTTAGTGAAGAAAATGATACTATAGCCATGAGTCTCTAATAATGTCATGAGGCTGAGGAACCTTCCTACCATGTAGGTAAAACTTGATTTCTTTTGAACCAAATTCATTCAATAGGGCAATAATTCCGATCCTTTCACCAGGAGTAATAAATTGTCACTATTATGTAAAAGGATCAGAATTTCTAAGCCATAATAGAACATCATGGATAATATTATACTCCCTCCGGTCCTAAATATATGACCTAATTGACTTTTTTGAAAAATCCTAAAAAAAAAGCAAAATAAGTTTATTATAAATTGATTTACCTAATTTTTTCCCTTAAACTAGTTTATTTTACTTATAAACTAATGGATAATCTAAAAATATAACAAATATGTCATGATTTAATATACTATTTTGCAACCTTAACATCTCCAAAAAAAGTTATCTAGGTCCTATATTTAGGACCGGAGGTAGTATTTTACAACAAAATAATTCCTTTGAAAAATTCTCGGCTTTTCAATGACAAGAAAATTATCATTGTTAACGAGTAAAAAAACACAATTAAAAAGTTATTGAGACTGTTTGATATCAATTGACCAAGTAAAGTAAAGATGTAAATGTAATTATGCTATTAGTGTTTTTCTCAATTTGTTCCTTTTTATATAGTTATGTAAGCTTCTGGATATATAAAAGCCTCTTTGGAGAAACAATGGGAGGAAGGCTGAAGAATACCTTTTCGAGAATTTAAATATGTTGAGGCCACACTATTTAGGGAAATGACAAATAAATACCTCCGAATATCTAAAAGAACAAGTAAGGAACTCAAACTTTCAAAAGTACAAGTAGTGAATATTCAATTATCCATTAACTGCATGACATAGCTATATCGTAGCGCGATAGGAAGTATCAATACTGGTTGTTTCAGAAAAGATGTTGAAGGATGAAATCCTTACCGCTTAGCCTTGAATATTCACAAATTTCAAACGATTCGAATTGGAACTACATTTGATATAAGTAATAGGCATTTTTGACGAATTGGAATCAAAGGTTCCTATATAATTATAATTGAAAATCCAAACACAAAATACTTGCAAATAAATATACATGATGAATTTCAGAATACTGAGACAACACATTAAGACAATGTATATCGCAATCTTCCTGGTCATTGTGGTGGGAAGTTGATGCAGGCTTTTCCACTTTTTAATTAGGATAATTTCAAAGGTTGATGTAAAAAAAAGCAGGACCTATTAACTAATAAACAGCAAAGATGCATCAAGAGCAACTTTCACATACCCCCAACTACCACCAGCCTTTCTAGGCTTTGGGAATCCCATATTCGCATAGAGGCATCGTCAAACTCTGTGCATATTTTTTCCCTTCACCAAAATAAAATACAAGCAAATGGAAAAACCAATGCTAACAATAATAATGACTGAAATGGGGGAAAATAAACATCAAGATGAAGAGCATTTGCTACCATCAGGAGTGAAATCACCATAGGTTACATTGCCACCATGAACAGCAAATGATGTATCGAGAAAGACATCTCTATCAACTCTATCAGCATTCCTCCACATCAAAACAGTAGAATCCGTTGAACCACCTAAGAGTTGGTGTTCTCTAGGATGCCACCTGAGCCACTGATAGGTAACAAATTTAACCAATTTAATTATTCATACAATCATAGCAGTGAGCAAGAAAGATTTTTTTTTTTACCTCTATTTCCCCTCCAGGACCTTCTATAGTACATATATGATTTCCAACTACATCCCAGACTTGACACAGTTCCATCTATGCTTCCTGATGCAAACAACTGTCCATCATTGCTAAAAACCAAATTGCTTACCAAATCTCCATGACCTGCATGAAGCAACAAACACTTAGCAAGCAAAACATGGCAACTGGCGTGTACATGAAGATTACATTAATTTACAACTCTCTCCCGAGATAAGATACATGCATCAGTAAGTATTGTGTTGTGTCAAAACCTTCAAGTTCAAAAGCCCAATTGCCTTGACTAGTTCTCCATAAAAACCCCTTGTCATCACGTCCACTGTTGCCACCAGTGTTGCATCTGTTGGGCTACAAGAAACTGTGAATAGTTCATTTGTTTGAGGGAGAAATGAGGAAACATTTAATTCAAAAATCATCTTACAGAAACAAATTTTGTACAAACATTTGACACATGACCTCAAGAATTTCAGAAAATAACATCATCAAAGAATATTGAAGCATATGACTCAATAATTTCATGTTAACAAAGACCCACATAACAAGTAAACAGTTACTTACTCCTTATAATGTTATAATACGGAACTTAAATTACTAGAAAGACTGAATTTTGAGTTACTAAATAAATCAATGAGAACAAGGCTTAGTAATATACACATGTTAAAGAATAGTAATCTCACTAGAATGACCTATGAAGACGTGCACAGAATCATCAGGGTCCTATGATTAGATAAAAATGATTAACTAAAACATTTAAAAGTTAAAATAGTAATACAACTAGATAGTTGAATAACAGCAGACAACTTTCACAAGGAAAAACCAATTAGAGCACTAGGAAATTTAGAAGGCAGGGAAGCTAGTCAGATGGATTCTTAGCAATGTCCCCTACCATCTTGTTCCATGTCAGATTCTTCATCCGCATTGAGAAGATTTTCATTGTCCAAGTCAGATTCTTCATCCACATGAGGAAGATCTTCATTGTCCAAGTCAACTACCTGCATGATATCTGACTCATCCAGAAAACGTTGCTCATTATTGTATTCATCCTCATTAAGAGATGGATTAGAAGGGACATCCATCTTTTATTATCAATTCTTAATGAAATCAAAACACGATTGGAATCTGTACAAAAATATAAAGGAGGAAACTAGTAAGATAGAATTGGTATCATATTGCTTCTACTATAAAACAATCTTTTTATCATACTAAACTACAACTATATATTCAATTCAAAATCACTTTGTAATATCAAAGACCCAAAATCCCAGAATACATTTTCCTTGAAATATTTGATAAAACATTCCTTTTCACTGAAATGTGATTTTCAGACAAATTGTAACAATTTCAAACTATTATTAAAATTTCAGTGCTTACAAAATCCATTTAGTCAGACCTGGTTCACACACACACACACACACTTTTACCTATGCTTGTGGTTGGACATCCTTATGAAGAATTATAAAACAAGACAACAAACAACAACAATAGAGCCTTATTCCCCCTAGGTGGGATCGGCTACTTAAAACCTTTGCATAAACATCAATCTATTATCCTAATAGAATTAAAATCTTTTAAAGACATCCACAATCAGTGGTTCCTACAAGTTCAAATCCTATACCATTTACTATTCTGATAAAAATGCTTATGACCTTTTTCTTTTTACAAAACTCTAACCATGTCCCTTCACTTATCATAACTCTTAAAACTTAAACAAATCAACTAGATTGTATTATGCATGCAATTCAACCCCTTTCCTTAGAAATCAATTTTATTTTTACATAAAGATAACAACCATATGTAAACTCAATCATTACAACAACAGTGCTTCATTTATGAAAACACATTCTTTACCATGCATACCCTTAAGCATCTCAAATTTCACTTCTCTTACAAATTCTATAAACTCAAAATCCCAACCTTTTCATTTATAAACTCTCACATTTCTTCCCATCTCAATAACTGTATATGGCTTCTAATCATAAAATCCAAGCTTAAATGTGACAAGCCAGAAAATTCAAAAACATGGTATGAAACAACAATTTTAAACCACAGGACCAGTGACACTTTTTTTATCGATTAGTTGTTTTAGGAGGTGCCATTGGAAATCCATAAAACCTAAGATAAACGATGCGAGATCAAGCATAGTATCTACGATCGTGCACAACATGACTAAGGAATAATTATATCAATGCACATAACATATTTAAACACTTTCTAAGTCACAAGAGGAAAGGCAAAAAAAAAAAAAAACAAAAGTAAAATCTGCTCATATTTGTCATGAAGAAACTTGCAATAAACTAGAGATTAAATGAAAGGGCGAAGGCCCAAAAATGATACATAACTATTGGCCAAGGAACAAAAGTAATACATAACTATTCTGAGGTACATCAATGATACCTAACTTTTACTTGGGATCAAAAATGATATTTTCACTAATATGACAATAAAATTGGACATGAAAAGTCCAAAATGCCCTAATAAATAAAATAAAGGGCGAAGGCCCAAAAATGATACATAACTATTGGCCAAGGAACAAAAGTAATACATAACTATTCTGAGGTACATGAAAAGTCCAAAATGCCCTAATAAATAAAATAAAATAAAACATAGGGTTAAACCAACTTTTGGTCCTATAGTTTCCCTCAATTTGGGTTTTGGTCCCTATAGTTTTAAAGCTAAGGTTTTGGTCCCTATAATTTTAAAAGGACCAACATATGGCATTAACAGAGTTAAATATGATTACGTGACACTAATTCTGTTAGTTTTTGTCATGTGGCTTATGACTGGAGAGTATGAGTTGGAAATAATTATTTAAGGTGGATAAATGATTTTATTTATTAAGGAATATATTAAAAAAATAGAAGTCATCTCTGTCACAAACCAAACTGGACGAAGAGGAGGAATTAGGGGAAGACGAAGAAGACATAGCCGGAGTAGTGGAAGGGGTGGGGGCCGCGGCGGCGGGCTTTCTAGCTGGGGTGGGCGAAGGGGAATGTGGTCTAGTCGTGGGTGCTGTTTCACCTTGAGCTTCACCGTTCTCTACCACCATATGTCGCTGCTGGTTTATAAGAGAGGAAGAGAAAAGATGATGGGATGAAAGAGAGAGAGAGAGAGAGAGAGAGAGAGAGAGTAAGAGATGTGGTGAAAAGATCTTTATTAGGAAGAGCAAACTGACCAGATTGATATCAAAAGCCACCAAGAAGTAACATTTTTTATATTAAAGTTCTCAATTTGAGCACCAAACTTACAGCAGAACCACACCAGTTGGTTTGACCCTATGTTTTATTTTATTTTATTTATTAGGGCATTTTGGACTTTTCATGTACCTCAGAATAATTATGTATTACTTTTGTTCCTTGACCAATAGTTATGTATCATTTTTGGGTCTTTGCCCTTTATTTTATTTATTGGGGCATTTTGGACTTTTCATGTCCAATTTTATTGTCATATTAGTGAAAATATCATTTTTGATCCCAAGTAAAAGTTAGGTATCATTGATGTACCTCAGAATAGTTATGTATTACTTTTGTTCCTTGGCCAATAGTTATGTATCATTTTTGGGCTTTCGCCCTAAATGAAAACTGCCCAAATCAGTCACATCAATTGCAAATCACCACAAATATTTCTCATTCAAATTTAACCACACAAGAACACAATCAAACACTTAATAAAATTGCAGACTCATAAATAGTGCCCACTATTCTCAGAAAATTAGCCAAAAACACAAATTCTTTATTTAAATTCTCAATGTAGATTGAAAACCTTGCAGAATAATGCTGCATAAGTCACAATCATAGCCAAAGATTACTATTTTAGATTGAACAAGTTTAGATTTCCTACTCAAAATTATGTCCAATGTGCTCAAAAATTTTTAGACATGCAACAGTGTTCAACACCAATTAATAAATTTAAAAATAAAATGCAATGGACTGAAAGCAAGTGAAATTGAACATGTGTACATTATTAGGCAAAGTAATGACAGTGAAACATACACAAGGATGTTGTTCAGAAGAACTATGCAATAAAATATCTCACCTTAATACAAGATCACTTTCACATTTCAATTTGTTTTTAAATATAAGATCACGTTCTAATTTTTCTCAATTGTTTTCCCTAATTAACCTTAGTAATGCTTATATATGATAACAAGTAAGAGAGGAGAGTAGAGATAAAAGTTTTTTGTTAGGATAAATTGATAATATCATATGTCAATAACTAACTTACTTAACTTTCTTAATCTAACAATAGGGAAAGTGATTTTATATTTAAGAATAGTGGAAGGAGTATTATTTTTTAAGTTTGGCATAACTGAGAACTTTGACTTAATATTTTAAGACCTTAATTACTAGTTCAATGGTAGAGGGCAAATCAAGAACATACCTCTAGGATGAATAATTTACTGGACGAAGGGATTTTTGAAGGAGGGCGGCGGCTTGAAATTTGGGGTTTTTTCCTTTGTAAACAATCTTTGTTTTTTTTTTGTTAATTAATGTTATGAATTGATAAAAAATAATTTTATATGTAAATAGGCATTTCACAGATTCATATTAACTTTTTTTTTTCATAAAATGACAATTTTATTTATAAAACTGTAGGTTTTAACTTTTAAATAAAAAAGGTAGACTTTTGTAGGTTTTAACTTTTAAATAAAAAAGGTTTAGGCCTGTTTAATAATCTAGAATGTAAGTGTGAGTTTGAGTGTGTTTAAATAAAAAAAGGAGCACACAGTAAGTGATAAATATTGTTTTTGTCTAAAAAATTGTTTGTTATAACATATATGATTATTATCAATAAGAGTAATTGGGAATAAGTTAAAGAAAATTATAAAAAGATTATATACTCGCTCCTTAAATATAAAACTTTTAAATTTCAATTTGTTCCTAAATATAAGATCATTTTCTATTTTTTCCCAACTTTTTCTCAAATTAACTCCAATTATAACAAGAGAGGGAGTGTTAGGAATAAAAGTAGGGAAAATGACAAATAAATATCTTCAAATATCCAAAAAGACAAGTAAGGAACTCAAACTTTCAATATGACAAGGAACTCCGAATTCTAAAAGGACAATTAAGGAATTAGCCAATTGTTAATTGCTATGTTCCAAACTTTAATGTCTATGTTCCAATTGTTAATTTTTATTGAAGTTCTTTACTTGTACTTTTGGAAGTTTGAGTTTCTTACTTGTTCTTTTGGACATTCGGAGGTATTTATTTGTCATTTTCCCATCAAAGTATATAGTTAGCATAAATTGGTAATATGATGTGATAATAACTAACTTAACTAATATCACTAATCTAATCAAATTAGAGAAACAGATGTTATATATTTAGTATTTAGTAACCGAGAGATGTACTATCTAATACTCCCTCCGGTCCCTAATATAAGAGTTAGCCGCAAAAAAACGCTTCTTAAGAAAACATTTGAATGTTAATTGGTGTCTGGAGTTAATGCTTCTTTTCCAATATTACTCATATTTATTATGATACTTTTAAGAGAACGAAATACATAAACATTAATAAATATGAAAGAGAATTAGGGGCAGAGTTGGAAAAAACACATTAAATGGGGAGAGATTATGAGATGAGCTCTTATATTAGAGAACAAAACCATTTAAATTTTGTGCTCTTATATTAGGGACGGGACTACGGGAGGAGGAGCATGTACTTACATATACTCCACTCTCCGGAAGAAGAACAAGTTTTATCCATTTCTTTCCTATGCCCTTGTGTAATGAAGATATCAAAGACTCTGATCATTTGGACTTCAAGCATGTTCATGAATTTAGTTCCTAAAGTCTTGGTCCGCCAAGTTTCTACCACCTCCACAATCACAACCACAAGGAAGCTTCTCAAATCATCAAAAATCTCCAAAAGTTACAAAAAATTTGCTATTCATGAAGCCCAGAAAATCCTTACTCATTACCTTCATGAAACTCGATGCTTACCTTTTAATCTAGCAGATCACATTTGCAAGAACTCACTCATTTCTCTCCTTAATCTCATTGTAAAGGTACCCTTTTCTTCCTCAGGCTTCTTCAGAAATTTTGAGAAGTATATCAGATACCACCCAATTGATGAGTTTGAATTTTTCTTTGAAAGTATAGGCATAGACTATAAAAATGTAGTTTCTTTTAATAAGGTCTTCATTTCTGAAGATAGGTCAATTCTGAATGCTGCTTGTGAGCTTTCAACTTTTGGGTTTCCTTGGGATAAGTTGGGTATTTTGTATTCAGAATGTAGTTCCATTTTTAGAAGAAATCCTAAAGACTTGAAATGTAGACTCTATGAGTTCAAAAAGTATGGATTTGATAATGTTGAAGTGGTGGGTATATGTTTAGCTTTCCCCTATGTATTGGGTGAGGAAGGTGAAGAGGTTAATGTTGAAATAAGTGGTCTGTTTTCTGATCTGAAGTCTGTTTTTTTAGATTTTGGATTGGCAAAATCTGTGGAAGAGAATGTAGATTCTTGGCATGAAGTATGTAGAAAGATTAGGGTGTTCTTTGATTTAAATGGTGAGAAGGGAAAGTTAGGAGAGATTATGGGTATGGCAAAAAATATATTTATTGAATATGGAGAAGATGAGTTGATTCAAAAGGCATACTACTTTTGTAGATTTGGTGTTAAAAAGGAGGAAGTGGCAATTTTACTTTTAAAAGCTCCAGAGTTGTTGAATCTTGATTTGCAGATGCCAGTGATTTCTGTACCGAAGATATTGAAACACTTTGGCTTGAGTCATGAAATTCTGGAGGATATTGGTAAAATGTATTGTCATGTATTGGGGACAAACAAGATGGTTAATCTACCAAATGTAATGAGAGCTTTGAGTTTACATGAGTGGTTCTACAATAAATTGAAGGATGGAAATCATAAACTGTTAATAAGTTATCTTGCAAGCCATTCTAATGAAGATAGGGATAAAGAATACCAAGCTGGTTTAGAGGTGATTTGTGTTTCAAGGACCAAGAAGTATAGAATGAGTAAATTGAATTTCTTGCATGGATTGGGCTTTGGAGAAAATGCTTTAACTATATATATTGCAACTCTCTTGCATGGGAATAGTTTGGAATTGCAGAAAAAGTTTGAATTGCTTCTACATTGGTTTGAATTCTCAAGCCTATGTATCATGGTGAAAAAAGCACCTAAAATTCTAAATCAAACATGTCAAGTTCTAGATGAGAAGGTGAAATTTTTCTGTCAGGAAATGGGAATCCCTTTTCAGTGTTTAATCCCTTCGGCAATGGTTTTGTATTTTAGTCTAGAGAACTGTGTTAGGCCTCGGCATAGATTCCATATGTGGCTAAAAGAGAAGGGCCTGTTTGGAAAGAAGTATTCCATTGTAACTGTGTTTGGTTGCAGCCATGTTCGTTTTGTAAATATGGCTTATAAAATTCACCCAGCTGCTCCAAAACATTGGTTTGAGCAATTCTATATCCCTCCATGCTGATAAAAACACAACACTCCAATCACTGATCTGTAATTATTAGTTGTTGCCCATTTACCTAATGAAATGATGGGCATATTCTGACTGATTCTGTACAGATTCTTCATTTACTACTTCATGTGAGAGTTCTTAACTTCTAAATTGGGGAAAAGTCTTTCATTGAATAAAAATTTTTTAATGGGTAGTGACCCGTTGCCTGTTCCGTTCTCTCTCTCTCTCTCTGTCAATTTGAATTTCAAAACCTCTTAACACGTGGCAACTCTGAAGTTGAACCAGATCACTTTGCCAATGACTTGTATGGTTATCTGCCTAGGTTGTTATCAGAATTCATACCAGAGCCAAGCCCGACCCGTATGGCCCACAGAATATGGCCCAGATCCACATAGACGCCGAAGATCACCACCAATTTAGTGGGAAGTTGTTTCTAAGTGACAGGAGATAAGATCATGAGAGGTGGGGAGTACCCGTTGTGACACATGGACAAATCTCGCAAAGCACTACAACACACGATCCCGGAATGTGTGTTGTGGCAGTTATTCCAGATGAAGTTTAGTTTAAATAGGATGTTTTATGTTGAAGAAGATCATGTTGTATTTTCTGTTCAAGAAGTACATCTTGTAAACTCTCTCACTTAATATTAAGAAGTAATTTCCAGATTATCTTTTGATTGTGATCGAATTGTTCTTTATTTAATTAGTATTGCTTTAAGAAGATTTTTTAGGGCATTACATTTGGCGCCGACCGTGGGGAGAAATTCATATTTCTTCTCGTTACCTTGCAACCCCAGACCATGGAAGACGACGCGATGTCGCCTCTCAACCCTGACGCGCCAGCACACTCGAATATCCAAGAGATTTCCTCTACTGGATACCCTGGAGGGAACGCTCAGGAAGCCCCCCATAACGTTCCAGAAAATGATCCACTGTTGCTCACCGTGCAACGGTTACAAGAGCAGCAGCGAGAACACTTTGCGATGCTGAAGACGCTGTCAAGCGAAAATAGGAACCTGAAACTTGAAATCACCGAATTAAGGATGGCCCGACTCCATATACCAGAAGACAATATGGAAGAGGAACAACCTATTCCAAGAGTGATTTCCGAAAGTATGTATCACCGGAACGCAGACCCTGAATACCAGAACCCAGAACAATACCAGCCTGACGAAGACCTACATGAACATCGATCTCGACACACAGAAGTACGAGATGATCACCGGATTCCTGAACGTGCAGCACCAGAGGAGAGGCATAGAGATCCAGAACACAAATGCCGTCAAACCAGAAGAAGAAACAAACACCAGAACCCAGAAACTAAACCACAAGATACCAGAATGGATGATAGATACCAGAACACTGAGTATGACGACCCGGATTATAACCCCAGAGTCGAACTTTCTGACGAGGACGAAGAAGAAGTTGGAAGTTCCAATGACACACTTGACAAGCCTGACCCTCCCAAGAAGCCGCGAAGGCACTTGACATCCAAAATAACCGTTCCCAGAAACTCAACTCCCAGAATGCAAAAAATGCGGAGAACCTACCCGGAAATTAAGCGAATGCAACGGGAGTTAGATGAACTGAAAGCAACCATGTTCCAACTTCCAGGAGCGCCGATCCCCTTTGAGAAAAATGATCCTTCCAGTTACGCGGATTCACCATTCGTTGAGGCCATATCCAGAGCAAAACTGCCTTCCCGGTTGGTTTATCCAGCCATTACGCCTTATGATGGTTCAACAGACCCGGATCATCATATGGCGCATTACAAACAACGTATGTTTGCCATCACAGTTCCTGAGAAAGTACGCGAAGCATATATGTGCAGGGGATTCGGGATGACTCTCATAGGACCCGCTCTCAAATGGTACATGCACCTTGAGGTAGGATCCATCGCCACATTTGCTGAACTACATGATTCTTTTGTGAGTCAATTCGCAAGTAGCAAGCGGTTAGAAAAAACCGCCGATGACTTATACAGGCTTCATATCAAACGAGGAGAGACCCTTCGCAGCTTTGTTACCAGATTCAACAAGGAAAGGTTGGAGATAGATCACCCGGATGAAATGACATGTATAAACGCTTTCAGAAAGGGATTGTGGACCTGGATGCCCTTGTATGAAGAACTAACCAAATGTCAGCCTAAGACATGGACAGAGGTCATGAGGAGGGTATTGGCCGAAGTCAGGTTAGAAGAGGACCGGATGAACCGAGACTACGACTCACCTGAATCCGAGTCTAGTCATGCAGGCAAAAGCAAGAAACGAAAGGAGCGACCAGAGAAACCTCCCAGAGCAGAATCCTTTGCCAATGCTAAAAAAGCACCAGAACGATCCGGGAGGTCAACCAGACCAAGCAGACCACCGGCTCCCCGAATAGAAGAACAAGGCTTACAATTATCCGCGAAGGAACTAGTTAAAGAACTGGGAAAAATACGGGATCAAGTGCGATGGCCCGGAAAAATAAAAGTACCCCCGGAGCAGCGAGACAAATCTAAATGGTGTGACTTCCACCAAGACCACGGACACAAGACCGATGATTGCATATCCCTGCACTTCCAAGTCTCGGAACTCCTGAAGAGGGGCTACCTAGAGCATTTGCTCGAGGGATCAAAGAAGCAGAACCAGATTGCCAAGGCTACGAGCAATACGCAACCCACTCCTGCAAATCCACCGATTCCAACCAAGATGATAAACTTTGTCAACGGCGGATCTTGCATCATGGGAACCAGTTACTCTGCTGCTAAGAGACATATCAGGGCCTTGACCGACCAGATAGAATCCTTGACCATAAGTGGTGAAGACTTAAGACACAAGAAGGACCATTAGCATTCTTTGACCATGAGATCAATGACCAGAATCATGATGATGCTCTTGTCATCTCGATCTACCTAGCCAACTGTGAAGTCAAAAGAGTTCTCATAGATCCAGGTAGCTCTGTCAATATTATTTACTTGAATACGGTTAAGGAAATGAACATGGAATCGGCCATGTCATACTATCCAACCACCCTGGTATTCGGCAATGGCGCTGCTGACAAGTCAATGGCCGTGATTAATCTAGCAACATACGCTGCCGGAATCAATCAAACATTTACTTACCATGTTATGGATTGCCCTTCTCCATACAACGCCATCCTGGGACGACCATGGCTCCACCAGATGAAGGCTGTACCATCCACCTTGCACCAACGAGTTAAATTCTATACTCCTTGGGGAGTACGCCAGATCAGGGGAGACCAGAAAACATCTCGAGAATGCTACCAGACTTCCCTGAAGAAGTCCGAAAAACTACCAGTATAGCAATTACAGGGATCATCCCCGAGACCTCAGATCAGGGATGAATCGTCCACCGGACTCGAAACCATCCAGGTCGACACAAACCAGCCAGACAAGAAACTCTTCATCGGAAATGATCTCAGTCCAGACTTGAAGGGCCAACTGATAGCATTCTTGACCCAAAATCAAGATTGTTTCGCTTGGTCCTATTCTGACATGACCGGAATCGATCCCCAGATTAGTCTCCATAGATTAAATGTGGATCCTAAACACAAGCCTGTCCGACAAAAGCGCCGGAAATTCGGTACAGACAGAAACCAAATCATCCAGGAAGAAGTCCAGAAACTATTGGCAGTCAAGTCAATAAGAGAGGTGACTTACCCCGAGTGGCTAGCCAATGTTGTAGTAGTAGCCAAGAAGAACGGAAAACATCGTGTTTGTGTAGATTTCACAGACTTGAATAAAGCCTGCCCCAAGGATTTCTTCCCACTACCACACATTGACATGATGGTGGATGCCACTTCTGGGCACCAGATGCTAAGCTTCATGGATGCTTTCTCCGGATACAATCAAATCAGGATGTATCCTCCAGACCAAGACAAGACCTCTTTCATCACGGACAGAGGGACATACTGCTACCAAGTAATGCCTTTCGGTCTAAAGAATGCAGGAGCTACCTACCAAAGGTTGGTCAACAAAATGTTTGAAAACCAGATTGGGAAATCTATGGAAGTCTACGTGGATGACATGCTTGTTAAATCCCAGTCTAAGGAAGAACACATATCAAACTTACAGGAGGCATTCGAAATCCTGAAGCAGTATAATATGAAGCTTAATCCAGAAAAATGCTCCTTCGGGGTCAAATCCGGGAAGTTCCTAGGATATTTGGTCTCGAGTAGAGGCATTGAAGCTCATCCCACCCAGATAACAGCCATCCAGAACATCTGCTCTCCCAGACGGGCAAAAGATGTGCAAAAGTTAACAGGAATGATTGCAGCTCTAAACAGGTTCATCTCCCGTTCTTCAGATAAGTGCCATCCTTTCTTCAAAACGTTTGAGTGGAGTCCGGAATGCGAAACAGCCTTACAAGGCCTCAAGGAATACCTGTCCAAGCCGCCACTCCTCTCTAAACCAAAACCCAGTGAATTGCTTCAGTTGTATTTGTCTGTATCTGGGCATGCTGTAAGCGCTGTACTCATACGCGAAGATCCAGGAATACAATATCCAGTGTACTATGTAAGCAAAACACTCCTAAACTCTGAGACCAGGTACTCACCTATCGAGAAGCTAGCATTAGCCCTAGTCGTGGCATCCAGAAAGTTGCGACCATATTTCCAGAGCCATCCCATCCAAGTTGTGACATCTCACCCACTCAGAGCAATATTCCAGAAACCAGACTTATCTGGCAGACTAGTCAAGTGGTCGATTGAACTCGGCCAGTATGATATATCATATGTCCCAAGAACTGCAATAAAGTCTCAGGTACTAGCAGACTTCACGGCCGAATTTGCACCTGACATCCAGATAAGTGTGGCTAGAAGTTTGATTTGCATGAGCAATGAACTAATCCCAGATACTTGGATCTTGTATGTCGATGGTTCCACACATTCGAAAGGTACCGGACTCGGAGTAGTCATCCAATCACCAACCGGAGATACCATGGAACAATCCTTCCAGTGTACTTTCAGAGCAACCAACAATGAAGCTGAGTACGAAGCATTAATCATCGGAATGTGTTTACTAGTGGAACTTGGAGCGCAAGACGTGGAAGTACGATGCGACTCCCAACTTGTATCTAAACAAGTCCAAGGAGAATACCAGGTAAAGGATTCCTGAATGCAAAAATATTATGCTATGGCCACTTTGATATCAAAATCATTCAGGGAATTCAAATTGACGCAAATTCCCAGAGATAGCAATAAGCATGCTGACGCATTAGCAAACTTGGGATCCACCATTCCAAGTTCAGAACCCGAGCCATCCCAATCATACGGTTACAAGACTCAGTACTAACCACAACACCTGTTCATCATGTTCAGGCCAATTATAGGCCAGACGATTGGAGATCTCCAATCTACAGATACCTGGACACAGGTGTACTCCCGGATGATCAAAATGAGGCCAGAAGAATCAAACAACGAGCATCCAGATACCGGATATTCAGGAACGAACTCTACAGGTGGTCCTTTGCAGGCATCTACCAGAAATGTCTCGGCCCAGACGATTCTGAGTATGCATTAAGAGAAACACATGAAGGAGAGTGTGGTAACCATTCTGGTTCCAGAAGCTTGGTTAGGAATCTCCTGAGAGCAGGATACTTTTGGCCTAAAATGCAACAAGATGCCCAGAAACTTGTTTCCAAATGTGACAGGTGCCAAAGATTTGCACCCGCACTCCAGCAACACCCAGAATTCCTACATTCCCTGACTCCGGTATGGCCTTTCATGAGATGGGGGATGGACATAGTCGGGAAGTTACCACCAGCACCAGGAAAACGCGCGTTCTTGTTGATGGTGACTGATTACTTTACCAAGTGGATAGAGGCAGGAGCATTTCAACAAGTCAAAGAGCCAGAAGTCATTGACTTTATCTGGAAGAATGTTGTTTGCAGATTTGGACTACCATATGAAATAGTATGCGATAATGGGTCCCAATTCATTGGATCAAAATTCAGGAAGTTCTGCACCAAATGGAACATCAAGTTGAAATTCTCCACTCCCCGGAATCCCCAGTCTAACGGCCAAGCAGAAGCCAGTAACAAGACAATTGTGTCTTCCTTGAAGAAACGACTAGAAAAAGCCAAAGGAAAATGGGCAGATGAACTCCCAGCAGTACTATGGGCTTACAGGACTACAGCGAGAACTCCAACGGGAGAGACACCCTTCTCTTTGACATATGGATCAGAAGCAATGATCCCCGTCGAAGCAATGATCCCCGTCGAGTTCGGGCTACCAAGTCTAAGGTACAAGTGGACAAACGAAGAGATTAACAACATTAACCTGAACTATGAACTAGATCTACTAGACCTTAAACAAGAACAGGCTCTAATCCGGATGGCATCCTATCAACAGCAGATAGCCCGTCAATACAACAAACATGTCAAAGAACGACGCTTTCAAGTAGGGGAGTTGGTCTTGCGAAAAGTCTTCCCAAATACACCAGAATCCAGAGATGGAAAGCTCAGCCCCAACTGGGAAGACCCTTACCAGATTGAAAGCATCACAGGTCCAGGATCTTACCAATTGCGAGACTCTAAAGGAAAATTGCTCCCCAGGAGTTGAAACGCAATACACCTGAAAAGGTACTTCCCATAACATTTAAATTTCTTTTCCTCTAAAACTATAACATTTTCCTGATGATATAACTTCCCGGAGCCAATCATCAGGCACTATCCAGAATTAAGTTCTATCAACAGGAACACTTTCCTGATGATATAACTTCCTGGAGCCCATCATCAGGCACTATCCAGAATTAAGTTCTATCAACAGGAACACTTTCCTGATGATAAAACTTCCCGGAGCCAATCATCAGGCACTATCCAGAACTAAGTTCTGTCACAAGGCACACCTTCCTAACGACATAACTACCCGGAGCCAATTTCCTAGCAATGCCCCGCCACAAGTTCTATCACCAAAAATAAACTTCTGATGATATAACTTCCCGGAGCCAACGCTCAGACAATAAACGACTCCACTCTTCTCAAATGAAATCCCAGAGTTAGGAAATCAACTTCAAACACAAGTTCCACCAACTGAATACATCTCACTTGGTACAACTTCCCGGAGCCAAAGGTACATAATACTTACGTCTTACGTTTACTCTTCCTAAATTACTTCATTTGTTTATTCATTTGTTGCTTTAAGTCTCTTATAAATTCTAAGTACATAGGCTACTAACCCGATACATAACTTATAGACCATCCAGAACCCTGAAAGATGTATGGATGACGATCCACCACATCCCCGAGTAACCTGATTCCAATATCTAAGGTATACCAAACTCTAATTAGGCTTGCACGAACCCCAGATTCTAATTAATACTTATTCTAATCCCAATTCTTCTATTATAACCTGATCGTGTTTGTCTAACCAGATCGCTCAACCAGAAAGATGCATCTACAAAGCGCTCACCAAATATCAAATCAAAATACCAGAAGAATGCACAAGTAAGTATACACAACTTATACTTTATAAATATTCAATATTAGTCTTCTGAACAATTGCAACATCTAAGAACATAACTAGTTAACACTAGTCAAACAAAAAACTCTGAAAACACCAGAACACAACCAGTTAACACTAGTAATACCAAAATAACATCTACCAGAAGAACATGTCCACAACATAAAACACAATAAGTCATTACACATAAAAAGAACTTATACTAAACATCCTTCCCGCCGGCCTTCTCTCCATCTGCTTCATGGGAATCTCCAGTTCCTTCCTCATGATCAGAAGCTTGCTTTTTGTCTGAGCCAGGGATCTCACGATGAGAGTTGACCTCTTCTTCATCCCCTGATTCTTCACCACTACCACCTGACGAAGGCATAGAATAACCCTCGTCCTGAAACATTTGCTCCAACTCCTCCAAATCCCAGTTCGCACCTCCCCCCGCTCGAAACTCCTTCACCATTCGAATACGTTCAAACAACATGAACTTGGAAACTTCTCGTCTCTCCCTCTCGACCAGAGCTGCAACTTTCTTCTCGCTCTTATCCTTCTCTTCCTCTAAATCGGCAAGCTGCTTCCTCAAGCCATCGATCGTGATGTCTGAAAGCTTCACCTCCTCCCGAGCATCCACAGCTTCGCCTTTAGCATTTTCAATCTCTCGCTCAAGTTGGCGAAACTTGGCTTCCGCCGTGCTCCGGTATAACTTGTGTGCAGCTTCCAATTCCCTTTGCTTCTTCCTCATCTCTTGATCAAACCACTCCAGGTTCTTCACACGCTTCACCAGAGTATCACGTTCCATACGGAACATCTCGACTGACTTCTCCAAATCCCAGAAGCGTTTACGCACAGCCTCAGCCACCTGGTTGACCTGTCAAAATCAGAACCCTTAGTGATAAACCCACAAGAATGAGATGCACAGAATTACATCTTGTGACCAAAACTCACACCACAAACCTTAAGGGAACTGGTGGTCAAGGAAACCAGTAAATCCTGCCCATCGGTGTTACTAAAAATCTTTGATGCTTCACCCCCTTTGCTAACTTCAAGAACAGTATCCAAATCCGTGACCACTGGTTCTGGAATCGTTGTAATGGCTCGAGTTCCCTGTGACTTGTCCACTTCCTCCTCAATAGGGTCAAGGTCAACAGGCACCTTTGAAGTGGTAGCAGCAGCGCGCTTGGTTCTCTTCATCCGAGACGCTATTGTCTCGGAGACCACATCACTACTAGACCCGCTCTCCGTACTTCCTCTCTTTTTCTTCCCAACATCCACAACATTCAACTTCAGTTTAGGAACTTCAGATTCACCTAACACCAGAAATGGAAGACTCAGCACAGTCGCACAATACTCCAGGAAAAGAAAACAAGTCGGGAAGGCAATGGACATACCTATCTTGAAAATTTTAATATAAGTACGCTTATCAACAGGGAGGGCCATGATCCTCGCTATCACCTCATCAGACTCCGGACGCAAAGGCACCTTCTTCTCCTCAGCTTTAACTAAGCGAAAGGAAAACCAATCCAAATACAGGTCAAATAAACACAAAACTCTTGACACATTACCAGATACCAGAGACCAGAGCAAAAACCTAAAAACAAAAACATGTACTTACACAAGTTGTTCCATTCAGTCCTGAGAGGGCCGCCGTCCGGAACCAGGCACCTCTTATGCACAACCACAAATCTACGCTTCCACCGTCTAACAAAATCCCAAGGGGTAATGATCAGAGTATCTCCCTCCAACCGAGTCAAAGTAAAAAGCCCACTAGATTTCCTACCAAAGCTATAACTTGTGAGCAATTCCGCCAACGAGACCTTCTTATCCCAGTCTTTGGTGATTGCTTCCAAACTAAGTACCACCGACCAGACCATCGGCATCAGTTGCGATGGCGCCAAGTCATAGAATCGGCAAATTTCAAGTATCAGTGGTGGGAGAGGGATACAAGGAAACAACTTCAAATAGTCTACACCTAAGGTAGTCCAGTTCTCGCTACCCCCAGTCTAAGCGCTCCTCTGGTCTGGGTGCCCGAATCAACAAAGACTTGTCAAGACCCAACTCTTCTTGGAGTGCAGCCACATCTCTATCCGAAATGACGGGAGCCTCATCGTTGTTCTTCTTCTCCAACAATTTCCCATCACGTAGTTCCTCCACCAAATCAGAAGGAATGGGGTTGAAACCCTTGGTCACGATTTGCTTGGTGCCAGAAGACGAAACGTCGCTAGTCTTAGTCATGTTTCACCACTCTAGTTAACAAAATGTTAGAGCGTTAGTTTCTACCAGAAAAAACTTCTAAGAACACACCAACTAATCTCCCCTTATGAGAACGCTAAAGCAACAACATTCGTAAGGATCTTTTACAAAAACACGAAGAAGGAAGAGAAAACACTAAATCCACTAGTGTCGCTCGCCAGAACGAACAAAGCACAGAGATAACCAGAAAACAATTAAAACTATCACGACCAGACAAACATCCTGAATTAGTTCATGCTTACCAGAAAGTATTGTATGTTGTTGACAATGCAGGAATGCGGACCAGATTTCCCAAGCAAACTAGAATGCCAGAGATTGCGTGTTCAAAGCGAAAGTACAGGAAGTTACCAGAAAGTCAAATTTATAAGACTTGAGGGGTGCCTGAAGAGAAAACTCCTCAATCCAACGGCTACTTTTGAAAAATCTCAACGGATGGGAGTAATCACATCAACCCGCGCCAGTCAGAAACGGACACGTGTCGCTGTGGGGGAGTTAATGTAGTGACCCGTTGCCTGTTCCGTTCTCTCTCTCTCTCTCTCTGTCAATTTGAATTTCAAAACCTCTTAACACGTGGCAACTCTGAAGTTGAACCAGATCACTTTGCCAATGACTTGTATGGTTATCTGCCTAGGTTGTTATCAGAATTCATACCAGAGCCAAGCCCGACCCGTATGGCCCACAGAATATGGCCCAGATCCACATAGCCGAAGATCACCACCAATTTAGTGGGAAGTTGTTTCTAAGTGACAGGAGATAAGATCATGAGAGGTGGGGAGTACCCGTTGTGACACGTGGACAAATCTCGCAAAGCACTACAACACACGATCTCGGAATGTGTGTTGTGGCAGTTATTCCAGATGAAGTTTAGTTTAAATAGGATGTTTTATGTTGAAGAAGATCATGTTGTATTTTCTGTTCAAGAAGTACATCTTGTAAACTCTCTCACTTAATATTAAGAAGTAATTTCCAGATTATCTTTTGATTGTGATCGAATTGTTTTTTATTTAATTAGTATTGCTTTAAGAAGATTTTTTAGGGCATTACAGGTGACTTTCCCCAATTTCCCCTTTTTACCCTTGGATGATGCTTCATCAAGGATATGCCTAACGCTCCTGCAGGCATCATGGAGTAAGGTCAATGGCAAGATGTGAAATGCAATAGCTAGGATTCAAACATGTGACAGAGTTATTAAGAAGAAATTGGGAATTTCTTGTGTTGCATGGTCACACTTCCTTTGACAAGATCCTAACAGTTAAGATATTTGAGAGATGCTAACCCCTAATGATGTAAATCTTTGTTCATCCATCTTCAGGCTTTACATTAGAGGAGTGATTTGTTGGTCAATTGTAATCAATTTCTTCTTTTCACATGAACATCTTTTTCATTTATATTCTTAGATGTTGATTGTCCATGTATGATGAAAAGTTGGGAAGATTATATATTTACTGTCATGGAATTGTTTCCTCTATTATATAGTTTTTTGAACTCTCATCTCTTGAGTATACATATGAAGTAGTAATAGTATCCTTTGGGAAAGAAAAATATGGCATGTCAGGGATTTATTCATTTGGGAAATTATTTTAGGGCTTGCTTTTGTCTCCTACACGTTATAAGCAAATGTATATTTATTGATCAACTTAAAAAGGTTAGGGAGATAAATAATACAGTCTGGATAAAAATTCCACTGCTTCTGATATTTGTATAAAGTTGGTTGCTGGTATAAATTTATCCGAGTGTTCTTCATATTTCATTGCTCCTCCGGTGTTACCGTATCAACTAGTTGTGTTATATTAACAAATGCAAATCACCTATCTGTAATTTTGTAATTCAAAAGATATTTTTCTATCATTAAACTATTTTTTTTAAAAAAATGTCAAAGACAATTAATTTTAAGTAATTTATATTGCATGCGTAATATTTATTTGATCTCTTTGAACTTAAATACATGAGTCTTACTATAACAAAAAAAAAGTAAATTATTTTCCAAAAATATTAAGTAGAAACAAAACAAAAACAACAAAGTCTTATCCTAACAATGAAAACAAAAACAAAAACATAAAATAACATTTTACTCCCTCTGTCCTACTATTTTCCTAATTTGATTAGATTAAGAATATTAGTTAAATTAGTTAAAATGACATGATATTACCAATATACTCTAAATATCCACTTTCACCCCACACTCACTCTCGTCTTGTCTACCATAAGTGAACATTGACTGCACCCTCCTCTTCTTGTCTACCATTAGGGAACATTGACTCCATCCTCCCTCTCCTCTTGTCTACCATTAGGGAGCATTGACTCCACCGTTCCGCTCTTCTTGTCCTATTATTAGAGAGCATTGATAAGGATATTTTGGGAAAAAATTGGTAAGAGTTAGAAATAGGTCTTATATTTAGGACTAAACTCATCTTCTCAAATAGGTCTTATATTTAGGTAAATTTTAAGAGATGCTATTAAGTATCAATGTATCATTTCATAATTCATACCAGTACACCATGAATCCATGCCCAAAAGTGTTGGACGTAATGGCCCAATGAACAACAAATGAAGCCCAAAACCCCACGTTCCCTCCCAGACACAATTTAAATTTTAAGCTTAACGAGGGACACTTTGGTAATTCGACAATCATTTGAAACATGAACGTGGGCTTAGTCAAGGGAGGGAAGTGAGACTAACTAAATAACCGCCTAAACCGTCACATGCAGATACATACAACAATACAACACAACTCAACTAATAACAACACAATCATAAAACACACAGAGACCATTTTCAGTGACACAAATAATAATGCAAGTGAAGAAGAAAGATCAAGGACCAATAAGAAAAGGACCATGGAAGTCAGAAGAAGACCAAGTACTTCTCAGCCATGTCAACAAGTACGGGCCCAGAGATTGGAGCTCCATTCGGTCCAAAGGCCTTCTTCAACGTACTGGCAAATCTTGTCGTCTTCGTTGGGTCAATAAGCTTCGTCCAAATCTCAAAAAGTAAACTACCCATTTCATAGTTTAATGTCAATGAAGTGATTCTGAGGTTTTAGTTGAAATTGCTTGATGGGTTTTTTTGTGTGTTGGATTTAGTGGGTGTAAGTTTTCTGTGGAGGAAGAGAGGGTGGTGATTGAACTGCAGGGGCAATTTGGGAACAAATGGGCAAAGATTGCTTCTTATCTCACAGGAAGGACTGATAATGATGTGAAGAATTTCTGGAGTAGTAGGCAGAAGAAGATTGCTAGGATTCTCAATGCTTCACCACCTTCATCATCAAAATCCAAGTCCAAGTCCAAATCCAAATCCAAATGCAATTCCAATAGGAACAAAAATAAAGTTCCCTCTTTCCATAATGTTCCCCATCTGGAGGTAATTAATTCATTTTACCCCTTTTTGGTTTTTTTTTTCCTTAATCTGAGTATGATATTTTTGAAATTATGTATTATAGTCCATTAGTTTAAGTGCTTGATGTTTATGACAGGGATTTCTTTATTTTGACCATTCCTTTTAATACAATTCTGGAATTTCTAGTCCTCTAGTTTGGTACTGTGATGTAATGGAAGAGAAAGTTACATTATGTCTATTAGCAAGTTAAAGTGTGTGTTTTGTCTGGTAAGTACAGGACACGTATTGGATATGACCTTTTTCTTACAATGTTAACACTTTATGGTTTTCTTGACTAGGGTGTTAAACTGAAATATGTAATAAGAGTGGAATAGAAATTTGAGTTACTCACATGTATTTGTCTGTTTGGATCACTTTTATGTCTTCTCAAATTCTTCACATATAGAGAGTCTCACGGTTTTAGTTTCACGAGTTGCCATATCTCCATAAATTGCTTGCGCTGAGAATGAACAAAGGTATACTGCAAATGACTAAATGTATTGGTCTGAAGTTCCTTATATTTGCAAGGAATTTGTTTTCCAATTGCTGTTTTGTTTGTACTTTGTAGGCTCCTAAGTTTAGTTCTTCATCTGAGGAAGGATCTTCATCAAAGGCAGATCTTTATCAGCCACACTCATCATCATCCTTCACTGAGAAGAGTTCTGAGGACATAAAGATGGTGCCATTGCCAGATCTTATGAACTCCTCCACAAGACTATCGAATACCGATATGGTCACCGAGACCAATGAAGAGTTTTCGACGCCGCCATTTGAGAGCTATGTGAGCGATGAAATCATAAGCTCATCAGGAATTGGTTTCCCTCAGATTTTCCCAATCTTCACATCAATGGAAAGTCAAGAAGATGATCTTTTCTTGGCAGCTGTCAATGATGAACCAGTTAATATCATTGGTGGATTAGGGGACCCTATGGATGATGTTTATGCATTAGAACTTGCTGGAATAGGAGGAGCACAGATTCCCCTTGCAGAGTTTCCTGATTTCTGTGAACCATCAGAAAATTTCAGAATTGGGACAAGGGATCCAAATGGTAACAATAACCCCACAAAGCCAGAAAACTTCTTTGATGATATCCCTAATGATGTGCTTGATCATTTTGAGACACCTCCAAGCCCACCATCACCATCAGAGCTGTGATTTCAGTTCTCACTTTTAAAACATTGTGTGTACCTTAACTGTATGTACTCTTGTACTTCTTTATACAAAAAAAGCATGCACAATGCATCTTTTATAGCTAGCTAGGTATAATTTATGTTTGTAATGTTTAGTTGTCAAGGCATTGTAGTTATATGCTTGAAAATTATTTGTAGGATTGACCCCAAAATACGGAGGTTCATGTTGTATTTGTTGATGTTCTTTATTCACTTAAGCAATATGGATGGAAGTTGGAACCACTCGGTGTATAAGTGTTTTTTTCCTTCATTATAGTCCCTTTGTGTTCCAAAATTCTTTATTTTTCTGTGATTTAAGATTACTGTTGATCTTTCAAATTTTATTAGTATTTTAGTCAACTTTAGTTAAAGTTTATTTTTTAGAAGTTTGATTTGATGGCAAGTAGCATGAAATTAAATTTTCTCAATTTACACACACACACAAATTTTTGAAGTAATTAAAACACAATGATTTATAATTTTCCAACTAAAAACTGGAATCAATATTCTAATTAAATGCATCGGATAAAATCTGATTCATTTAGATAAGATCTAGACTATTGAAAGGATCATAAAAATTTTGCATTATTAGGAGCCATATCTAGCTTTCAATATCATTGATATAGTAAAATCACATGACACAAACATGGGGATGAATTTTAAATAAATGAAGAATGCCATTTGTTTCTGGTAACCACTTTTCAGTTTCAACAACTAAAAAATTACTTTGGAGGATCTTTTTTTCTTTGATTACTCACTTAGGACGATTTCCAAATTCCTAATATAAGATATCTCAGATTGGAGGTGAGAATCTTCATTGATGTCACTGGTAAGATATCTCAGACTTGAAATGAGAATCTTCAGCAAACTTCATTGTTGTGATTGGTAGAAGCATTTGAAAGGGAAAAAGTGATGCCAGATTGACCAGAAATATTAAGAACGTTGAACTCTCCAGCAGTAAATGACTGATCTTTTTGGTAAATAGGACGCCTTAATTTCACATGAGCACAATACTCTATCTTAGACACTTGTGCATCTTTTCTGAATGCAGAAAGAGCCACTTGAACTCCTTCCCCTGCAATTCATCAGATACAATTTGATTGATTCATAGGTACACTTCCCAAAGGAAAGAAGCATTATAACTCATTGTTAATTACAAATTTTAATAAGATTGTTGAGGAGAAACATCAATGGTATTCAAATCATGTACTGAATAGTAACGGAAACTAGAGGGACTAGAATAGTATCTCTAATAAAATAAAATAACTTAAAGTGCAATTAAACTGTAGTTATGCTTGTATTGGACATATTCATCAAAAGACGAGAAACTGCTCAAAAGGCAAATATTACTTTCAATTCCCTCTAGTGAGATGTGCTAAAAAAACAAAATCCCTCTAGTGAGAGATTTGTGCGATTCATGTGTTTAACAAACCAATAAGGTTATGCAATTGACCGCCTAATTTAGCCTTCTGATTGGCATAAACTGTCTCAATCAACAATTTTGTAAGGCATAGTCTTCAAAATGCATAAAGGAAAAATAAAACTTTTCCATCTAAACCATGAGGTAGTCAGAATTATACTACATGAAAAAGAATAGAAAGACTTGTATTCAAAACCAAAAGGTCTATTTCTAAGATATTATGACATTTGATCTTCTCTTGGGGCAAAAGATAAGATAATGAAAGAAGCATTTCAGTTGATGCAATGATGTATTATGGTTTAGACATAAAGATGCATGCTTTGATCATCAAAACACACTGTCTCAGGTCAAACCGTGTATCCTTAGTCCCTACATCTTAGATTAGAACCAAGTGAAACAAAGTGTTTTCAATCTGGTATTTCCACTTTTAGAGTGGTTTTTGATGGATTCAACAGCTACAATCACACAAGGTAGGAAGGCTCAATAAAAGATCTGATTCAATCCCCTGAGTAATCCAAGAATGTTGCAAAAATAATGAATAGAAGTATGTTACCATGTGTGATGAGCAACAAGTTCTCAGTAGGATATTTATCTGCAAGGTCCTTGAATACTTGCTCATATCTAGCCCTCGTGCCCAAAATAGGCTCTTCCCACTTTGGCAACTGCAGTTTATCAATAAATATTATTCAACCATTCTATTTCTTTTATTTTTTGAAAGTGTTAATTGTTTTAGTATACTTTTGCTCTATTATATTTGGATTAAGTTTCAATTTAATCATTTATGTTTGAAAAGTAGACTTTTAGTCCTTTTTTGTTATCGTCATTAGTTTCATTTAACGGAAAATGTTAACTTAATCATTTTAAATCGTTATTAAATACTGAAATAAAAATACTTAGACTCTAAATATTTTAGTGTAATTATTCTTATATTTTCGAAATTTATCATTTTGGCCCCAAATTAATTATGAAACAAGCATTTAAATTTAAGTGAAACTAACAGTGTGTTCACAAAAAAGACTAAAAGTTTACTTTTCAAATATAAATTATTAAATTAAAACTTGATATAAATGTAAGGGACCAAAAGTATACTTTAACCTTTTTGAAAAAATATTTATGAACAAATATGACATTTCAATTTTAAAAAGGAAATTTTGTTCATTCCATTCCGTTTTTTTATGTTCAATTCCATTCTGCATATCAAACAATGGGCAGAAAAAAGAAATAAGATAACACCATTGCTCACTATCTCTAATATATAAAAGAAAACTGCTCATTACCTCTTTATACAATCTTTCTGCTTTGTCATCCACTGTTCCTTCAGGTAGCAAGGCTTCACACTTTGATATATCCATCTTAAAATTCCCATCCTTTGGAGCCACCCCAGGTCTAATTCCTATACTGTTCATCATCTCACACAGTCCATATTCAACCGATACCTGTACAGTTTTGGTTCATGTGAGAAATGCTATTCAACTTTAGCTGCTCCAAGACAATTAATTAATCACAATTGTTTAGCACATAAATCTCAGCTAAAACAGTCCCAAGTCCCCATTTCATACAAACACCTACCCTTTCATTAGACCACTCAAATGTTTTCACCAATATACCAAGTCTAATGCATTTGCATCATTTAAATTTCAAATATTGCACATGAAATTATTTTTGTAAAAACTGTGGGTATTTGGAAGTTTTTGTTGAACCTGGAAAATGTTAAAAAAATTAAAGATCATTGTCTACCATTGCTGCTACAAATGTTAAATGACAACGTTCCCTTAAGAAAACTTTCCAGCAATATTATTCATCATACAAAAACTTCCATATACCTCTAGCTCCTACCATAAAAACATGTGGAACAAAAATTAAACCTAAACCCTACTACATATACACAAATCAAACTAATTGTTAATGGTTAAATTTGCCTAGTTTCTAATAAACTACTGTATTGCGTAAGGTCCACAAAACATAATAATTTTTTTTGTGAGGTGCAAATAACAATGAAATGAAAACATTACAAATATGACAAGTCCATTAACTTGCTCTAACATCATCCATCAAACTACAAAGTGGGACACTCAAATATGTTAGTGGGACGTTTCAGCAAAATTAATAGACTTACCGTATTTGCGATCGATATATATTATCATATTTGCACCTCACAAAAGATTATTACGTTTCGTACACCTTAGTCCTTACACAATAATTTGCTGCTAAATTTGCAAACCTATTATTGATAATTTATTGCTAAATTTGCAACATTGCCCATTATTAATGGTAATATCAGTCAACATATTTATTATATATGATATATAATATTAAATCCAATTCTTGCAATACAATATCAATATTTTATGAAAAAATAAAACAGCTCAATTATAAAGTCAAAATTGGTTTCAAGCCATAAAAAGGTTAAAAGGAAATGAATTTTATGACATAAATTAATCAAAACCATAATAGTAAAAAAAGTAAAAAAAGTCAAACCTTGACTTTGGAGGAGTCAATGGGCATGTCATGACCAGAAACCAAATTTGTATCATCACGATGAATGGCACATAGAGCAATAACAACTTGAGCAACAGTTTGTACACAACGAAGGAAAGGTGACACAAAGACCCGATGGATCGGAAATCCGAGAGAATTTCGGAGGATCCAACCCGTTTGTAGGGCCCGGATCCAACCATCACGAAATAATGGTGGGTCCCACGGGCGGCTTGCTGTGGAGGCCCACAAAGGTTCAAAGTTATCCATACGCTCACCGTGTCTCATTACGACAATGTTTTGGTGGAAGTTAGGGGAAGGCATTGTTGAATTCGGTGTATGTAGGGAATCTGAAAAAAATTGGGAAACATAGGTTTTAGTAATGTGGAGAGAATTGGATGGTCTTATATAGTGAATGAGGGGTTGGAAATTTTAGTGAGAGGAAGCTACTAAAGAATTTCATGAAAAATGAATAGAATGGGAGTGACACTTTCCTACAAATAAAATACTAGTATGTAAAAACTTTGAAGACACACAAGGTAAAAAATGTGATTTTTTTAGTTTCATAGGTAATCTACTAGCTTGTCAAGTAGGACTATTTTTTATTATTCTGAAGTTTTACATAAGGGCAAACCGCTGGTCTGCACTTACTTAAGGAATGAGAGTACTCACTACTCAGGTCAACCCATCAAGTTAAAAAATGTGAATTTTTATAAACCCTTTTGGAAAGTTTTTTTTGTTATTTTTATAAGAGCCTTTAGTAATTTTATAAAGTGTTATTTCCCTTTTTTTTCACGCATGCCCATAGGCCATATCTCATAAGAGTAGTAATAAGAATGTAGGAATTAATATGATTTCAAATTTGAGTATATTGATAAGGATGATATATTATTTTGTCAAAGAAATGGGTGATTGGAAGACAGATAGGATTTAGTATTTAAGAGGGAATCGAGAAATGGAGGGTGTTATAGTGGAAAAGGAGTTGGAATTTTAGTGAGAGGAAACTACTTAAGAATTTCACGGAAATGACTAAAGTCTATCCTACAAGTAAATAAGGTAAAACTGAAACACAAACTTAGTCCATATTATTGGATTACTTATAGATAGTTTTTTGGTTGACTGGATGCTAAGGTAATTTTAATAAGCATAATTTACTTTTTTATATCTGTGTATAATTTAATAAGAGTAGTGAGAAATTGGTAAGAGAAAAAAGAGTAGTAGTGAGAAAATAGAAATTAATATGATGTTAAAATTGAGTGTGGTCTAACAAATTTAATACAAATAACTAATTTAATTAGTTATTTATATTAAATTTTCTATTTTAGCTAGTATGTACTTATTATAACATGAAATATAAGAGTATTATTTATAAGACAAGCATATGTTTTAAATCTTATAGTTTTGGTGTTATAAAATATTTTATTTTGACCACTTAATCTTATAGAAATTTGCATCATCAGTTATTTAACCTTAAAACATTTAAGAAACAATCTCACAATATTGATATATTAAATTTGCTTAGGAACAAAATAATTTGAATTAGACATAACCACCAATAATGTTACGGTTGTTAGGTTGTAACACTTAAAAGTTACTTTATTAAAGGGAAAAAATAAAAATTTTGGATAACTGTTAATCAAATAGTATATTTTCACCTATTTAAAATTATATTATTCATAAATAGCACACAATATCACTTATTTTCCAAATATTCAACATGACAATGAAGGGAACCGAATAATTTAAGTACTCTAAGTCTAGAACCACATCAAGAGATACATCGTCTTTTAGTACTCAAGAGAAGGCATATATTTATATTCTAGAACCAAAAATAAAAGATTGATTTTTATATCATTTCTAGTCTTTATAGCTCGATCAAATTTAATTTTGGTTGTGACGTTTATGTTTTCATAAAGAGTTGGATTGATTTAATAAAGTAATTGAAGAGAGTGAAATCAAAACTCATTAAAAAAGTTGAGAAAATGAGGTCAAGTGTGAAGTTCAAACCAAAATTTATAACATTATATGGATAAAAACTAATACGTACTTGATTAAAATAAAAACAATAAATAAATAAAAGAATGGTCTGTTGGTTAAGTATTGATTATCCACAACTAACAATGAAGATGTTGACCATGGCAAAAAAAGAAACAATGAAGAAGTTGTGAATAATTTCAATTTACATTTACAATCTAACACTTTAAAAAATGGAAAACCTATTTGTTGATACAAATACTTTCTTTTAATTTTAATTTTGCTATGTGTGTCTTTATTTCTAATTAAACCATTAATTTTGCTCAATTACAACTATTATTAGCTCCATTAATTTTGTTTTATTAGCATTGTTAGCCTTCATATACTAAAAAATATAAAGTAAGCATTTCATTATAAAATCCACACATATTAAAATCAAAGTTAAATAAAAGTATATATAACAACAAATGTGTTTTTGCTTTTAAAAACATAAAAAAGATACTACCTCCAGTCCTAAATATAGGACCTAATTGACTTTTTTTTGAAGAGATTAAGGTTGCGAAATAGGTTATTAAATGATGACATATTTGATATATTTTTAGATTATCCATTAGTTTATAGGTAAAATAAATTAGTTTAAGGGAAAAAATTAGGTAAACCAATTTATAATTAACTTATTTTGCCTTTTTAATGATTTTTCAGAAAAAGTCAATTAGGTCTTATATTTAGGACCGGAGGGAGTACTTGATATTATTGAACTACAAGGCCTGGCCCCAACATTTTGATTATTCATGTTACGTGTGCATTACACATATAAAAATCACCCCACTTTATATATAAAAAATATGCTTTAATTCTTTTAAGCTATTGATAAAATGTATATAATTTATTCTGATTCATTTTGGGGAAAAATGGGAGAAAGACAATCATGAGTATCCTCAAAATCTACAAGCTAAGGGTCCGTTTGGTGTTGGGAAGGAAAGTGAAGAATTAGAAAGTGAAAGGGGTAAAGATGGAAAGTAGGGATATAAATTAAGTAATGATGAAAAATAAAGTGTGTGGGGCCCAGAAAAAGTGTGAGATGAAGAGAGAAAACTTGTGGGCCCCGGGATATATGTAAATTACACAGAAACCTAAACTTTCTAATTCTTTAACATTTCCCTACCAACCAAACAAGCCATAAGTATTCAAACCCGAAGTAACTTATCCTTTTTTCCAACAAAGAATACACTACAAGAAAATCCATGGATAGTCGCATGCAATTTGTCACGTATAAGGCAAGTGTGACATATTTAAGGTTTGTCATGATTTTATGTCATGTTTAGTAACGTGACAAACCTTTTGGAAGGGAAAATAAAGCTTTTATACAGGCAAAAACTCAAGGAGGTGTCACATGAAGGAAAGGAAGGGAATTAGGTGCGGGAAAGGAATTATGTCACATTTAGTAACGTGACAAACCTTCCTTGTAGAACGAGGAGCCCCTGTCATGTGTCTGTACACGCGACAGCCCTGTCTAAGCATGTCGCGTGTTATGACACGCGACACAACATCCTTGTTCTACAAGGAAGGTCTGTCCCGTGTTTCAGCATATGCAACACAATTTCAACTTTCAAATTTTCAGTGTGTCATCACTCTCATATATAAGCAAATTGTGTCACTCATTTTCTATTTCCCACTGCATCTCCGTCTCCTCATATTCTAAATTCCTCTCCTCTTCATATTTCACTCCAACTCCATGTGTTCAAATGGAGCTTAAATTTCCATTGCTGTCCAGCCATAATGTATTTATGATTTAACTACATATTGTATTTTTCACTTCATCTCCATTTAATTACTTTTTCAGCTTTCATTTGCTCAAATTAATTGTAAGTTTTTATTTCTATTACTCCCTCCGTTCCTAAATATAAGATCATTTTGTTGAAGTGGATAAGTTCCTAAATCTAAGATCACTTCCTATTTTATCTCAAGTTTTGCCCAAACTACCCTTATATTCCCTCTTTTCATTGAAAACCCTCCTCCTTTTAAAGTTAAGTAATTGAGGGGATTTTGGGAAGATCATGTAATTTTATTGTCTTCCTTAATCTCCCCAAATTAACCAAAGTGATCTTATATTTAGGAACGGAGAGAGTATTATCTCTTATCCAATTTAGCAAAACTAAAAGTAATTATATTATCTCTTAATGTAATGTATTACCCCAAATTACATTTTGGTTCTTATTTCTATTAAAAATAATTTCATTTGCTCATATAATGTATTACCCAAAAAAAAATACTCATAGTCTCACGTGGATTAAAAGCAAATACTCATATGGGGTTGAAAAAAATGGAGTTAAACAAAAGAGAGTATCCAGAAATGTGTTGCGTAGAATAAAAAGTGACACATTTTTTTTTAATTTTATTATCTATGTTGCGTTTGAAGTATATACGCGACATAGTTTTTTATTTTCTATTGTTATGTCGCGTTTTGTGTGCGCGACATGAGTGAATTAATTACTTTATTCCCTTCGCTTTTGCAGTGCCGCGAGAAAGCTTCTGACATAGGGGGAGACAGGTTTGTCGCGAGTTTTTTACACTAGTCACGTAGGTTTGCAGCGACAGTGATTCTAGTTACGGATCATTTTACCCCGTTTGCATACAACGCGACTCACCCCACCTGTCTCGGCAAAAAACGTGACTATACTGTCATTTTGCACGCGACTATCCACATCTTTTCTTGTAGTGATAGCTAATCTCTTACCAATTTAAAATTTCATTTATGAAATTACAACAATAATTGAGATAATAACTACTAATTGTAATTAGAATTCGTGCTGAAAATATATCAATAACAACAATGTTTTGAGTAGCATAAACTTTACTTATTAAATGACTCACTTAAACAGTGACATTAAATTTATTTAAGCTAATTAGGCCATTTCAAAATAACATAATTTCAAAATAACCCCTGAAGACTTCTTAAGAAATGAGCCATTTTAATGTTTTTTTGGAATTATCAATTTTTTCTCTCGTTAAACAACTTAATATAATATCTAGCATTCATTATATTAAATCATTATTGCAAAAGCATATATAACTATACAACATTACCAGCTATATTCGTTATATTCTACTTTCTACTATACTGTTCTCTTTATCTAACTAGCCAAATAATTAACACATTCAATAACTGTAAACAAATAGAATTTAAACCCATATTATTAATTTATATATATAATTTGAAAAGCCAAATGTATTATTTATATATAAAGGAAACTTCGATGTACCTGGGAGAGATGCAGCTATCCTGAAGCCTTGCTGAGAAAAAGAAACAAGGGTACACGATTGACCCAATAATTATGAGTGAACAACGTAGTAAATGAACACAGCAATAATGTTGATTTACCCAAAATACCCCTAGGAATGATATGAATTTCTTAAGTTATGTACCTTCTCGGAGATTACGCAGCGACCAAGAAACTGAGAGTGAAAGCGAAACAGACGAAACATAGGTGATTAACTCTTTTTGTCGCCTAAAAGAGCTACGCAAATAAAAACTAGAATTAACTACAATAGCTAGTAGCAAGTCCTAGGTCAATTTCACAATTTGGTTAATTCACTTGCTTAGGTCAAATAATCACAAATTAACAAGGTTGTTGAGAGTGTTGAGTTTAAACTACAAACTACAATTAAAATTGCAATTACACTAAGTAACCGAATTGAGGATGAGAAGAAATGAGTGAGAAGTACCTCCCTCTTCAAAGTTCCATGTGCTTAATGCTAAATGTGACCTCATGCATTTGGTAACATTGATATATCCTAGTTAAATTCTTAAGATCTCTTAAATGTAAAAGAAATCTAGAAGAGTTTAACTAGGATAATCAAATTTAAAGCTCTTTCCATTTCTCACATACCTTAGACAACATTAGGTCTAAATCATAAACCTAAGTAAATCATTCATTCCATAAACACAAGAGGAGTTAATCACACACACATGTATCTATGAAACTACAAGAGAATGAGCCATAGGTTTTCATACATGAACCCTAGAAAGAGAAATCACAAGCTCAAGTGAAATAGAACACCTAAAAGATAAGCATTCTAACCTAGTGAAACCTAAATCAAGAGAATCACAAGGTACAAGATGAGTTTAGCTTGCAATTTACAAAATGATTCACACAAATGCATGGAGGCCGATTTGCTTCTTGATCTTCTAGCACATTTTCCTTTGGAGAAGGAGATGAATGAAGCCTAGCCACACATAATGGAAGAAAGAAGGAGATGATTTCGTGATCTGGCCATGGAGGATGATGGGAGGCCGAGAGGATGTGGAGAGGAAATGGTGAAGAAGATGAGAGAAATATGGAGATGAGAGAGAAAGGTGAAGTAAGGGATAGATGTCACAAATGAAGTGGGTTTTTGGTTTAATGAAATGGGAATTGGATTAGTGAGGTGGGATAGTGAGGTTATGAGTTGTCAATGAAGGTTAAATGAGCTAAGAAGATATTTTGATGGTGTATGGGGGTGTTTGGCCGAAATGCAAGTGAAGGTAATGTGAAGGAAAGTGAAATGGAAGTGAAATGTGAGAGGAGGGGTATTTTGGGAAATGTAGGTGGTAAATGAGTGGTAGGTGAGAGAGATGAGTGGTCCAAAGCTTCCTCCTTTCTCTCCTCTTCATTGTGCTTCCCTTTTTGCCCTTAATGAGGCTCCTCCTCTTTGAATTTGAATTTTGGAGCCAAAATTACCCCTTTTGGTAATGAGCAAATCCCTTGTTTTTGACATAAGGGGTAATTTTTGTCTTTTGCCTATGCCTTTCCCTCCAAGCCAACTCCTTGCACTCCAAGCTATCCCAAAGGTTTGTGGGGTCCACGTGGGACCCCCTACAAGAGAAAAGCACCACATAGTCAAAAATGACCAAAATACCCTTGGTTACTTAAAATACAAGTAATTAAGCTAGGATTTTTCATATAATCACCTATAAGCATGTGCACATAAAATCACCAATAATGATCATATATAACAATTAAATCTCACTAATTAAGCTCAATTGCACATGCTTAAACATATAAATTTCGGTCCAATCAATAGGCAAAGAGGAAGAAGAAATCAAAGGTTCAAACTTCAAAATCTCTGTGAATATCTAATTGAAAATAATAAGGAAGAAGGAGAATTATGGATTTTATGATTATTACTACAATAATAAATTTAGTGGTGATATTCATGAAAGTATATAAGAGTACGTGTAAGTTATGCTGAAAAAAGGATTATTGTGCAAATGAAGAGAAGAGAAGAGAGAATTCGAGGAAGCTTCGTGATATTAAATAGTGGCTGTGAATAAAAATTCAGGGTCGGTGAAAGTTTTGACTTCTTTCTGGAAATACTAAGCCAAACCAGTTTCGTTGACTTGGACTGCTTCTTCTTGCATAAACATTTTCTCCTTCCTTTTCTCATTTACTCCTTTTGCTTTAAAATCTTAAGCATAAATATTCCATTTTGTTTTCTTAATCTCCTCCATAAGGGAAATACCACAAAGAGTCAAAATATGTAAAGTAGAGTTGGACAAGCGAATTTGAAAAAGAAGAGTTGGGGGCATGAACATATAGGAGAAAGTTAATGCCAACACAAAAGAAAAGTTAACAAATACCCTGTGTAAAAACGCGGCAATTCTTGAATATGAAGAACTAAATTGGGAAATTTAATTAGAGGTCCCTCACAAGGGAGTTAATACTGGAAAAATCCCAAAAGTTGAAAATATTAATGTAGGGTCCCAAGGGACCTCACATTAATATATTTGAAAAGTGAAAAGACAATTTTGCCCCTAGCCTTAAAAAAAATTTACTTCCTCCCTCACCCACCCCCTCTCCCCTCCTCCTCCCTCACCCACCCCCTCCCCCCACCCTCCCCCTCCAGGCCGCCCCCCACCCCCACTCCAGCCCCCCACCTTCCCTCCATCCCCACCCCCACCCCTCCCCCCTCCCCCCACCCAGTTCGGCCCCCTCCCCCCACCCAGTTCGGCCCCCTCCCCCACCCTCTCCTCCCCAGCGCCCCCCCTCCCCCACCCCACCCTCCCCAGCGCCCCCCCACCCTCCTCCCTCCAAGCCCCCACCCCCCACTCCTCCTCGCGACCCTCGCGACCCTGGAGGGGGAGGGAGGCGGACGGGGAGGGTGGGGTGGGGGGGCGCTGGGGAGGGTGGGGCTGGAGGGCGGGGGAGGCTGGTGGGGGTGGGAGGGAGGGTGGGGGGCGCTGGGAGGGGGGAGGGGGTGGGGGAGGGGGGCCGAACTGGGTGAGGGGAGGGGGGAGGGGTGGGGGTGGGGATGGAGGGAAGGTGGGGGGCTGGAGTGGGGGTGGGGGGGGGCCTGGAGGGGGAGGGTGGGGGGAGGGGGGTGGGTGAGGGAGGAGGAGGGGGGAGGGGGTGGGTGAGGGAGGAAGTAAATTTTTTTTAAGGCTAGAGGCAAAACTGTCTTTTCACATTTCAAATATATTAATGTGAGGTCCCTTGGGACCCTGCATTAATATTTTCAACTTTTGGGACTTTTCCAGTATTAACTCCCTTGTGGGGGACCTGTAATTAATTATCCCAACTAATTTTTTATAGGTACAAATTAATAAATGCCACCAGACGGCAGTGATTATTTTTACTGTTAATTTTTCTTTTTTATAAAGAGAGAGAGAGAGGAGAAAAGATAATTTTTTTTCGAAAACAAAGAGAAGTTTACATAAACACATTCACACTACTATGTAATAAAAAAAAAACATACACACTAGCCCAGGGTTGGGATACCTTTGTGATCTGCCTGTTATCGCTAATGGAGGAAATGTGTGTTGTGTCTCTAGAAGACTTTGTGATTCTTATTGAGAAAATCACAATCAAATCCCTCATAAAGGGGATCACAATTAAGCTTCATAAGTTGTCAATCTAACTCTTTGAGTAGTTGAAGGGGCTCTTTGAGTTGTCAATAGTCATGATTGTAATTAATTCCTTAACGAGGGACTTAGTTGTGAATTTTCCATTCCTATTATTTGGTGTGTTTAGTCATTCATAAACTATATCACACTATTATGTCATTGTCTTCCGCTTTCATTGAGCTTTCTTATGTGTTTTCACGAGGTCAAGTGGGATTTTTATGCGCAGGGTGTGCGCAAAAGCACTGACTATGACCATGTTTAAGGATCTCAAGACTTCATCAAATTCCAACCTCAAGGTTCGGGGTTTCTTCTTTAATGGTTTTCTGGAAGATAATAAGAGTGTTTAGAAAACAGGTCCCTGTGGAATCCATGAACCTTCTGAGCATATCATGAGTATTGGTAAGAAGTAGATGGAACGAAAATTGCAACAAATAAAATAGGCAAAAGGACAAATAATGACCCCCGAATGTACAAAAGGATAAGTATGAAACTCAAACTTTCAAAATGACAAGTAAAGAACTCACATATCCAAATAGAACAATTAACAACTGGAACGTATTTATTAATAACTGGAACATACTATATAACAATTGTCTAATTCCTTAATTGTCCTTTTAGAAATTTGAGTTTCTTACTTGTTGTCCTTTTAGACATTCGAGAGGTCTTTATTTGTCATCTTCTCAATAAACTACATCTTTGAGTGATTGAATTTTAGATAAATTTAAACAATGAAACATATTTTTCTTTCCATGAAGCTTCTGAGCATATCATGAGAATAAATAGATTGATTTTATTCGTCACTTAAAAGCCAAAGATGAAGTCAATAACAGCAGCAACAGCATGCCATGCTAAAAATAGACCGACTATCAAGCCTTTATACCTCCCTCGTAAAAAATTTCAAGTTCCATCCTCCTAATAAATAATAGCAACAAGAGCAGAAGTGTCCATACAATGGTCAATTTTCTATGCCATGTCTCCAGGATAAACGCATATATCTTCACAACATTCTCCCAAATCATTGACCATTTGCTCCATTCACGCCACTTGTTAGCTCTCCAGACTAATCCCATCATCATCTGTTGACTCTTCAGGTGTTTTCATCTCTGGAAAATATTCCTCATTGGGATACAGTTGGTGAAAAAGCTGAATGTACACCACAATCAAACTGGTAAGTCTTTTTTGACCAAAAGAAAAATTGGCAAGTCTCATCCATGACATAGAAATTATATCATGTTCTTGATGTTGTACATCATCTTATGCACCAACTAAAGTTAATGTCAAAACATGAATATTTTCTGCTCATTTCTCATCTTGATATAAACTCATCTTGATATAAACTGTTGTAGATATAACAATGAGCAAAATAATTCCAAGCTGAAAAACTATTACCTTCTCAGCTTCTTCTAAAATGTTGTCGTAGTTTAGATTCCCATCTGGTGCAGGAGTAGAACTGACAAGATCAAACTTACCCTGAAATTAAATAAAAATAACTTAATTAGAGAGTTAAAAAATTATGCCAATTCATTTTGCATATGTTGGAATCAAATTAATTTTTCTTTGACATGGAATTATTCATACAAGTGCTGCTAATATTGTGTTCCACAAGGAAAACAAAGCAATCATCATATCAATTTTGTCTAGATAATTTGAAGGTGATAAAAATGTTAACATTTAATAAATGCAGTTCCCTAAAAATATGCAGGTAAAATCAGGTATCATGGGGGAGATCTATAAGCAAAACAGAATGAGAAACAAACCGCTGTCATTTTTTGCATATAAAATGCACTCCAGAGCACAATGGGCTTCATATATGCGCATTCACTTTGATCACTTGAAATACAATCAGGGATTTGAGCTACCGGGAATACAAGAAGAGCATTCATGGCAGCTTGTAGTAATTTCTTCCCTTCATCAGCGTCTTTACAAACCGTGCAGAAGTAAATCACAAAACTAAAAAAAGCAAGCAGACGAGGTCAAATAATGCTCAGATATCAGTTAGAGAGTAAAGTACATGTAAGTGATTTAGAAAACAATCTAACCGTGCAGAAGTACACAGCATGAAAAATGAATACGGTAACATCTGGAACTCACATGGTCATAGAAAACAATCTAACTATATGTAAATGATTTAGTGATGGGAAAAGATAAATATATAAAATACTAATTCTATTGGAAAAATATCCAAAATTCAAAATCCCGCATGTATAACCCAAGATATTTGCATTAAACCCTAATTGTCGCTTATCTCTCATCTCACTAGAAAGGCTACATTAATAAACAACATAATACTGCACAAAAAAGGTCATGATAAAACTTAAAATGAGTTCTTTTTCCAGATTTGAAGAAAAAACATTTCTGAATCATATCAAACTAACTACACCTTTATAAATTATCTTAAGTAATCCATAAATGAATCAAATGACGTCTGCAGTATGCTTATATTACATCTTTTTCTTCTCTTTTTAACTTTTGTTCCACAATATCAGAATACCTGATTATAGATGGCAACCACGAAAGGGGTGAAGGTAATGATAGACCAAGAGCATAGACTACATTGATGAAGGAGTTGAGTAACTAAATGGAGAAACTCCGACTTCTGTGTCCCACTTAGTTATTTCATTCCAGACACCCTCAACAACATAAACCCCATGATTTCCAACACATTCCAAATCAATTGACAATGAAGATATCACCGAAAGAAAACTTCCTTTTTTTTGGTAAAGGGAGTTCTCTAAATAGAGGAGAAGATATCCGTAAATTCGCAATAAGACAATCTAAACTTGACACACCGACAAAGCCCTAGAAGACTCAATTTTGTAAAAGAGCTGCCTACTCTATGCATTTCAGAAATTTGTTAATCCCTTACAAAACCCACATGTTGAGCAACAAAGAGAAGCAATGCACATAACTTTATCTCCTACCATATGTAAAAGTAAAACTATGTCCTTGAACCAGAAGAAAATGTGATTAGCAGAGCTCATGACAGAAACCAATCCTGAAAAAACAATGCACCTTCAAAATTAAGAGGCCCAAGACTGGAAAATAATTCACACAGGACTTTCAGATGATGCTGGTAAAATAATGTGCATCAGATGTACAATACATAGAGATACATAGTTGTTTGAACAATAATATGAACTACAAAACACTTGATGATTTATGATACATCCCAGCTCAGACTGTCTAACAAGCACAACTATCTAATGAAGAAAATAAAAATAGTTGGAAGGAAAGGAAAGACCTTCAAAAGAAGAATGAAATAGAATAGCAATGCTCAATATGAACTTACGTTCCTGTAGGACAAATAGTAAGGTTTGATCCAATCTGAAGAGCTCGGACTGATGTATGTTGTTCAGGATACAAAGCTAGAAAGAGAAATAGAGAAAAAGTTAATCTCATTATTTTCTTGATATATCTTAGAACTGTTTTTCTTTCAACAAAATGCAAACAATATATGCCTTACATCTAGGAGGATACACCACCAAGCAACTAGACACATTTGTCTTTATGGAACTCCCTGTAACACATATGCCCCTGGCTATCATCCTTTTAACTTCTTTTTTACTTGAAATATGAACCCTTTCTATGGAATAATCCTTTGGAGATGAAGGCAATAGTGACGGGACAGTGAAAGATGGATCTAGGATTAGCCGGTTGCTATATAAATCTTGACCAGAGGCTACTCTGACGCCTCTATAAAGCCCAGTAACCTAAACATCAGATTAAGCAATGACAAAGATGAAACAGTCTCATGTCTCAAAAAAAGTAGCATTATATTTTCTCAGAGACACGTTTTTTTTTAAGAAAAAACAATTAAGAAAATACCTTATCCATAAGAAGAGCAGTAACTGGCATCGTGAGAACCTGTAAAACATGAAAGAAAAAAAGTTAAAGTCAGCCAAAGTAGATACTCAAAGTATAAAACAATGTTCTTGATTACGGTAATGATGTGCACTTAGTATTTGCAAGGTTCCAGGCTTTAAATAGTATGAAAAAAGGGGAACCCACAGTTCACAATATCATTTTATTTAAACAAAAAATACTTTGGAACTTACATATATGCAACCTTTGACAGCAGCACGACGACAAAAGGCTTGTGGTAATTCCCCTTCACCATAAATAGGGTAAATTAGAGCACTAGGCACATTGGGAAACCTGTTACAACATCAGCACCTTATAGATAAGTGATTTGCCTAAACAAATTACAGTAGAAGCAGTATATAGGGGGGGGGGGGGGAACAAGCAGTTACTTTCCAACGGATGAACTGTACAGAGCTAAGCGCTCTATTCCATCTTTTGTCCTGAGTAAATCTTCACAAAACTCATTATTCTCTTGATCATAATCTGCCATCGCTATAGCATACATAAGAATCCTGTAGAGGATAAAGGGGAACATAAAACACGCACTATGAAGTTAGTCTTGATAGTGAAAAATTCAGCAAAAATGCCTTAAAAAGATGGAAGAACATATTGCAGTGAAAAAATTCAGTTTACATAAAGATAGAAAGTAATCCTCACTAACGAATGGAATAAGGCGATCAAGTTTGTACGATTTTATCTTGGGTGGCAACCGCATTTTCTCCATGAAACGGACAAATCGGCTCTCCAGGTCTTCCTCTGAAATGTTGCATCCATCAACCTCATCATCTGCATTAGTATTGTTGTGATTATGGGAAGAAGCAGCCAAGTGCTGCTGAATTAGCTTAAAGAACTCCATTAACCGCCTCTTCTCTATCCTTGTAAGATTCTTGTCATTAAAAATTGCTGCCCGAGAATCTGGCACATTCACCAATTTCCCATTTGCTTCGTACAAAAAACTAGCATCAATGCCTTTAAATTCAACATAATGGCTAGCACCAGACTTCAACAATAGATCCACGCATTTGTCAGCACAAAATATAGCCCTAGGTCCCCCCAAATCAAGAATAAATTTTCTGTAATTTTCTCACAATAAGTTATAATTCTCAGAAGCACAAGAAATAACTTCCATATCAGAGTAAAGTGATTGCTGAATAAGTTCAGTGATGACGTGGTTGCTATCATTATGCTGATTAGCTGTGGAAGTGGTTGATGGGTAAATTGAATGGGAATTGAGGTAAGAAGTGAAGTCATCAAGGGAAAGGGAAGCGAAGTAGCTTCCATAAAAGGAATTGGGATCAAGATGGAGAACAGTCTTCCCAGCAGCAGCAGCTGCAGCGGCAATTGCAGATTCTGAAAGGCCGGTGCCCACAATTATAAGGTCAAAGTTCACTGGGTCAATCGGAGGATATGAAGAGGGATCACCCTCACTCATTGTGTCAACAACACGTTGTTCTTATTGGCTTGCTGCCCCTGGAATGAACAATATATACAAAATAGACCAGCTTCTAGGCATCAAAGCAACAAACATCCATACATGCTAATAGACAAATAGTGCACCTAGGTTGGACCACAAACATATATTTTCCAAGAAGTTTGATCAATTGAACACTAAATAGATAATCAATTAATTGCACGTATAATAGTGAGCATGAGGAAAAAACTGGACTGCATTAGAGAGCAAAATCATATATTTCCCAAGTTATTTTGATCCACCAAGTTAGCAGAAAGACAATTAACCAAAGCAAAACAAAATTGATAGCAGTTAAATAAGATGATGTTGCATGTAAAATCAACATGAAGGCACTAGAAAAGGCTGGACGAAAATTCACAAATAATAACAGTCAATCAAATAATTAGGAAACTTTCAAAAAAAATGTTTAAAAATCTATTCAGTATTGATTCTGGGTCACATGGTTATTAGTAACAGATTTACTAAACTGTTTTTCTTCTCTTCCAGCCACCACTAAATTCATTGAAAAATAACAAAGTCAAGATGCATAACGTAAATTGAGAGGACCACCCAATTCTTCACATAAAATGACAGAATCTTAATGAACAGAATCATTTCTAATATATTTCACCTCAAACTTCATCAACACTTTATTAAAATTTAACAATCTTTCATCCTTATCATCATAATTAGTTATGGATATAATTTAATAAAAAAATAATTAATAAATAACATACAAATATTTTACTATTAACAAAGCAGTAAGAATTTTGAACAGAGATCATTTTAAAACAAAAACATAAAAAAAAATACCATCCCATAGTATCAATTTAAATCTAATTAATAGAGTTGTGATGATACAATCACATACTAGCAGAAATCAATCACGGCGTGCTGATATCTCTATCGTGCTTTGATCACCAAGGAAAGTTTGAAGCATTGAATGCAATAACTAGCCCAATCAATAATTACATCTCAGTTAACCACATCCCTATCCTTTTCTTTTTCAGTTAATGAACTAATAGAAATGCAAGACTACACAGTAAAATGGCAGGGTACAATGTCATCTAATATATCAGAGTAAGCAGTCCTCCATGGGAAGTCACTGAAAATTGACACATCACATGAGTAAAGTTCTAGTTGGCGAGTCTACTTATGTAGTTGTTAAGTACTCGCTCTTGTACAAGTTAAAATATCATTACATCCAAGTTTTTTCAAGTCACCCTTAATGAATATAAGTTACACACCATTGATTCCAAAGACATAAAACAGAGATTCAAGATAGTACATATCTCTCTATAAGACTCTACTTAGGCTATTCAATCAAATCGTAAACATAAACATATGGCAGTTTTCAAGAGCCCGACAACAATAACAAAGCCTTATCCCACTACGTGGGATCGGTTACAAGGATCACACGACGTCATTGTGCTATATCATTCACCAATTTTTTGGATCAGGAGCCCGACCATGTGAATAAATTCAAAACTTTTCTTTTTACATACCAAGCAAAAACTTTTTTTTCAAGAATGGACTTTCCTGACAAACACAATAAATGTCAACCTATTTTAAAATCTCAAGTGGATTCAAAGCAAATTAAAAAGTCAAATCCAATCCTCAATACTCAGTGATATAAAAGGGATAAAGGCACATTATTTGTATACCCATTTACCCCAAAGTCAATGGATCCGTTCCTAAATATAAGTTCACTTAAATTTCAATTTGTTCCTAAATCTAAGATCATTTTCTAACTTTTCCCAAATTAACCCCAATAATGTTTATCTATAATAATAAGTAAGATAAGGAGAGTGAAGATAAAGATATATATATATATATATATATATATATATATATATAGGATAAATTGGTAATATCATGTGTTAGTAACTAACTTAACTAACATCTTTAATCTAATCAAATTAGGGAAAGTGATCTTATATTTAGTAACAGAGGTAGTATATCAGACAACTCAAATACGCAGAGTGTCCAACATAGTCACAAAACTCAGAAATGAATCAACAAAACAGCATGAATAATTGTCGGTGAATAAAAAAATAAAGTACAAAGCAATTGGCCAATGATTTATTACAAGAACAGAATATCACAAGCAGAGGCATTGTCTACGCAAATAATTAAGACATCAAATTTAAACGACATCAGTGTGTATCCATCAAATTCATAGTTGAAAGGGAATAAATGATACCTCCAATCAACCAATCAAAATTAAATAAATGAAATTGAGTAATCGGATTGAGAATTGGGGGTGAGTGAGATTGTTGAAGAGAGAAGAAGAAATGAAGGAAGAGAAAAGAGAGTAATTTGGAATTTCAAAATTGGATGATTCATTGAAAATCTAATATATTTCGATGAATAATACACACACACACACACACACGCATCATATAATGAATCATTGAATGAAGCTGAAGCAAGAAGCTGACCTCCGGCAACAATGTCTGACTTGCGGCGGAGAAGGAAGCTTTCTGGCGGGAAGAAGAGAAGAATGGAAAGAAGACGAAAGGGAAATGAAGAAGAAGGGAGGGAGGAACTACTGCTGTTATTTTAACTCATATAAGGTCATCACCACGAAAATGACAAATAAATACCTCCAAATATCCAAAAGGACAAGTAAAGAACTTAAACTTTCAAAAGGACAAGTAAGGAATTTAAATTCTCAACTAGAAAAAATAACAACTAAAACATAGCTATTAACGACTGGAACATAAGGATTAACAATTGTCAAGTTCCTTAATTGTCCTTTTGAAATTCGGAGTTCCTTACTTGTACTTTTGGAAGTTTGAGTTCCTTTTTTGTCCTTTTGCATATTTGGAGATATTTATTTGTCATTTTCCCTTATTTTTTTATAACAAAGGAGAGAAAGTCCCTCTCATCACCACATTTTTTTAATGTTAATTTAAAACTTATTTTACACCCAACTTATTTTTTAAATAAGTTAACTTATTTATAAGTCACTTTTGGTAGCTTATTTTAGAAAAAAAGTCAGCTTATTTTTCTACTTGACTTAAAAATGAGTCAGCTTACAAATAAGCCACTTATAAACAAAAAGTCATTCAAACATGTTTATAAGTCAAATGAAAAAATAAGTCATTTTTTTTCAAAGTTGATCCAAACATATAAATAAGCTAACCTAAAGCTTATTTTCTAACTGACTTAGAAATAGGTCAGTTTAAAAATAAGTCACATTTCCACAAATAGAACCAAACACACCCTTTTTTCTATTATTTTTTTTTTGGCTTCGAGAGGATATCCCTACCCGTGTGTCAAGTGGGACTAATACCCTCAAAGCCCGAACCACTTGTTTAAGGGACGAGAGTACTTATCACCACTCACACCAACACGTTAAGTTTTTTTTCTATTATTGTTTGTTTATTTTATTTAGTTAAATATTCGGTTTGATTCATAATCAGATGTCAAGTCATTCTTACTAACGGAGTTAATGCCACGTAGGAAAATTTAATCATATTAAAGGCATCATCAAGTCCTTTTGAAAGTTGGGGGACTAACTGTTATAAATGGTGTAAACTTGAAGGACTAATATCACATGTTTTAAAATTTGATTTTCTTACTAAGGGAGTTGATGTCATGTATGACAATTTAACGGTGTTAATGCCATCACCAAGTAAACTTGAGATCATAAGTTATGTTAACTCGAATGATTATTTACGGAAAGGAAGAATACTCTGGCTCACTAGTGAACGCTTCTTCACATCAACTATAATAAAATATTTTTAATAGAATTAGAAAACAATCAATATTATAGAATAGACATATAAAACTAAAAATTAAATAAACACATTAAACTTATGATAAAAACTATAAACACATAAGACAATTAACTTCATAAAACTTCTTTTAAAAATATAGTAGAACATTAAAAGAATTTAATGCATTTTTAGAATAAACACATATTCAAAGAAGAGATGAATGTGACAGAGATAGGTATATTGAGATGAATGTGTAATAATACAATAAAAGATAGGATACAGTAATACACAATGATTATATTCGGAGAAAATGGTAGAAAGTTGCTTGTGGTGGTTTGAGCATGTTCAAAGAAGAGAATTAGATGTGTTAATTAGGATAATTGATCAAATTGTTAGAATCTTAAGTTTTGATGAAGACAAAGATATGAAAGAACAAGCTAAACACTTAGAGAGAATTAGGTTAATATAGAACCCCAAGTAAGAGTACAACCGGATGTGGATTTACTTCCGGATGGACTAGGACTAGCGCTCACGGATGAACGTCTCATCCCCCAGCGGCAGCAAGTACTTCACTAAGTCATAACTCAGTCTAGGAACATTAGTTGTATAAAACCCTTGAGACTAAGTTAGAATGCAACCGGTTGTGGATTTGCTTCCGATTGCTTAGTGACTAGCACTGGCTGTTGGTTTGGACAACACTGAGCGTCAGTGAGTATAATATGATCATAACCCAACGTCCAGTGGAAGTGCTTCCGGATGTGGAATTGCTTCCGGATGTAAGAGAACTCCCCTAGACTAAGTGAACTCCCACTGCATGTGAGTATGTGCTATTATTGTTAAGACTAACGTTCAAAGTGCGGTACACTGAGTGATGTTGCTTCCGGATGTGGACTTGCTTCCGCAAGCAATCAGAATGTCAGAACGTTCAGTAATACAGAGCAGTGCAGTGTCAGAGTGCTTTTTGACAGAGCAGAGTTGTCAGAACTACTTTTCAGAGATAAAGTAAAGTCAATCCTGCTGAGCATTAATGAAGCATTTAATGGGCAAACGATAACTTGGGATAAACAGCTATATTCAAACGTCTATCCCACCTACCAAGAGTGAGAATACTTGAAGACTATATAAACAAGCTCATCTTCATTTATGAAGATAACTTTGACATCTTGAAGAAAGCTAGAGTGAGAAACTGAGAATATCCTTCAAGCATTCAAAGCTGCCCAGAAAAACGAAAGAGCATTTAACCCATTGAGAGTTTTTTTCATCTACTTATCTTGTACTCTTTGTAGTTAAGTCTTTTCATTAGTTAAGAGAATTAACTGTACTTAAGTGTGTAACATTATTCGTTCTTAAAGAGAACTAAGGTTAGAAAATCCTTTATTTGTAAAGGTTGAACTTTTGCAAGTTGTAAGGGGGAGTTAGTCAGCAAGGTTGCAAGTGAACCTGGTGTAAAACTTGTGGTTGTAAGGTTGCAAGTGATCCCGTTCTAAAACTTGCAGTTGTAAAGGTTCCAAGTGAACCCGTTTGTAAAACCTGGAGATAGTGGAACTCAACCTGGGTGGTTGAGAACTGGACGTAGGTCAGGTAGACCGAACCAGTATAAAATCTTGTGTTTCATTGTTATAAGTTTTATTTGGTAGCACAATTCACCCCCCCTCTTGTGCATCCACCTCTTTCATTTGGTATCAGAGCGGGTCTTTCTGACTTGATTCCAATGAATCTAGAAAGTAAAGATCTAGTAATGGATGCAGATTATTCCTTGCCAGACGTTTCTATTCAGCCCAACAAGCCTCCTGGCTTTGATGGCTATAACTATCCATTCTGGAAGTTCAGAATGGAGACCTACATCAAGTCCAGCGACATCCGCCTTTGGGATGTGATTGAACGTGGGAATAACGTCCCTCTAGATGATGAAGGTCTTGCAAAGCAGCGATCCAAATACACCAATGAGGACTATGCTCTAGTACAGCTAAACTACAGGGCCATGCACTACATTCAATGCGCCCTTAGTCCTAAGGAGTTCCACAAGATCAGCCACCACAAAACAGCGAAGGATATGTGGGAGGCTCTTGAGGCTGCTCATTCTGGAACCAAGGGAGTGAAGGCAAGACGGGTCGAGATGCTGGTTGAGGAGTTCCACAAATTTGCCATGCTTAGTCCAACTGAGCCAATTAGAGAGCTGGAGCTCAGGTTCACTCACCTTATCAATAACCTGACCTCCCTGGGTAAAGACATTCCTGAAGAAGAACAAGTCAGCAAGATCTTAAAAGTCTTGAAAGGTGATTGGATCACCAAAGTTACCATCTTGCAGGAAGTCCAAGGAGAGTCAACCAGCTCTATCACTGCCCTGTTTGGTTCCCTAGCTGAATATGAACCAACCCTGCTGGCTCAGAGAGCTCCTCAAGCTACAGCGAAAACCAAGAACCTTGCACTTGCTGCTCCCAGCAAGGATAAGGATGATGATAATGATGATGATGATGAGGATGATGAGGAGGACATAGATGATGAGGAGATGGCTATGGTGGTAAGAAAGTTCAGAAAGTTCTTCAAGAAGAAAGGAGGCTTTCAGAAAGGTGAATCTAGCCACAAGAAAGGTTATAAGAAGGAAAGGGCCCCAGTGTGCTTTGAGTGTAAGAAGTCTGGCCACTTCAAAGCTGAATGCCCAAGCTTGCAGAGATCAAAAGGGAAGGACAAAAGGAAAGCCTTTGTGTCCTCTATCTGGGTGAATAGTTCTGATGAGGAAGCAAGTGACGAAGAAGAGGTTGCCAACCTCTGTCTTGTTGCCCGAGAAGAAGCATCCTCAGAGTGTGACCCCATCCAGGACAATGAGGTAACCTTTCCTGAACTACAATAAGCATATAATGAGATCCATGAAGAATTTTTCCGTTTATGTAAAGCCTATAAAACGTTGAGAATTAAAAAGGAATCACTTGAGTCCAAGGTGGACTCACTGAGTGAAGAGCTAGCGGAAGCCAGAAAGCTTCCGGTAGCGGATGGCAAGGGTTCTCCCCAAACAGAACCCAATGCCTCAACACTTGAGAGCTGCCCTAATTGCAGCAAAATCTCAGCTGAAAGAGATAAACTGCAAAATGCCCTGCAGAAGTTCACTAATGGATCTGAAATGTTAAATATCATTTTAATGAATCAGAGGGCATATAGGGACAAGACTGGTTTAGGATACAAACCTAAAGGGAAAAAGTGGGTGGAACCAAAAGTGAAGCCCTACTTAAAATTCTTTCATAAAGCCACTGATCACAGCTCCACACCTTTTAGCTTCTGTAATTATTGTAACAGGAAGGGACACTTCACGTCCACCTGTAATGCTAAGAAGCATGGAGCTAACAGCTTTTATAAATGGGTCCCAAAAGGAACCAAGACAACAAAGGATCCTCCACTAAGAAAAGAAACTAAGGGAGGAAGGATCCAGAGCTTGGAAACAATCCTCAAGGAAAGCCCAAGAGCCTAGAGCCCACACTAGGCCAGAGGCACAGATTAATCACAAGCCCAAGGTCAAGATCAACACTGGACCAAGGGCTCTGGGAACTAATGACAGATGACCCAATAAAGGTTGGGTACCTAAGCTTGTCTGATTCTTGCAGGTTTGTCTCAAAGCATCCAAGAATAGAAAATGGTACATTGATAGCGGATGCTCGAGACATATGACTGGAGACCGAGACAAATTCAAATCCTTGGTGATCAAAGATGGAGCCACAGTAACCTTTGGAGGAAATCATGATTTTGATCAAAGTGGAAAGATCACCGGAGTTGGAGAAGTTGGACCAGTTAAAGACGTCTATCTGGTGGATGGTCTCTGTCACAACCTGCTGAGCGTGAGCCAAAGCACTGACAAAGGAAATTGGGTAATTTTTGATTTATATGAGTGCATGATAATAGACAAGCATTATCTGAATCTAGATAAGGCCAACCTAAAATGCAAACTTAAGGCTAATAGAAATGGAAACCTATACACTCTAGATTTATGTCAACAACTAGATGAAAAATGTTTAATATCTAGTGATGAGAATAGTTGTCTTTGGCATAAAAGGCTAGCACATGTTAATTTTACTCAACTTGACATGCTGATTAAGAAAGAGCTAGCTATAGGGATTCCATCTTTTAAGGTTAAGCATGATTATATTTGTGAATCCTGCCAACGAGAGAAGCAAACAAAGTCCTCGTTTAAAACCAAGAAGAGAGTCTCCACCAGCAGGCCCTTGGAACTAATCCACATGGATTTGGTTGGGCCAGCAAGAGTAAAGAGCTTGGGTGGAAACCTGTATGCTCTAGTTGTGGTGGATGACTATTCTAGGTTCACTTGGACAATGTTTCTTGCCTCTAAGCAAGATGCTTTTGATGCCTTTGTTGTCCTGGCTAAGAAAGTGCAGAATGAGAGAGATCTCAAGATCACAGCCATAAGGACAGACCATGGAGGAGAATTTGAGAACCATAGCTTCTCTGAGCTGTGTGAGCAGAATGACATTGATCACAACTTCTCAGCTCCCAGAACTCCTCAGCAAAACGGTGTGGTCGAGAGGAAGAACAAGGTTCTGACTGAGATGGCCAGGAGCATGGGTAATGAGAAAGAGGTTTCTCAAGTGTTCTGGGCGGACGCTATGAGCACTGCTTGCTACATCTCTAACAGAGCCTATGTTCGCAAGGGCTTGGAGAAGACTCCCTATGAGCTGTACAAAGGCAGAAAGCCCAACATCAGCCACCTCATAATCTTTGGATTAAAATGCTATGTGCATAACAATGGAAAGGTAAATCTGGGTAAGTTTGATCCAAAAGCTGATATAGGTGTATTCATAGGGTATTCTCTTAGGAGTAAGGCTTATAGAGTATACAACATGAGGACTAGAACTGTAGAAGAATCAATGCATGTTGTATTCGATGAAAATCCTAAATGGGAGCAATCCACAGAAGATGATGGGATACTAAACTTTCAAAAACCACCATCATCTTCACCAAAAGAAACACCAGCAAGCAATCCCAAGGAAGAAGATGAACCCAGTGATGAACCTAAAGTGCAGACGGTGCCTGATGAGGTACAGTTGCCAACAGCTAGGAGACATCACAAGGATCATCCTCTTGATCAAGTGCTTGGTGATGTATCTTCTGGTGTCAGAACCAGAAGGCAGGTTCAAAATGAAGTTGAGTTTGGAGCCTTTTTATCTCAGATCGAACCAACTTCAGTTGAACAAGCTCTTGAGGACTGTGATTGGATTATTGCCATGCAGGAAGAGCTTAATCAGTTTGAAAGAAGCCAAGTATGGGAACTAGTCCCAAGGCCGTCTCATCAATCCATAGTTAGGACCAAATGGGTCTTCAAGAACAAACTGGATGAGACTGGTCAGATAACAAGAAACAAAGCCAGATTGGTAGCCAAAGGGTATAACCAAGAAGAACGCATAGACTATGAGGAAACCTTTGCTCCAGTCGCAAGACTTGAAGCAATAAGGATTCTTCTAGCCTTTGCATCCATGAAAGGTTTTAAATTATATCAAATGGATGTAAAGAGTGCATTTCTTAATGGCTATATTAAAGAAGAGGTCTATGTTGAACAACCTCCTGGCTTTGAGGATCACAAGCATCCTAAACATGTGTATAGGCTAAAGAAAGCTTTGTATGGCCTGAAACAAGCTCCTCGAGCTTGGTATGAGAGACTCAGCAGCTTTTTGCTGCGTAAGGGTTTCTCAAGAGGCAAACTAGATAATACACTGTTTATTCTGCACAAAGATAGAAACATGCTAATTATCCAGATTTATGTCGATGATATTATTTTTGGGGCAACTAATGAAAAACTTTGTGAAGAATTTTCTAAGACTTTGCTGGGAGAATTTGAGATGTCAATGATGGGAGAACTAACGTTCTTCCTAGGCCTGCAAATTAAGCAAAAGAAGGATGACATTTTCATCTCCCAAACTAAGTATTGCAGAGAGCTCCTCAAGAAGTTTGGGATGGATGAGTGCAAGGAGTATGATACTCCCATGAGTACCACTGCTGCACTCGATGCTGATGTAAAGGGAAAATCTGTCAGCCTGCCCATGTACAGAGGAATGATAGGTTCCCTGCTGTATTTAACGGCAAGCAGGCCTGACATTCAATTTAGTGTAGGCATGTGTGCTATATTTCAAGCCAACCCCAAGGAGTCACATCTAACTTGTGTTAAACGTATTCTAAGATACCTTGAGGGAACACAAGAGCTTGGTCTTTGGTATCCCAGAGGTAACCAAGAGTTCTTGTGGGCTTATTCTGATGCTGACCATGCAGGTTATAAAACTGATAGGAAGAGCACCAGTGGACAATGCGCCTTCCTTGGTGGTTGTCTGGTCTCTTGGGCTAGCAAGAAGCAAACCTGCGTGTCTTTATCATCCACAGAGGCTGAGTATATTGCTGCTGCAAGCTGTTGTGTACAAGTGCTGTGGCTGAAGAACCAACTGAGAGATCTTGGCTTGGAGTTCCCTGAGGCTCCCATCCTCTGTGACAACACAAGCACCATCAGCCTCGCCAAGAATCCGGTTCAGCACACAAGGACAAAGCACATTGATGTCAGACATCACTTCATCAGAGATCATGTTCAGAAAAAGGATGTCAAAGTGCAGTTTGTCCCCACTCAGCATCAGCTTGCTGATATTTTCACCAAGCCTCTGGGGGTTGATCAATTCACATTCATAAGAGGTGATTTGAGAATGGTAAACCCAAATGAAGTTTAATTCTTCAAAATAAACCTGTGCTTAATTGATTAAAACCTGCAACTATACTAACTTAGGCATCGGAGTGCCAATCTTTGGTTTTGCAGGTCCCCAATGTTAAATCTAAAGTAAGTGCAACCAGAAGCAAAACCACTTCCGGATGATCATTTGCTGGCGCTGAGTGTTGAATCAAAGTGAGCGGGAGCGCCAGTGTCTGGGCAAAGGGACACGTCACCTCAGAAAACGTTTCACCTTCTCCCACCAAAAACTGTGCCTCTTCTAACATTGTGCAAAGACACGTGTCACAAAGCTGCGACGTTTCAATTTAAATGTTTACGTTTTCCCACAAAAGGTGCATATTTTCAATGAAGAGTCATTATGAACCATCACATCGCTTATCACTTCGCATAAATAGGCCATTGTCATTCATTTTTCACTTCTCACACAACTCAAACCTCTGAAATCATTCTTCATCTTCATCGCATCTTCTTCATTTTCATCTTCTTCGTTTTCTTCATTTCTGCATATTCTGAGCATTTCATCTCATACATACCATTTACTCCACTTAAACCCTAAACCACTTCACAAAATGGCCTGTTCAAATGAATCAAACCCCAACCCGCAGAAAGTCGCCTCATCAAAGAAATCTGGGCATTCTAAATCTGAAAAATCTGGGAAACGACAAGAACATTCTGGGCAATCTGGGCAACAGCGAGAACACTCCAAGAAAAAGGGGAAGAAGAGAGTACAGTTCAGAGAGGAATCACCATCCAAGAGACAGAGGATAGAGGATGATCCATCAGTCTACAAGGATGGGCCGCTGGAGATTGTCACTCGGAAACTTGAAAATGCTAAGCCCTACTTCAATAATGGGATGTTCATCGACCTGAACAAAATTGAAGAACTAGGGTTTGGGCATTTGAAGGTATATCTCCAGAAGTATATGTGCTGGCTGGGGATCAACAATGAGTATAACATCAACGTGCTGCGGGTGTTCTGCCAGTCACTCACAGCCGAGGCCAAGTATAAGAAGGTAAATGGGAAGGAGCACATTCGCAGAGTCACTTTCACTGCCACAGTGAGGGGGAGGACTTTCAGCTTCACTTGGAGAGACATCAACCGTCTGCTCGGGGTCACTGAGGAAGAGATGAACGCGTGGCTATACCCTGAGAAACTCAACCAGGCGGAGCTTGAGAAAGTTTATGACACCAAGGGGAAGAAGGTGTCTGGCATGTCTGACTCCAACCGGGTCCTTCATTATATCTACTCCCGGATGATGACTCACAAGGGGGGAAACTTCAACGAGTTCACTCTTCTTGACAACCCCTGGCTCCCTAGATTCCTCACCCAGCAGCCGATTAACCCAGGGCACTTAATAAGTTTAGAGCTGCACAGGTGGATTGAAAACAAGAAGTCTGGAAATCTTCCCTACCCAACGGTCATCGCCTTCCTCTTGGAGAAATTCCTGATCAAATCCACATCCACTGAGGAGGCTGAAAATGTGCCTGTCAGCGCAGTAAATATCAGCAAGATGAGGATCAAGTACATCAAGCCAGCAAAGGCTACTCGATCTGGCTCTCAGGCTGGAAGTGTCTCACATACCACGGCTCCCTCTGTCTCTGGTGCAGGGGATCAAGAGGTCGGTTCTCATCCTGGCCCAAGCCGTGCTCCAAGGAAGGGTATAGTGGCTGAGCTCAGAGAAGAGCTCCTGTTCAAACTGCCCGATCCCTTGATGGCCCCTCTGCGAGAAGAGTTTGGAGAGCGACTTCAGCGGCTGGAGGATCGGATCGATGAGGTGGATACCAAGCTGGACCTCATCCTTGCCATACTTGTACCTGGCACCTCAAACCCTCTCTCATCTCATTATCCACCAAATGACCCACCTCCACCACCTCCACAAAATGACCAACCTCCACCACCTCCACCAAATGGCCAACCTCAACCTCCTCCTCAGAATAACCAACAACCCCAAACTTCACCCAGAAATGACCATCAACCATCACCTCACAACTCCACTCAGAACTCACCCCAACAGTCCCCTCGCCAATCACCCCTTAACTTTACTTCACCAAATAACTCTCCATCTCCACATAACTCCCCAAACCATTCACCACCCCCAAACCCCATAAGGCCCTCCAATCCACTTCTTAACACTCGCCCCACCATAGCCCAATCTCTTGGATTTTCCTCTCCTGATCACCCACTTCACACCTTCTACCTCAGAGACCATCCACCTATTTGGTGGATAGCTAAACAACCCACCTCCTACTCCTCTACTTACCCCTTCGATGGCCTATTCACCAACCCCAATTTCTTCCAAAGAAACACAGCCCTCTTCCCCAACCCTCCTTCTTCACCCAGCCCCTTTACTTCACCAGTAAACACCACACCCACATCCTCACCTGAAACCTCACTACCCCAAACATTTGGCCCTGAACCTCCACCCTCCTCTTCACCCAATCCAAGGGGAAGAAGGTGTCTGGCATGTCTGACTCCAACCGGGTCCTTCATTATATCTACTCCCGGATGATGACTCACAAGGGGGGAAACTTCAACGAGTTCACTCTTCTTGACAACCCCTGGCTCCCTAGATTCCTCACCCAGCAGCCGATTAACCCAGGGCACTTAATAAGTTTAGAGCTGCACAGGTGGATTGAAAACAAGAAGTCTGGAAATCTTCCCTACCCAACGGTCATCGCCTTCCTCTTGGAGAAATTCCTGATCAAATCCACATCCACTGAGGAGGCTGAAAATGTGCCTGTCAGCGCAGTAAATATCAGCAAGATGGGGATCAAGTACATCAAGCCAGCAAAGGCTACTCGATCTGGCTCTCAGGCTGGAAGTGTCTCACATACCACGGCTCCCTCTGTCTCTGGTGCAGGGGATCAAGAGGTCGGTTCTCATCCTGGCCCAAGCCGTGCTCCAAGGAAGGGTATAGTGGCTGAGCTCAGAGAAGAGCTCCTGTTCAAACTGCCCGATCCCTTGATGGCCCCTCTGCGAGAAGAGTTTGGAGAGCGACTTCAGCGGCTGGAGGATCGGATCGATGAGGTGGATACCAAGCTGGACCTCATCCTTGCCATACTTGTACCTGACACCTCAAACCCTCTCTCATCTCATTATCCACCAAATGACCCACCTCCACCACCTCCACAAAATGACCAACCTCCACCACCTCCACCAAATGGCCAACCTCAACCTCCTCCTCAGAATAACCAACAACCCCAAACTTCACCCAAAAATGACCATCAACCATCACCTCACAACTCCACTCAGAACTCACCCCAACAGTCCCCTCGCCAATCACCCCTTAACTTTACTTCACCAAATAACTCTCCATCTCCACATAACTCCCCAAACCATTCACCACCCCCAAACCCCATAAGGCCCTCCAATCCACTTCTTAACACTCGCCCCACCATAGCCCAATCTCTTGGATTTTCCTCTCCTGATCACCCACTTCACACCTTCTACCTCAGAGACCATCCCCCTATTTGGTGGATAGCTAACCAACCCACCTCCTACTCCTCTACTTACCCCTTCGATGGCCTATTCACCAACCCCAATTTCTTCCAAAGAAACACAGCCCTCTTCCCCAACCCTCCTTCTTCACCCAGCCCCTTTACTTCACCAGTAAACACCACACCCACATCCTCACCTGAAACCTCACTACCCCGAACATTTGGCCCTGAACCTCCACCCTCCTCTTCACCCAATCCAAGGGGAAGAAGGTGTCTGGCATGTCTGACTCCAACCGGGTCCTTCATTATATCTACTCCCGGATGATGACTCACAAGGGGGGAAACTTCAACGAGTTCACTCTTCTTGACAACCCCTGGCTCCCTAGATTCCTCACCCAGCAGCCGATTAACCCAGGGCACTTAATAAGTTTAGAGCTGCACAGGTGGATTGAAAACAAGAAGTCTGGAAATCTTCCCTACCCAACGGTCATCGCCTTCCTCTTGGAGAAATTCCTGATCAAATCCACATCCACTGAGGAGGCTGAAAATGTGCCTGTCAGCGCAGTAAATATCAACAAGATGGGGATCAAGTACATCAAGCCAGCAAAGGCTACTCGATCTGGCTCTCAGGCTGGAAGTGTCTCACATACCACGGCTCCCTCTGTCTCTGGTGCAGGGAATCAAGAGGTCGGTTCTCATCCTGGCCCAAGCCGTGCTCCAAGGAAGGGTATAGTGGCTGAGCTCAGAGAAGAGCTCCTGTTCAAACTGCCTGATCCCTTGATGGCCCCTCTGCGAGAAGAGTTTGGAGAGCGACTTCAGCGGCTGGAGGATCGGATCGATGAGGTGGATACCAAGCTGGACCTCATCCTTGCCATACTTGTACCTGGCACCTCAAACCCTCTCTCATCTCATTATCCACCAAATGACCCACCTCCACCACCTCCACAAAATGACCAACCTCCACCACCTCCACCAAATGGCCAACCTCAACCTCCTCCTCAGAATAACCAACAACCCCAAACTTCACCCAGAAATGACCATCAACCATCACCTCACAACTCCACTCAGAACTCACCCCAACAGTCCCCTCGCCAATCACCCCTTAACTTTACTTCACCAAATAACTCTCCATCTCCACATAACTCCCCAAACCATTCACCACCCCCAAACCCCATAAGGCCCTCCAATCCACTTCTTAACACTCGCCCCACCATAGCCCAATCTCTTGGATTTTCCTCTCCTGATCACCCACTTCACACCTTCTACCTCAGAGACCATCCCCCTATTTGGTGGATAGCTAAACAACCCACCTCCTACTCCTCTACTTACCCCTTCGATGACCTATTCACCAACCCCAATTTCTTCCAAAGAAACACAGCCCTCTTCCCCAACCCTCCTTCTTCACCCAGCCCCTCTACTTCACCAGTAAACACCACACCCACATCCTCACCTGAAACCTCACCACCCCGAACATTTGGCCCTGAACCTCCACCCTCCTCTTCACCCAATCCATCCTCCCTAGCCCTCGCCCTTATTGATGATGCCAAAAGGGGGAGAGAAATCCTAACTCAACCCTCTTTATGGCTAGATGAGGATATAGCTGCTGCCCTCCGCCGAGCCATGGATCTTCAGAGATTGGGTAGTGCTGAACGTCTTATCCATGGGGAAGCCATCCGATTTATGCAACAGCAGCATTCAGACGAAAGTGGGCAATGGTATTGGTTGAGCAACCTGGTGAAATCCCACAGCCTGAGCCATAGCCTTCATCTCCTGAGCCTCCTCCCTCTGTGCCTGGCCAAAACATAATTGAAGAAATTATGATGAAGTATGGGCTGAAGAGGCAAAACCATCCACCTATTGTGATAGCCAAGCCAATCCCTCCTAAGTCAACCACTGCTCCTCCTCCTCCAGTAGTCCCTCCATCTGAGCCAACCTCTGTCCCTCCTCCTCCACCACCTCCTTCTTCAGCAGTCAGATACAGCAGATCAAGGAAGAAGTCCTGTGTCAAAAAGGGTGCTGGTACTGCTGAATCTTCTGAGAGTGAAGAGGATCCTCGTGGTCACTCTGGGAATCATGAATCAGAAAGGGTATCTCAAGTAGTTGAAGCATCTGAGCCCCAGTCCTCCACCCAAGCGCATATAGTTCCTCTACTTGTGGAAGTTAAGTTAGAGGTGGAAGATATGACTCCCGAAGAATTTGAGAGCTTTGGTTACACTGATAGACTCACAGAAGAGCAATTCTTCGTTCTGGATGCTGAGAGGGCTAAGGCTCAAAGGAAAGGGAAAGGCAAGGTAAAGGGAAAAGGGAAAGCAAGCTCAAGTCAGGCTGATGACCCCAACTATCCAGTATGGAATGTCAAGGTCAAAGCCATTCATTATCCCTTTGGATCCATACCTATGTCTAACTCGCCTTATGGAGAATTTGCTGGGTTCACTGAAGTCAGTGACCTGAAGAGAGCTATTGATGCATCCATTGAGTCTGAGAGACTGAGAAGAGAGAAAGCCGAGACAGAGCTTCAGGAAATGATTGCTCAGATTGACCAGAGTGAGAAGGATGCTCAGATAGCTAAATTGCAAGAAGAGTGTAACCAGAGACAGTTAGAAAGGGAGAGGAAAAAGAGACAACCCCTATAAACCCCACTCTACCCTAGGCATTTAACTTAGAAATTTTTTTTTCATATTCTTTCATGCATAGTTCACTTTGCACAGCTTTGATTACTTGTGTATTTTATCTGTTATTATACTTCTAACTTGTAATCTTTTGCTCATCAATGATAATTATCTTTGAGTTCAGTTGTGCCTTTATTTGACTATTGCTTTCATATGAACTTAATTATATAACTTAGTTTGTCATCATCAAAAAGGGGGAGAATGTTAGAATCTTAAGTTTTGATGAAGACAAAGATATGAAAGAACAAGCTAAACACTTAGAGAGAATTAGGTTAATATAGAACCCCAAGTAAGAGTACAACCGGATGTGGATTTACTTCCGGATGGACTAGGACTAGCGCTCACGGATGAACGTCTTATCCCCCAGCGGTAGCAAGTACTTCACTAAGTCATAACTCAGTCTAAGAACATTAGTTGTATAAAACCCTTGAGACTAAGTTAGGATGCAACCAGTTGTGGATTTGCTTCTAATTGCTTAGTGACTAGCACTGGCTGTTGGTTTGGACAACACTGAGCGTCAGTGAGTATAATATGATCATAACCCAACGTCCAGTGGAAGTGCTTCCGGATGTGGAATTGCTTCCGGATGTAAGAGAACTCCCCTAGACTAAGTGAACTCCCACTGCATGTGAGTATGTGCTATTATTGTTAAGACTAACGTTCAAAGTGCAGTATGTTAGAATCTTAAGTTTTGATGAAGACTAAAATATAAAAGAATAGACCAAGTACTTAGAGAGCAATAGGTTAACATAGGATCCCAAGTAAGAGTGCAACCGGATGTGGATTTACTTCCGGATAGACTAGGACTCGCGCACGCGGATGAATGTCTCATCCCCCAGCGGCAGCGAGTAACTCACTAGGGAAATAACTTAGTCCATAAGCATTAGGTACACAAAACCTTAAGACTAAGGTATGATTCAACCGGAAGTGAAATTGCTTCCTGTTAAATTTAGACTGGCACAGACTGATAGAATAGATATCACCCCAAGCGTCAGTGAGTTTACCTCGTCAAGTGAAATTGCTTCCTGTTAGATTTAGACTGGCGCAGGTTGATAGAAGAGATATAATCCCAAGCGTCAGTAAAAATGCAACGTCAAGTGAAATTGCTTCCTGTTAGACTTTGACTGGCGCAGACTGATAGAATGGAAATAACCCTAAGCGTCAGTAAGATTACCACGTCAAGTAGAAGTGCTTCCGGATACATCCTAGACTAAATGACTTCCCACAGCATGTATAGTTCTTACTATATTCGATTATATATAATGCTATGTTGGACTAACCAGCATGTGCAGAACTTAGTCGCACTTCCGGATGCAAAAGAGCTTCCGGATGCAAAGACCCTTGGCATTGGATTTCAGAGATTAACACTTGCAGAGCAAGATTGCCACTTCCGGATGAACGATGATCATCCGTCAGCAAGAGTACAAGAGTAAACGTCACATACTCAGAAGTCAGAATGCTTTTGTCAGAGCAGAGGTGTCAGGACTACTTTTCAGAGATAAAGCAAGTCAACCCTGCTAAAGCATTAATGAAGATGTACTTCTCAACGGTCACAAGGGATTAACGGCTATATTCAAACGTTCATATTCAACCTGCCGCCCAAGCCTTTGAAGCCGAGTATAAAAGGAACATCTACATTCAGAAGAAAGAGTGAGAGAATAGAGCCTATTGTCTGAAACATTGTATTCTACATTCCTCTCATCTTCTACTACTCTCAGATCTAGATTTGTAACATTATTAGAGAGTGAGTCAGCTGTACTTAAGTGAGTAACATCATCTACTCTTAGAGAGAGTCATTTGTACTTAAGTGTTTATCACAATCAGTTCATAGAGTGAACATAATTGTTATCTTACATTTGTAAGGGGGAGCATTTAGAGGTTGTCTAAATCTCCATAGGTTGCAAGTTAGCCCGCAAAACTTGTGGTTGTAAGGTTTACAGGTGAGCCCGTTGTAAAACCTGTGGGTTGTTAGGTGAACCCGTGTTCGTAAAACCTAAAGTGTAAAGGCTTCTCTTGTGCCCGGTTTAAACAAGAATAGTGGATTGGAAATCTCAGGTGGAGCCTGGGGACTGGATGTAGGTCTGGGTGACCGAACCAGGATAAATTTGTGTGTGCATAAATTTACATTTAAACATTCTATTTTGCATCACATAACCTACTGACTTGTGCATACCATTACTTATTAACATCATCATCAAGCACAAGCAGTCTTTCGGAAAGAGTTAAAGTTTTTATTCCCTCACCCAATTCACCCCCCCTCTTGGGTGACAGCCACACATTTCATTTGGTATCAGAGCAAGGTCACTTGTTTAAAGGATCCAACGATCTCAAGTGCAAAGACCTAGGCTGACTTGGGTTACAAAATGTGTTTTGAAGGTTTTGACCATACTATCCCACCCGTGTTAGAAAATGCTGATTTTTACTCATGGAAGGGAAGGATGAAAAGTTTTATACTATCCACGGATTTCAAAATGTGGGATGTCTTTGAAAAGGACTCTGATTTCAAACCAAAAGTAAATTGGACTGAAGAGGAGAAAAATCTATTTTACTTAAACCTTAGAGCAATGCAAATTCTGCACAAAAGTTTATCTGACAATGATTTCCAGAAAATTAAACATTGCTCTAGGGCCAGAGATATTTGGAAAACTCTTGATACTATGTATGCTTCTAATCAATCTCTTGAAATTAAAGCTGTCCAAAGCTCATTTTGTGCTCCCTGTGAATCTATCCTTGATGAGCTACTGGATGGTGATATAGAGGAAGCTAGCACCAGTGAAGAGAGTATCGATCCTTGCCTAGAAGATTCAGAAACTGAAGAAAATGAGGTATCTAAACTTGAACCTTCTGAACTGCAAGACATTTATGATGAGTTACATATTGAATTCTGTAAACTTGCGAAAGAAATTCTAGGCTTAAGAAAAAGGAATAGGGAACTTGAGGAACTTATTCTTCCTTCTACAACCAAGGAGTCCAAAGTTCCATCCTTGAAGGAAGAGTTTCCAAAAGACTCTGAAATTTCAAAAGTAAATAAAAATAGAGTCCTTGAAAAGAAAACTGACCAAGATAATGATAGGAAATCCCATTCTGAATATCATTCCATTATCTGTCATTATTGTGGTAGATCAGGTCATATTTCTCACACATGTAGTCTTAAGAAAAATTTACATGTGAGAAATAAATTTGTATGGATCCCTAAAGGACAAGTAAGGTCCAGCACTAACCATGTAGGACCCAAGTACAAATGGGTACCAAAACTCCCTTCCAGTGCCTTACTAGTGCAGGAAAGATCAAGAGTTCCTCCTGCCCCAAAGAAGAGAACTCATGGTGATATCACTGCTGCAACCATTTGGTTCAATCATAAGAAGCAGTGTGCCACCAATAGGAACAAAGGTTCTATCTCAAGGACGAGCTATCACAGAGTTCCACTCAACTATCCTGAGAAGAACATGAGAGAGAGGATGTCTCAATCAATATGGAGAAAGCCTATGAATCCTGTCTCTCCTAAGAAAGTGCTTCAGGCCAAAGATAAGTATAGAAGATCTCCTTGGGTAAGCAAGGGATCACTCAAGGCTGAAGCATGCAATAGTAAAATCTCCTATGCAAATGTTAGATGGACTTATTGAGATTTTACATCAAACATCATAAGCATGAACATTATATGGCTTATAAGAAATTTCACACAATGTTCATAATCTACATGCTATCTATGACTATCATTATCAGAAACCGTGTATAACCATGTGCATATAGTCATAGTTGATTCGCAATGCCATATTCATAAGTGAATAATTCTTAGGTGCATAAGAATCACATACTTCTTACAAACTGACCAGTCAGATCCAAGTTTGGAGACTGAAAAATGGGAAAAAGGAATCATTTGGTATTTTGTAGGAAAGAAGATCCAAAGGAACAACAATATTCAAGATCATACCTGATCTGAGCAATATGTCAAATCTGAATGAGCTGTTGGTCATACTAGGCTTCGAGTGCTACTACTCCTGAAATTGAAAAGATCAAACAAGCTACTACTTGACGCAAATGCAGCTTTGATTATGAAAGCTTAAGCGATATGGATGCTCATGAGAGAACATCAACAAGGATGCTCATGAGAAGAAATGGCTGTTCTGAACTTGATCTTGAGAAAATCTCGCCAATCTCATATGAGTATTTCCTTCCATTACTCATTTTATACATCTTAATGGATAGTCCTTCTTGTCAGACCTGGATTAGGAACTTTTAAATTCACTTTGGCAAAATTTGTAAGAGTAGTGAGATCACATTAAGCATATTTGAAAGGACTTGAGATGAGATTTGAAAACTACTGTGATCATATGCTGAGAATTTGGTTGATTTGTAAACCTGAGTTATTCTTAAAACTGAACTATTCTCTTGACTGTAAGGCTTTTAGAACTTCATTGTGTTGACAATTTACATATCTTCATAATCTAGCATGAACATTCTTAAGGCATATTTATCGAATTATGCATGTTTATGAAACTCTGAAAATATGCAATCTATTCTATACTCCCTGTACTATCACACTGATATTTATCCAAAAGAGTATAAGTAAAGTTCATGACTTGAGAGTGAAACTATGTGAAATTGTGAACAAAATTTTCAAAATCTGTTTTCACTTTATTAATACTCTTGTTTACCAAACTATCACTGAGGGTTGATCAATTTATCCTTATTAAGAGACATTTGGGAATGTCTAGATGAAGTTTAACCTTCAGAGAACATCTGTACTTAATTATTAAAATCTGCCAACTGTGCTAACTTAGGCATCGAAGTGCCAACCTTAAATTTTTGCAGGTCCCTCAATGTTAAATCTTAAGTAAGTACAACCGGAAGCAAAACTACTTCCGGATGCTCTTGTGCTGGCGCTGAATGACTACTCAAGGCAACCAAGAGCGCCTGTATAACCGGAAGCAAAACCACTTCCGGATGATTATTTGCTGGGACTGAGTGTTGAAATAAAGCAAGCCAGAACGCCAGTGCCAAACAAAGGGACACGTCACTACAGAAAACGTTTCAACTTCCTCTATGAGACGTTGTGCCTTCTCTGACTAATTGAAGCAACACGTGTCATCAGGTGTGTCGTTCCAACTTAAAATCTTACGTTACTCAATGTGTGAAAATTTGAAAGAAGATGCCCATTTAACCCTCAGAAGTTTTACCTATAAATAGATGTCATTTTTCACTTTCACTTTTTACTTGCATAAAATTCACTTTAACCATTCTCTCTGAAATTTTCTTCATCTTCATCTGTGTTCTTCGCATTCTTCGAATACTATTTCGCATTTCATCTCTTCTCATAAATTATACCACACAAAAATGGCCGGATCTCATGAATCCAACCCAGTTACACAGAAAGCCTCTTCATCCAAGCAACACAAGTCGAAATCTGGGAAATCAAGTCACAAACATTCTGGCAAATCTGGGCATCGTGAAGAACACCAAGATGAACATCATGAACACCATGAAGGTTCTGGGCAAACACTGGGGCAGGATGAAAATGTTCAGGGTCAGCCTGAAACCTCTGGTAGAGTGGCGGAACAGCCAGTGGCTTCTGAGAATGAGCAAGCAAGAGAAGCCCAGGGAAAAGGAAAGAAGAAGAAGGTGCAATTTGCTGAAGAGCCTTCTTCCAAGAGGCAAAGGGTTGAAGAAGACGACCCTACAGTGTACAGAGATGGGGCCTTGGAGCCAATTGCTGCCAAATTTGAGACGTCCGTCCCCTACTTCAACCATGGGCTGTTCATCGATCTGGACAAGATTGATGAACTAGGGTTTCCCCATCTGCGCCCTTACTTGGAGAAGTATATGCCTTGGCTGGGCATCAACCAGGACTACAACGTCAACGTCTTGCGAGTCTTCTCCCAATCCCTCTCTGGCAAGGCTAAGTACAAGAAAGTGGATGGGAAAGAGCAAGTCCACAAACTCTCCTTCACTGCCACTGTAAGGGGGAGGACCTTCAGGTTCACTTGGAGGACCTTGAATGAGATAATGGGAATCACAGAAGAGGGTATGAATGAATGGATCTACCCTGAGTCTCTCAAGTACAGCAAGGAGGAACTCGAGGAGTTATATGGCACCAATAACAAGAAGATATCCAAGATGTCTGATTCTAACAGGCTCTTGTACTACGTCTACTCCCGGATAATGACTCATAAGGGAGGCAACTTCAACGAGTTCACACTGCTGGACAACCCTTGGTTCCCCAGACTCCTCTCCCGCAAGCCATTCAACCCCGGACAGTTGATCTGCCTTGAGCTTCAGCGCTGGCTAAATAATGACAAGTCTGGCTACCTTCCCTATCCCACTATCATTTCCCTCATCCTTGAGAAGCACCTGATCAAGGCCACATCTGCCGTGGAGGAAGAAAATGTAAAGTGTAAGCCTGTGGGAGCAACCAACATTGGGAAGATGGGCATCAAGTATATCAAGCCTGCTAAGCCCACTCGCTCAGGATCACAGGCCGAGAACGCCTCTCAGACTTCAGTCCCCTCTACATCTGGTGCAGGGGATCAAGAAGTGGACTCACATGCTGGGCCAAGCCGTGCTGCAAGAGTACCAGCCTCTGTTAAGGCCTTTGCCGAGGAAGTAAAGGAAGAGCTTCTGTTTAGACTGCCTGAATCCTTGGTGGGACCTCTCCGTGCTGAATGTGAAACTGGCTTCCAACAGCAAGGGGAGCGAATTCAGCGGATCGAGGACAGAGTGGGTCAGATCGAGAATCACCTTGCCAGGGTGGATGCAAAGTTAGATCTCATCCTCCAACACCTACAAATTCCCCAACCACCACAAGGTAACCTACCACCTTCTCCTCCTCCTCCTCAAAACCCACCTCCTCATCCTCCTAATCACCCTCAACTTCCCCCTCCTCCTCCACCTAACACTCAACAACCTCAACCTCAGCCACCACCACAAAATGACCAGCAACCCCCACCATCACCAAACAATGACCACCAATCCCAACCTTCATCTACCCATGACCAGCAAACCCAAGACTCACCTCTCCACTCTCCACGCCAATCCCCACTAAATTCTCCATCTCCACCTCCTTCACCCACTCTCTCACGGCCTGGCGCTCCTACACGCTATCCACTCCGTCTCTCCAACCCTACCCATCCAAGCACTAGCCCCATAGGAACTGACACAGCCATTCACCCCCTCAGCCAATTCTATAGAGAGTATCCCCGCCTTCAACCACTCACTGATGACCATTTACCATTTACCCCAGCCTCCAACTACAAGGAATACTCCTCCACTCATCCTTTTGAGGGTCTCTTTGTCACCCCCAATTGGTTCCCCAACCCTACCTCATCCGACCCTACCTCATCACCAGAAAGTACCCCACCTACCTCCTCCCCAGAAACCTCACCCCAAAAATCTCCACCCTCCTCATCCTCAAATCCATCCCTGGCCCTCACCCTCTTTGATGATGCCAAAAGGGGGAGAGATGTATTGACCACTCTGCGCTTGTCAATGAACACAAGGGATGTCCTCAGCCAGCCATCCCTCTGGATTGAGGAAGATATAACAGCAGCACTTCGCCGTGCTATGGAGTCTCAAAGGCTGGGTGGTGCAGAAAGCCTTATAAGGGGAGAGGCCATCCGGTTCATGCAGCAGAAGAAAATGGCTGAGCAAGGACCACAATGGGATATGGTTGTCTTTGAGCCAAATGAACAACCTTCACAGCCTGAGTCGTCTTCATCAAAGCCTTCTCCAACTAAGTCAAGCAAAAACATTGTTGAGGAGATTATGATAAAGTACGGGCTGAAGAGACCCAGCCATCCTCCCATTGTGATAGCCAAGCCTGTTCCTGCATCCACTGGGCAAGAGTCTGAGATCCCTTCATCTGAGCAATCTTCTGATCCTCTTTCCTTGTCTGAGCCAACAGCCAGATTCAGTGAGCCCAGAAAGAAGGCCGTTGCTAGAAGACGTGCCAGGAAGATAATTGCCTCCACTGAATCTGATGAGAGTGAGGAAGAGACTCCATCTGACCTGCCTGAGCAAGGGACTTCATCTGCCCAGGTTGAGCAAGAAACTCCAGTGGTTCAAGCAGCTCCAATTCTGAAGGAAGTCAAGTTGGAAATTGAAGACATGACCCCTGAGGAATTTGAGAAGTTTGGATTCACAGACAAGCTATCCTTTGGTCAGATGGCCTGCCTCGATGCTGACAGAGCAAGTGCCATGCCCACTCCTCCAATTAGCAAGAGCAAAGGGAAGAGTAAAAGGAAAGGGAAAAGGAAAGCCCAGGAAGTTGAGGAGGATCCCAACTTCCCTGTATGGAACGTGAAAATCCGGGCTGTTCACTATCCCAATGGAGATGTCTCCTACTTCGACGATGCTACAGGGTTCCCTGGGTATGAAGAAGTAGAGAACATGAAAAGGGCATTCGAGGAGTCTATTGAATCAGAAAGGCTCAGAAGGGAAAGAGATGAAGAAGAGCTTCAAGAGATCATTGCCCAGATAAACCAGAATGAGCAGGAGGCCAAGCTAGCCCAACTACAAAAAGAAAATGAAGAGAGGCAAAAAGAGAGGGAGAGGAAAAAGAAACACAAACTCTGAACCCCCAATCCAAACAATTTTTTTTAACTTAGAAAGTTTTTTTTTGTGTTTTGTTTTCATGCATACTTTCGTACTTGCTTAGTGTCATGTACGTGTATATGTTCTTTACTTGTAAATGTTATTTGATTATATACTCTGACTTGTAACTTCTGCTCATCAACAATATTTGTCTAAGTTACTTGTTCTTATCTATTGCTTTTATTCTTTTGCTAATCCTTCCTTATGAATTTAATCGATAAAACTAGGTTTGTCATCATCAAAAAGGGGGAGAATGTTAGAATCTTAAGTTTTGATGAAGACTAAAATATAAAAGAATAGACCAAGTACTTAGAGAGCAATAGGTTAACATAGGATCCCAAGTAAGAGTGCAACAGGATGTGGATTTACTTCCGGATAGACTAGGACTCGCGCACGCGGATGAATGTCTCATCCCCCAGCGGCAGCGAGTAACTCACTAGGGAAATAACTTAGTCCATAAGCATTAGGTACACAAAACCTTAAGACTAAGGTATGATTCAACCGGAAGTGAAATTGCTTCCTGTTAAATTTAGACTGGCACAGACTGATAGAATAGATATCACCCCAAGCGTCAGTGAGTTTACCTCGTCAAGTGAAATTGCTTCCTGTTAGATTTAGACTGGCGCAGGTTGATAGAAGAGATATAATCCCAAGCGTCAGTAAAAATGCAACGTCAAGTGAAATTGCTTCCTGTTAGACTTTGACTGGCGCAGACTGATAGAATGGAAATAACCCTAAGCGTCAGTAAGATTACCACGTCAAGTAGAAGTGCTTCCGGATACATCCTAGACTAAATGACTTCCCACAGCATGTATAGTTCTTACTATATTTGATTATATATAATGCTATGTTGGACTAACCAGCATGTGCAGAACTTAGTCGCACTTCCGGATGCAAAAGAGCTTCCGGATGCAAAGACCCTTGGCATTGGATTTCAGAGATTAACACTTGCAGAGCAAGATTGCCACTTCCGAATGAACGATGATCATCCGTCAGCAAGAGTACAAGAGTAAACGTCACATACTCAGAAGTCAGAATGCTTTTGTCAGAGCAGAGGTGTCAGGACTACTTTTCAGAGATAAAGCAAGTCAACCCTGCTAAAGCATTAATGAAGATGTACTTCTCAACGGTCACAAGGGATTAACGGCTATATTCAAACGTTCATATTCAACCTGCCGCCCAAGCCTTTGAAGCCGAGTATAAAAGGAACATCTACATTCAGAAGAAAGAGTGAGAGAATAGAGCCTATTGTCTGAAACATTGTATTCTACATTCCTCTCATCTTCTACTACTCTCAGATCTAGATTTGTAACATTATTAGAGAGTGAGTCAGCTGTACTTAAGTGAGTAACATCATCTACTCTTAGAGAGAGTCAATTGTACTTAAGTGTTTATCACAATCAGTTCATAGAGTGAACATAATTGTTATCTTACATTTGTAAGGGGGAGCATTTAGAGGTTGTCTAAATCTCCATAGGTTGCAAGTTAGCCCGCAAAACTTGTGGTTGTAAGGTTTGCAGGTGAGCCCGTTGTAAAACCTGTGGGTTGTTAGGTGAACCCGTGTTCGTAAAACCTAAAGTGTAAAGGCTTCTCTTGTGCCCGGTTTAAACAAGAATAGTGGATTGGAAATCTCAGGTGGAGCCTGGGGACTGGATGTAGGTCTGGGTGACCGAACCAGGATAAATTTGTGTGTGCATAAATTTACATTTAAACATTCTATTTTGCATCACATAACCTACTGACTTGTGCATACCATTACTTATTAACATCATCATCAAGCACAAGCAGTCTTTCGGAAAGAGTTAAAGTTTTTATTCCCTTACCCAATTCACCCCCCCTCTTGGGTGACAGCCACGCATTTCACAGTACACTGAGTGATGTTGCTTCCGGGTGTGGACTTGCTTCCGCAAGCAATCAGAATGTCAGAACGTTCAGTAATACAGAGCAGTGCAGTGTCAGAGTGCTTTTTGACAGAGCAGAGTTGTCAGAACTACTTTTCAGAGATAAAGTAAAGTCAACCCTGCTGAGCATTAATGAAGCATTTAATGGGCAAACGGTAACTTGGGATAAACGGCTATATTCAAACGTCTATCCCACGTACCAAGAGTGAGAATACTTGAAGACTATATAAACAAGCTCATCTTCATTTATGAAGATAACTTTGACATCTTGAAGAAAGCTAGAGTGAGAAACTGAGAATATCCTTCAAGCATTCAAAGCTGCCCAGAAAAACGAAAGAGCATTTAACACATTGAGAGTTCTTTTCATCTACTTATCTTGTACTCTTTGTAGTTAAGTCTTTTCATTAGTTAAGAGCATTAACTGTACTTAAGTGTGTAACATTATCCGTTCTTAAAGAGAACTAAGGTTAGAAAATCCTTTATTTGTAAAGGTTGAACCCTTGCAAGTTGTAAGGGGGAGTTAGTCAGCAAGGTTGCAAGTGAACCTGGTGTAAAACTTGTGGTTGTAAGGTTGCAAGTGATCCCGTTCTAAAACTTGCGGTTGTAAAGGTTCCAGGTGAACCCGTTTGTAAAACCTGGAGATAGTGGAACTCAACCTGGGTGGTTGAGAACTGGACGTAGGTCAGGTAAACCGAACCAGTATAAAATCTTGTGTTTCATTGTTATAAGTTTTATTTGGTAGCACAATTCAGCCCCCCTCTTGTGCATCCACCTCTTTCACAAATGGTATGGAGTCCTTACAAAAGATGGAGAGGGACATCGAAGAGAATTAGTCTTAACGAAATTATTCAATGAGATCTATAGCAGAACCCATCTAGTGGGATAAGACTTTAATGTTGTTGTATAGAATAAATCCTATAGGTTTCAAATGAGCCTGTGAAAACTTGATTGTAAGGTTTCAATTAAACCCGTCAAAACCTGGAATTATGGTGGAACCCAACTAGAAGTTGGAGAACTGGACGTACGCCAAGAGTTTGGGCCAAACCAGTGTAAAATGTGTTTGCACATTATTTATTTGTTTTAATGCAACTGAAATAGTGTAATAATTAATGAAAAATTTAGGAAATAATTAATTTATATTAAACATGTAATTAATAATAATTAATAATCCGAAATAAATAAAAATATTTGCGGTGATGATCTTTTTTTTGCTTGAGTTGTGAGCGGTGATGATCTTTATGTCAACTGAATCAAAATTTTTGATGGCTAAATAATACGAAAGAGGAAACGAATACATGTGATCAAAGCAATGAAAACAAAGTCAGGTGCATGATGAGAATAACATTTAGTTAATTATTTTTTCCCGAATAACTATAAGAGATCAATATATCAATGGGTAGTTGGTTCGGTTGGTAAGTGAGTTACAATCCCCGTAAGGATGAGAATGCGTGTTGTATTCTGGGGAAGCGCATCGCTCTCATTGGGAGTGGGGGACAACATAACATTGTCTATATGGGTAATACTCATACCCCTCAAGTTCCGATTATATCAGGCGGCGATAAACAAAAAAAATCAATATGGCCAAAGTGGTTGCCATCTTGATGTAATCCCAATAACATCATTAATATATCCCTTAAAATGTGGGTTTTAAACACCTTGAACATTCACACCTAAATCGGTTCCTTATGTGGTTTAGAACAAAATAAAATCAAATAAAAAAATCCAAATTGATCCTACTTATGGATTCTCATAAAAGCAATTACCATTAATGAATCATAATCTCATTCATAAATATAAATATATAATCAACAATTGTCCAATCAACATTTAATCCTAATTAATTTAGATCACAATTTAATCCTCCTCTTCCGTTCACATGAGCAGGCATATACACGCTATGCTTCATTCAATATTATAAATAGTCTAACAATTCATGCTTTCAACAAGACATCTTTGCCATATAGACACTATGTTTTTCGATGATGTGGAGGCCACTAACATGGTGGTCACCACTAAGTTGCATAGTCAAACAAATTATCTCATTTCTCTTCCACAAACTAAACCATTTCTTCTTCCATCATTGACTAACCTACCAAAAGTTATGCTTAATGAGATAATGAAGAAGCTGCGAAAGCAATCATATGTGAGTTTCATCAATGCAAAAACAACCTGAAAACTAATAAGGGATGTTGGTCAGGAGCATTCTGTAGTCAAACTCCTTTCCATTAATCAAGTACCACTATTTGCAGATGATACCAATCTAAATGTTGAACATGTGATCAACATCTCAGTAGCTGCAGGATATTGTTATGCTATATTTCGATATGGTATGCTTCATTCTTTTTGTAGGGGAGGATCAATATCTTATGGTCATTATCTCATTTGAAGGGCTGCTAAAAAGGGTTGCATCGGGCTGAGTATGTATGGTGCTTGATATTGGTTGCCTACTCAGGACATCACCATCCATCATATGAGCCTGCTACAATCAAAATGTGGAAGAATTTATATGCACATAAGAGAATTCGAAGAATTAGGTCCCATTTGCATACATTTTTTATTAGGATGTCAAATAGGTTGGTTGATGTAACATCCTAAAAATCTAATACAGGATCAAGGAGTGTTTTGGGAAATAATAAATGGAGAAATTGGGAATTTTGGAATTTTTAGGAATTTTTGGTGATTTTTGGGGACATTTTGAAAATTGTGAGCAGTAAATGTGCATATAATTAATTAAGAAATGAAGAGTTTAAAATATGAGGGAATGATAAAGCTAAAAATATTTTGAAGTCTAAGAAGATTGGAGGCTGGTTTAAGTGGTTTTAACTCAAAATGAGTACACTATGGCGAGTTTAGGCTTTAATTATCAAAAACCACCCTTATTTCTCCCTAACCAAACACGCCCCTCTCCTTCCATATCAATAAAATCGACTCCCTCCGTCTTCCTCCCCCTCTCACCCGATCTCTCCCCTCCCTCTAGCTCCTCCCTTTTTGTGCTCTCGGCCCTGCGTCTCCGGCGAGGCCCACAGACAAATCGGCGGCGGTCGGCGAGTCCCTCACTCGCGGTTCATCCTCCCTCTTCTTTTTGTTCTCGGTTCCTCTTCTCTTCCGGCTAGTGAAGCCATTTTTCCGGCGGTGGTTGTTCGTTCTGGCGGTGGCCAACGGTTAAGGAGGTGAGATGACGTCTTTCTGAGTTCTTCAAGCTAATACTTCTTTCCAATTTCAGTTTTTTCCCCTCACTTCCTCATTCCCCTTCTCTGTTCAGCTTAGCTGACCAATTTCCGGCGAGCTACGTGATGGCCTGCGGTGGTGGTCTCTGTTTCGAGTTCAGGTGAACTTCCTCTTTCCGTCCTTCCAATTTTATTTACGGTTTGAGTGATTTCCAGAAAGAGACCGAGTTAGGGTTTGGCATTGGGGTTAAATAATTAATTAAACAGATGTGTATGTCTTCGAATTTTGATGTTTTTAGTTGATTACATGGTGTTTGGCAACTTGTGGGCAAGGTGTTTGTGGAAATGCTTAGGAGAGTGAAGAAATTGATTGGAGCTTGAGATGTGTATTTTGGATAAGTGTTAGGTTATACTTGTATGTAATTGATGATTATGGCTTGGTAAACAAAGTATTGATCATGTGTCTATGTTTGATTGAATGAATCTTGTTAAGTATGGTGATTTTTGAAGTTTTATATGTGATTGTCTCGCGTGGATGTTTGATTTTAAATGTTGTTGTGCATAAAATCTCATAAGGATGGAGTATATAAAAATAGTTACTGCTTAGTTATGTTTAAAGCTTTGGTAATTTAAATGTACTAAATGTAAACAAAATTTGGTTGTTATGTTGCTATGTTTAAAGAGTAGCATAGGTTAATTGTGGCTTCCTCTTGTCTTGGCTGATTGGATTTGGTAAATTCTATTAATGTGGACATGTTTTTGGTTTATGATGTATTATGGTTGTAGAGTATACTTCTCTGCTTTTGTGGTATTTAGGAAGTGTATTTTCATATTGAGTTAGGTTGATGATTTAACTGGAATTAAAGCATGACATAGACATAGTTATAATTAGTTTAGAATATGCTTGGTAATATTGAATTAAAGTTACAGTTTTTCTTGGGCTACACTGTTTTCTGTTCAGGTGTATAACTGATTCTGTTTTGTTGTGATAATGCTAGTATAATCAAATTGAGTTATGGTTGATTTGGTTTCATTGATTAGTATGATAGTACATATTTTCTGATTCAAAAGTACTTGTTGATTTGTGTTAGTGAATGGAAACATCATGCTTAATTTAGATGTATTTTCTTATGTAATTTTCTAGGATGAACTTATGCACTTTTGAAGTGGATTCTACTTTGAATTTTATAGTATTTACATGAGCTTGAACATTGTTTGATTCTTGGAATTGTAAATCTGAAATGTGTTAATGAAGTACTGTTTTTCAATGAGCTATGTGATTTGAAGAGTTTTATTCCATTTCTTTTCTAAGTCAACTTTCCAAGGACATCTATAATTGAAGAAATTGTTGAGATTGAAATAGAATAGTCATTTTCAGGTGAAGGTGCAGTTTTAAACTTGGATATTAAGTTTTACAGAGGGTTTTGAAATAGAGTTGGTTGATTTGAATTGAATATGGAGTGATATTGTTATGCTATTTGTTAGTATGTTCCAAACTAGCATGACACATGCTTATTCTAAATAAACACATTAGTTGCCGTGGAAAAGGATGGAAATTGTTGATTGTGAAAGATGATGATTTGTTATGAATTGTGATTATTTTGAATTGAAAGTGAAAAATGATGTTTGATTGTTATGAATGTAGTGATAGTGAATGAGAAATTAGATAATTTAACTTTATGAAATGATATAACTAAGAATTGGGATTTGGGTAGTAACATATAAGAATGAGAGTGACGTCGAACTACAATAAAAGGGTTAATTTATCATTTGGCTATATATTATTATAGGAGTGGATGCAGTAGGCTTTCGTGGCATCGAGGAAGAAAGGTTGAGAAATCGCGTAGAATTGCTAAAGGGCGACAGGTAATCACACTTAACCTTACTATAACATTGAGGGTGATGTTAGCTAGGATTTTTGTAAAATCCTTTCTCACCCTCCATATATATATATTTTATCTTTGAAAAGTTATTTTTATACAAAACAGGCTATCAGGTGCCTTTTAAACACGATTATTTCTGTATAAAAGATTTTTACACATTATATATACTATTATCCTGTGTGGTGGTGGCCATTGATCTGGAATGGCGTGGAATGTATATAGGGATAGTGTTGGATAGTGGTTTAAGAGGTGATGAAGATAGAAAAGAGGGTTATATGTTGAGTTGAGATAGTTGAGAGTTATGTTGATGGAATATAGAATAGGGATTGTGAGTATTGCATGACACTGATTATTAGTACCGTCGGCCGATGTAACCTATCGATTTGCGCAAATCGATAGGTTAATTGTACAGGTTCCTCAGATTGTAAAGGAACCAGGGATGTGTACACTTTTTATAGTGCTCCCTTTTTCAGGGACGTTTTCACTATTTAAAGTGCTCCCTTTTTCATGCTTTCAGATTTGAGACTGGGCACAATGTTAATCACGTTTATTTTCATCTGTTGAGTTGACTTGGAACTGACTGAGGGATTTGAGTGATATGTGGGAAGTGGAGATGATGAATTTGAGTTGATTAGACGGAGGGACTTGAATGATGAATGAAAGACTTGACATGTATATATATATTATTGGTTTTAAATGTGGTACCCTTTAGACGCCCTCGCTACCGCACATCTCACTGTTATAGTGAGTTAAGCGATGATTACTGGGACAAATTGTCTCATCGCACGATTACTGACATTTTTGCAGGTATTCAGGCACAGACGCAAGCAGCAGGAAAGGGAATTAGGTAGTAGAAGTTATATAGTTTCTTTGAAATTGTATATTGCCAATTTATATAGGCCTGCATTCGTTTCCGCATATATTTATATGTATTTGATATTATTGAACATTAGGTTGTTTATTTTTCTAACCATGTTAGGTGATTCTTTTCTAACATGGTTAGCTATTAATTATCCATGATAGTATTCAGGTTGTATTAGTTTATTCTTTTCTATCATGGATAATGATCATTATTGGGAAATCCTTTTTCTAACTATGATAGATTTATTAATATTATGGAAATCATTTTTCTATCATAGTTAGTCAGGGTATTATTGAATTAATTAGGGAATTAGTAACAATATGTTACAACTTGGTTATCAGTATTTGGTATACGATAACCTAGGACTGTGCTGCATTGCATATAGATTGGCAATATACATTCTTAGTATTCCCTTCCTTCTGTGCATTAATATCTGGCCTTTTGAGAGGACTATCACTCATCCCGTGGTGGGGAGAGAGTGATAAGAGAAATTGAATAGGTATTGTGGAGAGATTGAGATGAACATAGAAAGAAGAACGAAATAATGTTAATATGTATAAGAATTTAGGAAGAATGACGAAATAAGGATGCTTCTCTGGGGTCTCGAATATAGTTATGTGCCGGCCATAATCATAGTCGAAACATCATGAGATCCCTTATTGGGTTAAAGGATTAAGGAATTCGAAAATAACAATTGATAATGAATACAATATGAAATAAGAATTGTTGATCTTGTCTTCTGATCGTTGTTTATTTAGTTAAATTGTTTGATTAGTTGGAAAATTGACTTGTTTATTAATTGGTTTAATTGAAATTCCATGGATATTGGTTGGTTTGAAATCTATACTTTGATGTTTGATTATAAGTAGTTATTTGAAGGTAATTGTTGTTTCAAATTTTGTTTGTACAGTTAGACAAAATCTTTATAGAATGATAAGTGAGTGTTGTTTAAGTGCAATTGATGATGGTGATTAATAAGCTAAGTTACATATTATGTTAAATGTGTTATAGTAATGTTAGATTTTATTGAAGAATAATTGATAGTCTTTTGTTGGACCTCATTGGTAAACTAAATAAGTTTGATGTTTTTGTAAGACTTTCTTGAAAAGTTTTCTTTAGAAATCGCCACCATGATGCATGTTGTTGTGATCTTTGCTTGTGATGTGATTTGAGTATAAATGTGAATTAATTTTTGTTTTGAACTAAATTATTTTCGTTAGGTGAATGATTGTTTATCATATCGATTGTTTGACTCTATTTGTTTTGGAGTTGCTAAACCACAAAAACAAAGCATTTTAATGTGATGGTTATAGACTTATAAAAGAGAGTTTAGTTGGCATTCTCTTTTATGTTTCAAGACAGTTATTAATTAGGTGATGATTGAAAAAGTAAGAGTGATAGTTTAGGTGACTTAGTATCTAGTGGTTGAATGTGAGTTTTATTAAAGGCTTTTGATCATATTTATGCTTTCAAATTGCTCAAATTGTGTTTGCTTGATCATTTATTTAACTTTTTGTTTGATTAAGAATGGTGGCTTGGAACTTAATGATGGAATGTTGTTTGGTTTCTGAACTGATTTTTAATTTAGAAACTGTTTCTCTGATACATATTAAAAAAAAATGTTTAGAAGGGCTTGCATATTAAGTCTTTGGATATATGCAATATAAAAGTAGATTGGAGGAAGTTTAGATAATTACTATATGGTTGAATATTTATGCTAGGATTTGAGACTTACGGATAATTATTAGCGGTTGAATTGGAAATTTATGACTCTTTTGAAGATGGCTGAACATGGATAAGAATAGGAAGAAATTAATTTCCGATTATTCAAATGAGAATTGGTGGATTACTTAAGAGGTAGCTGAATATACAGGAATAGAGCATAAATTTAATGTTTAGAGAGTGTGAATCTTAAGTTTGGAAAGAGCAATGAGAATTGGGGTAAATTTAATTACAAGTTGGATTAGTTGAATATGGATACAATCTGTAGATTGTGTATTAGCTAAATGGATTGGAGGATCTCTGTTTCTATCTCTGTTTTGCTGAACTAATTTGTTAATGGGGTAGAAGTGGTCACTTTAATTAGAAGTGGCTGTGATTATTAATGACTGGTATAGTAATTGAACCTTTTAATGCATGTTTGTTACTTGTGTTGGTTTTGTTTAGCTGAATTACAAGCATGATTGAATTGAATCGTTGATGTTTTATTGTGGTTGACGTGAGACCAAGAGTGCAAGTCTAAAGGGTATGGTGATCTTGAGGTATGGTTGGTTGGTCTTTATGGTTTAATATGGTTAGTACACATTTCTGGTTTGGTTTTCAAATAAATAAGTATTCTGGTGGTATGCAAAGTGTATTATGATGTAGGAAGTATTTATTTCATTTTCTGGAACTTTGGCTTGAAGAATGAAATGAGATGTTGTTTGTTTGTTTAGATTAAAGTTTATTAGATTTTTTTTTTGGAATGGAAGGATGGCTGAAAGTAATGATAATAGATCTTTGGTTCGGTAAATTAGTTGCATGAGGATGATTGGTAATATGAAAACTAGAATATGACCTTATGATTTGTTGGTGGTTTAGTCATGATAAGAATTGGAAACATGATTTTGAAGGAAGTTTTGATTTGAAGTGGCAAGATGGTTTAAGGCTTGTTACCCATCCTAGGTTATAATTACGACCTCAGTATGTAAGACAATCAAATTTATTGGAGTTCGATTGAAATTTTGTTCCAAATGTTAAATGATATACTTTAGGAACTACTGTGATTGGAAGTGGGATCTAAATAGTTGAAGGATGATGGACTAAAGTCGAGGAATAGTTTAAACGAAGATTTGATTTTCATGGTTTAGATGCATTGGTTATTTAAGGTTTGGCTTGAGTTATGTATAACGTTGACTACAAGGGTTTGACGTACTTTTAAATTCTAGTAGGCTTTGAAATCAAGTTTGGATTATAGGAATTAGTTTCATTTCCTTTTCTCTACTTGGCTGAATAAATTCTCAATGAAATGGGAATTCTCATACATAATTGAATATGACTTTGTCTAGTTAGAGAATGTTTACTTTTATTGCTGCAAGTACTGGAATGATATAAAGGAGATTTGTTGTGGGAAGCTTCCTGTTAACTTGATGTTAAAGTGAATAAATTGATTGGATTTTATTGTGTGTTAGATTTGTGCATCATTTATGCTCTGTTGCATCAAATTTTTGTAGTGAAATTGATTGTGCTACTGCTGGTATATTGTGATTTCTGACTTAATTCGTTCAATAATCTGCTAGTATAGTAGAATTAATTGTGATTTTGAATGGAATTTTAGTTATACTCTTAGTTTCCTTGCGTAGTACTTCTAGCCTTAATCAAAATGTTATGTACATTCAAGTCAATCTGACTTGATTTCACCTCTTTTAAACCTTTTAATGAACTTGAGAATGAGATCTAGTATCCTTAACCTCACCTTTATCGTAAGAAACATCTTTCCTACTTCGCACTCGACTACATTTGACCAGAAAACTGCGACAACAACCTTAGTTAAGTGTTCATAGTTCTTCTAAATCATCGATAGCATCTCTGCGGTGTCATATGGATGACACTTATGGCAATGAATTCTCATTGCCAATGAGTTTAGTCTTCCTTACTTATAACCAAATTTCTTTTTCTTTTTCTTGAGATGGGATTATCAGTCCAAGAAACTGTTTCTTTTCTTATTTCTAATGAAAATTCCCTTAATTTCGAGGACGAAATTATTTTAGAGGAAGAGAATTGTAACATCCTAAAAATTTAATACAGGATCAAGGAGTGTTTTGGGAAATAATAAATGGAGAAATTGGGAATTCTGGAATTTTTAGAAATTTTTGGTGATTTTTGGGGACATTTTGAAAATTGTGAGCAGTAAATGTGCATATAATTAATTAAGAAATGAATAGTTTGAAATATGAGGGAATGATAAAGCTAAAAATATTTTGAAGTCTAAGAAGATTGGAGGCTGATTTAAGTGGTTTTAACTCAAAATGAGTACACTATGGCGAGTTTAGGCTTTAATTATCAAAAACCACCCTTATTTCTCCCTAACCAAACACGCCCCTCTCCTTCCATATCAATAAAATCGACTCCCTCCGTCTTCCTCCCCCTCTCACCCGATCTCTCCCCTCCCTCTAGCTCCTCCCTTTTTGTGCTCTCGGCCCTGCGTCTCCGGCGAGGCCCACAGACAAATCGGTGGCGGTCGGCGAGTCCCTCACTCGCGGTTCATCCTCCCTCTTCTTTTTGTTCTCGGTTCCTCTTCTCTTCCGGCTAGTGAAGCCATTTTTCCGGCGGTGGTTGTTCGTTCTGGCGGTGGCCAACGGTTAAGGAGGTGAGATGACATCTTTCTGAGTTCTTCAAGCTAATACTTCTTTCCAATTTCAGTTTTTTCCCCTCACTTCCTCATTCCCCTTCTCTGTTCAGCTTAGCTGACCAATTTCCGGCGAGCTACGTGATGGCCGGCGGTGGTGGTCTCTGTTTCGAGCTCAGGTGAACTTCCTCTTGCCGTCCTACCAATTTTATTTACGGTTTGAGTGATTTCCAGAAAGAGACCGAGTTAGGGTTAAATAATTAATTAAACAGATGTGTATGTCTTCGAATTTTGATGTTTTTAGTTGATTACATGGTGTTTGGCAACTTGTGGGCAAGGTGTTTGTGGAAATGCTTAGGAGAGTGAAGAAATTGATTTGAGCTTGAGATGTGTATTTTGGATAAGTGTTAGGTTATACTTGTATGTAATTGATGATTATGGCTTGGTAAACAAAGTATTGATCATGTGTCTATGTTTGATTGAATGAATCTTGTTAAGTATGGTAATTTTTGAAGTTTTATATGTGATTGTCTCGCGTGGATGTTTGATTTTAAATGTTGTTGTGCATAAAATCTCATAAGGATGGAGTATATAAAAATAGTTACTGCTTAGTTATGTTTAAAGCTTTGGTAATTTAAATGTACTAAATGTAAACAAAATTTGGTTGTTATGTTGCTATGTTTAAAGAGTAGCATAGGTTAATTGTGGCTTCCTCTTGTCTTGGCTGATTGGATTTGGTAAATTCTATTAATGTGGACATGTTTTTGGTTTATGATGTATTATGGTCGTAGAGTATACTTCTCTGCTTTTGTGGTATTTAGGAAGTGTATTTTCAGATTGGGTTAGGTTGATGATTTAACTGGAATTAAAGCATGACATAGACATAGTTATAATTAGTTTAGAATATGCTTGGTAATATTGAATTAAAGTTACAGTTTTTCTTGGGCTACACTGTTTTCTGTTCAGGTGTATAACTGATTCTGTTTTGTTGTGATAATGCTAGTATAATCAAATTGAGTTATGGTTGATTTGGTTTCATTGATTAGTATGATAGTACATATTTTCTGATTCAAAAGTACTTGTTGATTTGTGTTAGTGAATGGTAACATCATGCTTAATTTAGATGTATTTTCTTATGTAATTTTCTAGGATGAACTTATGCACTTTTGAAGTGGATTCTACTTTGAATTTTATAGTATTTACATGAGCTTGAACATTGTTTGATTCTTGGAATTGTAAATCTGAAATGTGTTAATGAAGTACTGTTTTTCAATGAGCTATGTGATTTGAAGAGTTTTATTCCATTTCTTTTCTAAGTCAACTTTCCAAGGACATCTATAATTGAAGAAATTGTTGAGATTGAAATAGAATAGTCATTTTCAGGTGAAGGTGCAGTTTTAAACTTGGATATTAAGTTTTACAGAGGGTTTTGAAATAGAGTTGGTTGATTTGAATTGAATATGGAGTGATATTGTTATGCTATTTGTTAGTATGTTCCAAACTAGCATGACACATGCTTATTCTAAATAAACACATTAGTTGCCGTGGAAAAGGATGGAAATTGTTGATTGTGAAAGATGATGATTTGTTATGAATTGTGATTATTTTGAATTGAAAGTGAAAAATGATGTTTGATTGTTATGAATGTAGTGATAGTGAATGAGAAATTAGATAATTTAACTTTATGAAATGATATAACTAAGAATTGGGATTTGGGTAGTAACATATAAGAATGAGAGAGACGTCGAACTACAATAAAAGGGTTAATTTATCATTTGGCTATATATTATTATAGGAGTGGATGCAGTAGGCTTTCGTGGCATCGAGGAAGAAAGGTTGAGAAACCGCGTAGAATTGCTAAAGGGCGACAGGTAATCACACTTAACCTTACTATAACATTGAGGGTGATGTTAGCTAGGATTTTTGTAAAATCCTTTCTCACCCTCCATATATATATATATTTTATCTTTGAAAAGTTATTTTTATACAAAACAGGCTATCAGGTGCCTTTTAAACACGATTATTTCTGTATAAAAGATTTTTACACATTATATATACTATTATCCTGCGTGGTGGTGGCCATTGATCTGGAATGGCGTGGAATATATATAGGGATAGTGTTGGATAGTAGTTTAAGAGGTGATGAAGATAGAAAAGAGGGTTATATGTTGAGTTGAGATAGTTGAGAGTTATGTTGATGAAATATAGAATAGGGATTGTGAGTATTGCATGACACTGATTATTAGTACCGTCGGCCGATGTAACCTATCGATTTGCGCAAATCGATAGGTTAATTGTACAGGTTCCTCGGATTGTAAAGGAACCAGGGATGTGTACACTTTTTATAGTGCTCCCTTTTTCAGGGACGATTTCACTATTTAAAGTGCTCCCTTTTTCATGCTTTCAGATTTGAGACTGGGCACAGTGTTAATCCCGTTTATTTTCATCTGTTGAGTTGACTTGGAACTGACTGAGGGATTTGAGTGATATGTGGGAAGTGAAGATGATGAATTTGAGTTGATTAGACAGAGGGACTTGAATGATGAATGAAAGACTTGACATGTATATATATATTATTGGTTTTAAATGTGGTACCCTTTAGACGCCCTCGCTACCGCACATCTCACTGTTATAGTGAGTTAAGCGATGATTACTGGGACAAATTGTCTCATCGCACGATTACTGACATTTTTGCAGGTATTCAGGCACAGACACAAGCAGCAGAAAAGAGAATTAGGTAGTAGAAGTTATATAGTTTCTTTGAAATTGTATATTGCCAATTTATATAGGCCTGCATTCGTTTCCGCATATATTTATATGTAATTGATATTATTGAACATTAAGTTGTTTATTTTTCTAACCATGTTAGGTGATTCTTTTCTAACATGGTTAGCTATTAATTATCCATGATAGTATTCAGGTTGTATTAGTTTATTCTTTTCTATCATGGATAATGATCATTATTAGGAAATCCTTTTTCTAACTATGATAGATTTATTAATATTATGGAAATCATTTTTCTATCATAGTTAGTCAGGGTATTATTGAATTAATTAGGGAATTAGTAACAATATGTTACAGTTGAAGGTGGGTTGTTTAGGGTGAAGCATTTCAGTGATTGTTTTTCTTACTCGGGACCTTACAAAATCCCTAAAATGCACTAGGTGCCATTTGGACATGGAGTTGATGTGGTTTGTGAAGGCTCTAGGTGGGGTTTATACTTTATCGGAAATGTGAAAGTGTTACAGAAAATATTAACTAATTTTTTAGTGTTTTTTGTTTAAGTAATCTTTTTTCTTCTACTTCAGAATAAATTTCAGACTATGTTCTCAATTCGTTGTAATCCTATTCCAAGACTTTGTTGACACATGTCTCTATTCAATGCATTTCCCATACTGTTTATTACCTTGCCAATCAGATTGTAAGGCTCATGAATAAAAATACATCTTTGGCCAATCAGAATTTAAGCTTTAGTGTTTGATTCATTTTGTTGGACTAGAAGAAGTAATGTGTTTAGGAAAAGTATAAACTTCAAAAAAACTGTTAATGTCATGTATGACTCATTAATTCTCATAACCATTCTTCCTCATTCAAAGTTTCTATAGACTCAAAGAACAATGTAACCAATTATCACAATCACCAATAATATCACTCACACATAATTGTGTTGAATATTTGTCAATTTAATACACTTCAATTATAGACTAAATAAGGTAGTCATTCTTGATAATAATCACGAAGGACAAATTTACTAAACAATTAGCATATGTGTATCATCTAGCAAATCAAAATTCATAGATCATTAATTATTCTCATCACAATTGGGAATTCTTTCAACGTTTCGATAAACTTAAACACATTCAGTCAACATGTTATGACTATTATTGAAAATGTCATTCATGTATACTTAGTTAATCAGACATTGCCCGTACATAATCCAAGGTTTCAACAAAGTATTATATATGAATATATAATATTTAGTTTAGGGTTTAGGGTTTAGTTTATATAAACTAGCTTGTTACCCCCTGCGTTGCATGAGCTTATGTCATATTGCCTTATAAAAGTTTATCAATAGATGTGAACACATATTAATTATACAGAAAACTAAATTAAAGTAATACCTCATTTAGTTCATATATTATTTAGTTAATAAACCATTTATAGTTACAACTTAGGATATGAGTTTGAGGGCCTGTTTGATAGAAACTGAAAATTGCTTTTGGAAACCAAACCTAGGTTTCAAGCATATTTTGCCAAACACTCCAAAAACTCAGATAAGATATTTAACATTAAATAAGCTATTTTTTAGCCCAAAAACCTCAGTTGTGGGAAAAGCTCCCCATTTCTACCTTTCAGACAGCAAAAAGGTGACTAAAACATTAAATTACAAATTTACCCTTTTCTCTTTCCTCTTCACTGAGCTTCACCTACCTTCACCTTCCTCTACCGTTCGTTGAGCTTCACCTTAACAGCCGATCAGACATCTCCCTCACTCCCCGAAATTTCCGTTCGTTGAGCTTCACCTTTCCAAAATTGAAGCATGAGAAGCTGAGTAGGTGAGAGCATTAATTCCCTCAAACCGCTGAGTAACTGCGACTCTAGCTATGAGAGCTATGAGGAGAGCTTTCGGCTGCAAATTGAAGAGGTGTGAGAGCAGGTCATTAATTTCCGAATCCTGGGAGCATAAATTCCAAATCTTCTAGTACCTAAGTTCAAATAGCTTAGGTTGGACAGTATTAAATTCCAAATCCTGTGGTAGCTGAGTTCAGATCTTCAGATAGATGAGGTGGGTGATGAGTATTAAATTGACAATTCCCTGGTAGTTGTGCGTTTGCAATAAATCTGGTAGCTGAGAGCCAGTATATAAGAGAGAGCAATTTTGATTTCAAGCTCAGTTCTGATTTAAGCTCCAGGTTATGTTCAATCTTTGATGTTTGCTCTTTGACATTATTTTAGTTATGACAACTTTTTTATTTGCTTCCCATTTGTACAATATTCCTTCGCATGAGTATGATTCAATGTTACCCTTTGCACTTTTGTTCAATCTTTGATTTCTGATTCAATGCTACCTGTTGCACTTTTGTCTTTGCATGTTTCTGAAATACTTCGCAATATATGATATTTCTTCAGGTATTCTTGTCTTTCTTGCTGATAAAAGAATATGCTAAAAATCGCTACTCTGCATGAGTCAGAAGTAACACCTAATCCTTGAACAATTATCTGGTACTTGAGTAAATTTGGAATACTTTTCATTCACAGATAAAAATCTAATATTACTATCTTGGAACGGAATGAGCACTATGTTGTCTCTCTTAACAGTCGTTGTTAAGTCATATGCAAGCTAGAGAAATATCAACATAGTATCATAGTATGGGACATTGATTCAATCAAAATATAACAGATGAACTAATATTAATAACCATAGTTATTGTTAATCACTCATGTAATAATTCACTTTTTATTTTGTTTGAAAGAAAACATTTAACTAGCTATTATCAATCATATGAATGTTAATATATGACACACACACTCTCACTGCCTCTAAAATGTAAGTTTTTGTTTCAGTAGCTAAGCAGGGCATTTTCTCTTTAAATTTACTTGTTGCTGACTTGATGGCTTGACAGTAGATGTTCAAAATTTGTAACAGCACAACACCAATTTTTCAGAAGTTAGGTAGGGGGAGGTTGTACTCTCTTTGACTCACCAGGATTCTAATGGAGCTGCTAATATTCTGTCAATGTAGGGACTGAATGCACCTCATGGTTTTCATTCTCTGGAGAAACCATCTCACGAGCTGGAGGTGATGATTTTACAAGATTAATAATATTTGTCCTGATTAAACATATGACTTTGATGCTTCTTGACTTGTCATCAGCTAGCTGATTAAACATCTTGCTGATATAATATTTGTACTGATTAAACATGTGGCTTTAATGCTTCTTGACTTGCTGATATAATACCTAGTTGTGAATGTTTTATCTTGCTGAAATTTTTGCCGATTAAACATTCTATCCTTGCCCTCATCCCCCTGCATTCATGGCCCTCACTTCTTCCTTCAAGAAGTCTTACTTTTACTTTGGTGTGTTCTGCTGAATGTTTCCTTCTTGGCTTTGAGGCTGAATGTTTCATTTATTTGTTAATGTCAAAGACCCATTTTATTATGGTGTGTTCTGTGTAACACCCCAAAATTTTTAATATCCAATATAATTAAATTAAATAGGAATGAAGAATATAAATTATAAGTTTAAGTTTTATAAAATGGAATAAAAGAGAACTTTTGACAAACTGTTAGAAATTATGAAATAATGTTAATATTTCCTATTTTATACTAGTAGACTACTTGAATATTTTAGTCATAATTGTGAAATATTGTATTAGGAAATATTTAGAGTAGGAAGATGTTTGTTATTATTAGGGTTTATTATTAGGTAAACTTGTAGGAGACATTTGTTAACTTTTAGGAAACTTTTGTATTATAAATATGTTATTATATAAATGAAATAATCAATAGGCTATTTTTGTTTTCACACAAACTAAGTTTATTAATTAAATAAATAAGAAGAGAGATTAATTAAAAGAAAGGGGTAGAATTGTTATATATAGGATTGTTAGGGGCAGAATTGAAATTCTCTCTATATGTGCACACATAACCCTACCTCCTTTCATTTGAATCACTTCTCTGCCAAAGAAAACTGCCGCCTCCTTCATTCTCAAACAACAAAATAAAAATAGAGAACGCCTCTTGCTCTCAAAATCACCAACTTAACTCCATCATCCTTCATCGTTAATCTTCATCTAATTCCTCAACTCTTTCTTCATTCGACCAGCTCCCATTTCTGCAGAATCCTAAGTCGAAGCAGCCCTTGTTTTGCACAAGATTGAAGGGAATTCGGTCTTACTTTGTCCAGCTCATGTAGTTTCGTTCTCTAGTGATTCTAGGCTAGAACTTCATAATCAAACTCATCAATTTCAGCCTTAAGATTTGGTAAGAATTTCTGAACCTCTATACTCTAAATATTCATGAACGAGTGAGGAGTTTGGGGAAAATGAATGGGTTTTGGAATTAAGTTTTAGGGAAGATTAATCTTACTCTTTGGTATTTGATTTGGAGTTTTGTGGCATAATATTGTTTTGTATGGAATCTTCAATTTAGGCTTATATAATTCCTTGATATTTTCGGCTTCTTCCTTGGGTGAATTGTTGTTGTAATAATTGAAATCATCTTTATATGGTGCTGGATGTCTTCTATAAATATTAAATAGTGCCTTGATTTGTATTTTATATGGTACTGGATGTTTTCCATAATGATTAAATGGTGTCTTGATTGGTTCAGTGAGTAATTAGTTTCATTTAGGTTGATATCGTGGTTTCTATTGATACTGTAATTTTCTATTTTGTTTGTTTCTATTTGGGTTTGTAAGAGTCTTGGTGGTAACAATATCTAATAATAATGCAAATCTTGTTTACATGTTTGATTATCAATTTGGTGTGTGATGCCATCTCAATTTTGATATGCAAAGTAAAGTTGCTTATGCTTATGCTGGCATGTTAATAATTGGACTCTTATTGTTATTTTTGGCCAAACTGATTTAATTGGCATGCAATGTTTCTCTGCTTTAGTTAATGATTGGTATAAGTATAGGGATGAATTTAATTGTTAAGTTAGGTTTGTAGTTTAATTGAAATGAGTGTTCCAATTTGTTCCTTGGTATGATTTTATGCTTGCATTGATTGATAAATATGTTTGAGTTGAGATTTGAAGTGTTTTTGAGGTTCAATTGATTTGAATGTGATTTGGTGTTTATAAAAACGTCAATTGCAATGTCTGATTGTATGAATTTGTTGTTGGCTGATTTTAATTGATGATGTGACATGGATCGATTTGGAATTGGAGTTTTTCTATTTAGACAGTAGATACCAATTGATGTTTGGCTAATTGTGCTATTATAATTAAGGTTCGTACAAAGTGGTTATTGGTTCAATTAAATTTGTTGTGATTTGTATATGTTAAAATAGAAAAGAAAGAAAAATAGGAATGATATATCATAAGGGTGGGTAGTATTATATTTATTAGGATCGAGAGCGACGTTAGATAACATATACAAGGATAGTTGTTTACATTCTTAATTATATGGAATGAAAATAGGAGAATCTAGTAAGGAGGGTGCCTGGAGACAAATTTCAAGTAAGGATAAGGAGAAACTGTGAATTACTCGCAAACAGGTAGCGGTTTATTTCATGCACATCAGGATTACATATTTATTTTCTGTCATCACTAATATATTACTGCTTCAGATATTGATAGGGTTTATTTTCAGCATTTTAAATTTAGTACTCCAGGTATAAGGAGGGTCGCTCCCCCTATACCATATTGTTATTGTTTATTTATTTTTCCTAGAAAATCCTGTCAGGTATGCCTACTACGAAAGGTGAATATATTACTATAAGTAGTGAGGTGGTGCAATAGGCACTTGTATTGAATATTCTACCTGTAACAAATATATTGTTAAGGTAGGGGCCCTGTATGAGTGTTTTACTAACAGGTAGTAATCACCAACAGGTAGCGTCACTATCATTATCTGAAGTAGGATTAAATGAATCAGCTTCTAGGTGAAGTAAATGCATGAATTAGAGTGTATGAAATAAACTGCGGTAAATTTGGTTTAGTTTCAGGTACACAATAGATAGGGAATTTTGGAGTTTTGAGAGGAAAGGAAGAATGCATGAATGTCTGGTCCTAATTGGATTTTTATTTATGTAATTTTTTAAAGTAAATTGTATAATTATATTTTGACATGTAATGTATATAAATTATGTAGAAGATAAACCTTGGATACTTTATGTACTTGATAATTATTTTGAATTCATATCTTGACTTATATATGTGTAAAACTGAGTATTTTAGGAATAATATTTTCTAGGATAAACGGTAGAACTTTAAAGAAAAAGATAAATTTTTAGTTTTGGAAATAATAGCTAGAAATATGTTTTTTTAACCTTGTTATTTTATAAAACTAATATAGATCATCTTATGTATTTTAAGAAAACTTCATTTTATTGTAAAAAGTTTATTCTCAACTTATTTTAGAAAGAATTATATCAAAAATCCAATTTTATGAAAAAGTTTTAATTTGGACTGATTTTCAGTTACCTATTACATATTTTAAATTTCTTAATATTTATTTTATAACAAAAATTATTATTTTCAATTAAATTGTATTTAATATTTTAAGAAACTAGTAAAAATAAGCTAGGTGTGACAATTTGGTATCAGAGCAAAGGTTCTGGCACATATAGCTAGAAACCTTTTCGCAGAGAGTGGTTAGGATAGAAAAGGGTAGCTAGTTAGCTCTTGTAATTCAGGGGTAATTACAAGTGGCTTTAGGATTAGAGATAAAATTTAAAAAAAAACAACAAAAAAAAGGAATGAATTGGAAAGATGTTTGTTGTAGTGCTTGCCTATACGATTTCTTTGAAATTTTTTGTGCAATACAGTGGTATTGATACCCTGATTGAATGAAAATTATATTTATTGAATTATGATTGTATAAAGAGAGGAATTATGATTTGATGTTTACGGAGTGGAAAATTGGAATGATTGTATATGTGGTGAAAAAATTCTGAGTTGAAGTTCCAATAGTTATTTTATGATTTTTTTTTTCTGCAAGGCCTGAATTGTTGTGAGGGTACAAATACCTCAATTTTTGATTGAAGAATTGGATGAGTAATTTCATGTTAGTTATAAAATTTGTTGCTAATTTTCTTTCATTGTATGATTGGTTTTATTGAGAACTGTATAATACACTTTTATGTGTGTTCACCTTGTGCTATAAATATAAATATATATATGATGAAATCGTTATTAGACTTTGATGAGCTATGATTACATTTGACTGATTAGAATGTTGATTTGTGTGTATGTATTTTTTTTTTATTATTTTAATTGCTGATTGGGTGAATATCTTCTGTGTATGTGATAGAGTAATTTACATGATTGATTGTATGATTATCTTGTGCTTGTTAATTCCTTTTGATGACTTGATATTGTTCTGGTTATGGGTTCTAGTAGAAAAGTAGTAAAATTTTGAAATTTCTTACATATAGAAAACATGATATTAATTATGAAGAGTAATTAAAGAAGTAAAAGTTAATAGAATGGAAGTGTCTTTGATAGTTTGACAAAAGACAAGGATGCTTCTTGGGGTCTCGAGTATAATTATGAGTCATGGCATAATCATAGTCGAGGCATCATTGAAGACCTTATAGGTGAGAGAATGAAAGAGAGAATGATTAAGCAATAATGAAGGTAGATTGTAATAGGTATATAGGTTTGCATAATTTAATACTGAATGCGAAAATTTTGATTATTTATTGTGAATGTTTTGCAAGCTTAATTTGTTGTGTCTTGGCTTTGTGTAATAAATCTTGTTAGTTGTGCTAGTTGCATGTATTATGTGTGAAATTGTTATTGTTCAGCTTTTATGTTTTCATTAATGTAGAGTTTGTGTTCTGATAAAAAAAAATGTAGAGTTTGTGTGGTTTTGCAATAATTGGATTAGTTGTGCGCATTCACATTGTGTAAGTCAAGCTTTTTTATAAGCATCAAGTGAACATCAGATTTTGATATGATATTGTTTATTTTATCTTTGACCTCAATTAGCAATGTTTCCTGAAGTTGTATGATAGTTTGAAACAATCTAAATTTCATTTTGTTGAAGTGAGGCTCTAATCAATTCTGTTAGATTAGAATTAATCTTAATTCCGCATGGTTAAGGGCTATTTTGGTTGTTCATCTTGGTCATAAATGATGAGTAATTTCTTAAATTTAATGTTCTAGGGTTATGTTGATTGGTACTTGATTTACAGATAATTGAGAAATGTTATTGTAGTTGTTATTATGAAATTGGGGTCAAAAAGGTGAGGGTGATAGATTTTAATTAAGAATTTGGAAATTTTAAATATAAAGGAAATTTATTTTATTGGAGTGAGAGATTATTTAATATGTGTAATATTTAAATTTATAGGTTTATAGCTGAGTTACAGTTTTAATTTTGCGTGGCCTATAATTGTCCTAAAAGGAATTATGTTGGAATTGAAATTATCAAGTTTTACAGTTTCATTTAGATAAAAGTGAAATGTTGGAGTTTGAAATTAAGCCTCATTATTGATAGGCTAAATGTTGGGGTAAAAAAAAAAATCAATTCGTATTGATACTCTTAAAATTTTAAATATTGAAAGAGTTTTAGGTTTGTGTGTGTGTTTGAAATATTATAATTAAGGTTTGATTTGGGTGTTGGTAAGGGTAAAAAAATGAAAAAGTTATGATATAAAAATATGTGAATGGAAATTTGGATCATTGTTTTGGAATTATTAGGATGGTTTAAAAATATTTGTGATTTAGATAGTATTTCTATAAATTTTAGACAATTAAGATTTGGAGTGAATCAAGTTATTAAGGAATTTTTATAGGATAATTTTCTGATGTAAGATTTGGGTTATGATTTGATTTTAGGATATTAAGATTATTTGAGAAAAATACATTTGAATTAAATATGTTAGATTGTGAATGAAGTTTATGACGTTGGAATCTTAAATGATTTAAATCTTAGTTTGTGCTACATTGTTTAATTTAAGGTCAACTTAATGGCGAGGTTTCGATGTTTATATTGTTAAGGTTTAATGGGATGAATATTTACCAACTACATCGGAAGTAGAAATGAATTTACTGTGGACTATTTCTTGTGTTAATAGGAAAATGGATTTGACATTGGAATATATTTGATGTTTATGTAATATAAGAGTAGGTTCAAGTTTTGATTTGTGAAGATGCTGTACATACTTATAAATGTTAGGAGAAGTTGAAAGAAAGTTTTGTTGGAATATAGGTATAGGGGTAATATTAGAAAATATAGCTTAATGCAGAAAATTGGAAGAGAAATTAAAGTGAGAGAAAGAAAGAGAATATTTTCCTATTGGTTCTTAATTGGGAGGTATAAAACGTTCTATGGATTTTTGTGACTCTAGAAAGTATATTTGAGTTGAGAGACTTTAAATTGTGTAAATTTTCAAGTAAGTTAGACGTGAGACACAAGGATAAACATGATTTGAATAATAGTCATTTGAGTTTTCTAAGGAATGTATTTGAGAGGGTAGTGTTATGATGTGACATTTTACTTATAAAGTATTGTTGAGAATTAATGGTTTGTGACCGTTAGAATGTTGTAAGAGTCAAATGATTGAATGTTGGGACTAAACTTTTGAAGTGAGCGATGACACAACAATTAGTAAGGTCAAATTTATTTGTAGGGTTTTGATAGTGGTGTGATGGTTATTTAAACATAAGGAAGTGGAAGACTATGGCTATGAGTGTGGGGTATTTGAGATAATTAATGATTAAGTTTCATAAATGATTGAAGGTTTAACACTGATTTCTATATATACCACTTTTGAATCCTAAATTTACTAGAAGTCAAATATGTTAGGAATTTTTATAAAGATCTTGAAGGCTTAGTGGATATTTTTACTTGTTGGTAATTGTTGGTTAGCTGATTTTGGTATTAGTATAGGAGTTTGAAATAATTTTCATACATTATGGAATTAGTATGAACTTGGATTTATGAAGGCATATACTGATAGTATTTCATTTTGATGGAGATATAAGATTTATTAGTGAAGGCTGTTAATGGAACATATTTGACTTTAGGTATTTAGTTGCTAGACTACTTGTTGAGGTAATTATTGGAAGCAAAGTTTGAGTTTTAGATAAAGAATTGGAGTAAAAGTTTGGATTTTAGTTATGAAGGAGATTTTTAGCTTTATAGAAATCAATGAGAGAATTAATAAGTTATTATAGAATATGTTCAATTTTCTTAAATGATATAATTAGTGGCTGTTGTAACATAGTGTTACTAATTCCCTAATTAACCTATGACATCTATTATTAATTCAATAATATCTTTACTAACTATGATAGAAAAAGGATTTCCATAATCTCGATGTCCTATCATAGTTAGGAAAGGAGTTTCCTAATAATTAAATACTATCCATGATAGAAAAGAATTTCCTGATACAACCTGAACACTATCATGGATAATTAATAACTAACCATGTTAGAAAGGATTTGCCTAACATGGTTAATAAACAAAACTAATTGATATAAAACAATAAATAGATATATACATGCGGAAACGAATGCAGGCCTATACAAATTGGCAATATACACAACTAACTAATCTAAATAACCTTTGAAACCTAATTCCCTTCCCTGATGCTTGCGCCTGTGCATGAATACCTGCAAAAATGTCAGTAATCGTGGGATGAGACAATTTGTCCCAGTAATCACCACTTAACTCACTATAACAGTGAGATGTGCGGTAGTAAGGGCGTCTAAAGGGTACCACAGTTTTTAAAAATCAATAATACATATATATAATTCTCATTTCCTTTCATCCATCACTTAAAACCTTCTGTCACATCCAAGTCCACTCAAAATCACCATCTCTACTTTCCACATATCACTCAAATCCTCAGTCAAATCAATATTAACTAAATATCATCTCCCAGTCTCCAATCTAATGATACTACCATAACTCTCACACTCACCTGTAGATGCATTGTGTCATCCCGAAGCATTCAAGCATCTAATCTTCTCTATATGATTTGACACTGTGCCCCTCTCTATGATGAGGGGGAAAATTTCCCTCTCTGGCAATCACCAGAGAGAGAACCCCGATTCTGTTTTCCATTACAGAATGGGAACGGTTGGGCTCTCCATTGCCAAACAACCGTAGGGGCGGTTGGGCTCTTCAATGCCAAACAACCGTAGGTCACTTCTCTCAATAAGTAGACCTATGAACCCCGATCCAATCAATCTAAAAAGGATCCTCAGTACAAATAACTGTCGATTGGCCTATCGACAGTTATCATCGCGCGATGGTACATATAAAAACTAGTGTCATGCAATGCTCACAATAACCTATCAATATCACTTCCACAATATTCAATATCTCAATCACAATTTCCATCAATTTCTCAATTTCATCCAATATCTCCATCACAACAATTCCACTCCTTCCATCAAACTAAATATCACTATCCCTGACAATATACTATACACATCTCTCTCACCAGTATCTGAACATTATACCTATACTCATTCACACCATTCAAGGTCAGTAACCACCACCAATCAGCATAATCAGCATAATATATAGATAATGAGTCAAATTCCTTTATACGAAAATATTCGCGTTTAAAAGGCACCCGATAGCCTATTTCATATAAAAATAGCTTTTCAAAGATAATATATATAGAGGGTGAGAAAGGATTTAAGAAAATCCCAACTAACATCACCCTCAATGTTATAGTAAGATTAAGTGTGATTACCTGTCGCCCTTTAGCAATTTGTTGTACTTTCCTTACCATTCCTTGTAGACTTCCTCCTATTTTACATACAATAATAATTCAATAACTATCTTCATAAGTAACATAAAACGTCTCTCTCGAATTTCTAATATGCTACCCTTTCCCAATTTGTTATTATCTTGATGAATGCACAGCACGTAAAACACATACATGTAATCATTTTAGGCCTTTTTATTTCAGCTCACATAAATAGCACTCAGAATTTAACATTATGCATACCACGCCACATTCTAGTAAGCATAACAATATTCCTCACACATATACGAAAATATTCTTGGTAATGTTCACTCCATTTTACAACCTTCAGCTCATTTAATCATTCAGCCAATACACTCACTAAAGACAGCAAAGATCAAGAAAGACCCTTCATCAATTCAATAGAATCATCAGCTTTACATAATCCAAAAATTCTAACTTCAGCCCAACTATGATAACGCAGGATAATACCTCCCTAACTTCACAAAACAATGCAGCCAAGACCTTAATAAATACATACACCACTCTTTGCAACAAGAATACACATGTAAGGTTCACAAAAATCAGAACCCATTCAACCAGCAGCCAAAGCCGAAAATACTCTACCTTTCTAATTCAATAAAATCCATAACCACTTGCATTTCAACAAAATCCAATCAATCAAAACAAAAATTACTACATTGCAAATTGAGTGTATTATAACTACACATAACTTTGAAGTTTCTTGTCTCCTAATTATATACTTAAGTCGCCCTTCTTACTCAAAAACCCCCAACTGGTAACAGAATAATACAATCGGCCTTAAGAAGCAAATCCTAATCTAATCATACACACAATGACTCCATTTGCAAGAATACTACCAATCCATCATATATATATTTGACTATATCAACATCAAGGGTGACTTAGAAAACTGCCATTCCAAAATAAACAGAATCAAAAAGCAAAGGTGTCAAGTAGTAAACTAAAATCAGCACAAAAATTAGAAGAATCAGACAACCATATGAATATTCTAAACCAAAACCAATCAGGGAGAAAGAAAACACCATTAAGCTCATCAACACATGTTTCAGCATTTCCTATAACTCATGACTTAAAATTCAAAGTCCATATGCCAACCAAACTTTAATACCTCATATAAACTTCACATGACTAAATTAACATAGTTCATTAAACCAATCATGACAACTAAATAAATCTCAAATAAAGCGATATATTCAAAGCACCACAATCAAACATCCAAAATGACATGTCACAACTCAATGCTACCAAAATTTTCTTCTCAAATCATTTGGCCATGACATAATGGAAAGCAAAGAAATTAACACAAGATCTCATCATTATGTGATTAATAATTATCTAAGCTTAAAACTCAACCAAAACTTATTCATTTATAACATATAGGACTGCATTTCTCTAAGTGTGAATAAGAAATCGATGAATCCCCTCCCTATGCATTGACCGACTAAAACAGACAAACACTTTAGGAATTTCCATAACAACAAAACTCAAGTTTTAAACATGCATTTACATATTTAAACTTTATAATGCTCCTGTAGAAATTAATCTAAAAGCTTTGGCCCAGAATCCCCTCTCAAACTCGCCAAAACCGAATAAAAAGGATATGAATTTGAAGAGCAAAGTTACCTATGTTTGATTTCGGTGTTTTATGGGCTGTGGGAGGTCAGCACCACCGTGAAACTCGCCGGGCAACCACTGAATCTTGAAGAAACGAAGGAACCAGAGTGAAACATAAGAAACCCACATGGAAAAGAAGCAAAGCCAAGAAATACAAGCCATGGCTGAAGCTTACCATCCTCGCCGTCGTCCGCCGCCCTTCGAGCTCCGTCGAGGCTTGTGGCCGGAGGAGGCCGCCGGAAATGGCTTCATCGTTACTGTGGTGGCTGGACGAAGTAGGGAGCTAGGCTTGAGAAAGGAACGAATTCGCGAGGGAAGGAGGAAGGAAGAAAGATCGACCGATGATGATGATGGTGAAGTTGAGAAATGTAGAAGTGAGGATGTGAGAATGAAGAAGATGAAGATGGTGTGTGTGTGTGTGTCGGCAGTGGGAGAAGAGAAAGAGAGCGTGAGTGATGTAGATGAAGATGAAGAAGGGATTTTTAAAATATTATAATATTATAATAGCTAAAATTACCATAGTGAGCCCAAAGCTTTTAATTTTCTTCAAATTTTACTTTGATCCTTCTTTGATTGTTATATCTAATTTATGATTTTCTCCCACTATTATTCTTCTAGATTCCAAAGTGTTTTCCATAAAATTGTTAATTTAACACTTACTCTCTTAACTATTTTTCTTTAATTTCTCAAGAAAATAGGAATATCATTTTCTTAAAAATATATTTATCCTCATTTACTTATTTACAATACCTATTAATTTAATAATGGTATCCTAATATCTTAATTAATCCTCAATTATTCCTAATTTAAAATTTGGGATGTTACAGCTGCCATAAAATAACATTTTAATTGTACACTGGTTATTTCAAGGTTAATGAAGATGCTTAAAAGGATTGTTCACCTGAATGTTAAATTATTATTTTGGTAAAAGTTGCGTGCAATGCAAGAGCATATTCTTAGATCAGCTATGTGGATATAATTTTAATGGAAAAATCAACTTGTGATGTTGTTAGAGGTTTATTTTGATTGTTGTTAAGGTATAAGCTTTAGAATTATTACTAAAACAAAATTGATTTTGTTTATTGATATAAGTCTCTAGGTATGTGGTATGAATTTGGAAGAGTTCCTAATAGGTGGATTATAGACCATGTTTTGTCAAGAAAAAAAATACTAATATTTAGAAGTTTGTGCCTTTTGATTAAATAGTGACACATAATTTGGAGGATTACATGATATAGGCTCTCATAAGAATAATTCAAATAATGAAATATAGCCTGATTGGCTAGATTATCATATGGTGATTTTATGGAATAGAGAATTGACCTTGACTTTAGTAGATATGAAACAATTAATAGTAGTCTTAGAAACTGCATTATTAAATCTATAAATTTAGTTATCTTACTGCTTAAGAGTTATAGATATGACCCTTTGCACAAGAATTTATACTAAGGTTTTGAGATGATGATTTCAGGTGATCAAGGTTATTCAGGTTAGAAATTATAGTTATTCTCATGGTGTTAGGACTTAGGAGTATCAATATAGTTATAACGTTGAGATCATTGGAAGGATATGAAGTGTTATTAAGAGTTAGAGGCAAGTAAGTTTCACATAATTTCGAGGACGAAATTATTTAAGGGGGAGAGAAATGTAACACCCCAAAATTTTTAATATCCAATGTAATTAAATTAAATAGGAATGAAGAATATAAATTATAAGTTTAAGTTTTATAAAATAGAATAAAAGAGAATTTTTGACAAACTGTTAGAAATTATGAAATAATGTTAATATTTCCTATTTTATACTAGTAGACTACTTGAATATTTTAGTCATAATTGTGAAATATAGTATTAGGAAATATTTAGAGTAGGAAGATGTTTGTTATTATTAGGGTTTATTATTAGGTAAACTTGTAGGAGACATTTGTTAACTTTTAGGAAACTTTTGTATTATAAATATGTTATTATATAAATGAAATAATCAATAGGCTATTTTTGTTTTCACACAAACTAAGTTTATTAATTAAATAAATAAGAAGAGAGATTAGTTAAAAGAAAGGGGTAGAATTGTTATATATAGGATTGTTAGGGGCAGAATTGAAATTCTCTCTATATGTGCACACATAACCCTACCTCCTTTCATTTGAATCACTTCTCTGCCAAAGAAAACTGCCGCCTCCTTCATTCTTAAACAACAAAATAAAAACAGAGAACGCCTCTTGCTCTCAAAATCACCAACTTAACTCCATCATCCTTCATCGTTAATCTTCATCTAATTCCTCAACTCTTTCTTCATTCGACCAGCTCCCATTTCTGCAGAATCCTAAGTCGAAGCAGCCCCTGTTTTGCACAAGATTGAAGGGAATTCGGTCTTACTTTGTCCAGCTCATGTAGTTTCGTTCTCTAGTGATTCTAGGCTAGAACTTCATAATCAAACTCATCAATTTCAGCCTTAAAGATTTGGTAAGAATTTCTGAACCTCTATACTCTAAATATTCATGAACGAGTGAGGAGTTTGGGGAAAATGAATGGTTTTGGAATTAAGTTTTAGGGAAGATTAATCTTACTCTTTGGTACTTGATTTGGAGTTTTGTGGCATAATATTGTTTTGTATGGAATCTTCAATTTAGGCTTATATAATTCCTTGATATTTTCGGCTTCTTCCTTGGGTGAATTGTTGTTGTAATAATTGAAATCTGTAACATCCTGAAAAATTTAATTCAGGATTAGAGAGTGTTTTGGGAAATTTTGGAATTTTTAGGAATTTTTGGGATATTTTTGGAAACTTTGAGTAATTAATGTGCATATAATTAATTAAGAAATGAAGAGTTTGAAATATGAGGGAGTGGTAAAGCTAAAAATATTTTGAAAGTTAAGGAGATTGGAGGCTGGTTTAAGTGGTTTTAAATTAAAAGAGTACACTATGGCAAGTCTGGGCTGCAATTTATCAATAACCCACCCTATAAACACTAAACCAAACACTCCCTCCCCTTCATTTTTCCATTTTCTTCTTCTTCCTCACTTCCCTCCCTCTCTGTCGCTCCCTCCGCTCTCCTTCCCTCTCATCAGACCCTCCCTCCCTCCTCTCTCTGCTTTGCTCGCTGCCGGAGCTGCAGGGACCGACGGAGCAAGCCGCCGCCGGTGTTAGCACCGGCGCGGCCTCCCTCTTTCCCTCCACCTTCGATTTCGCCCCTTCTCCTTATACTTTTTCATCTTCGATTTCTCCTTCCTGCCTCAACCAAACCTGCCGCCCCCTCCTCCCAAATCTTCACGTCTTCATTCCACTCCACCGTCACACGCCTTCTCCTTCTTCTTCCAAGCTTCCAAAGTAATTGTGTGAGCTTGTAGATCCCTCACTGTCTTGTTGCTTCCTCACTGCTCCTCACTTCTCCAGCTCGGTTTTCTTCGTTCCATGCGGCCAATGTGCCGAATGACGGCGAGAGGAGTTCGGCCACCACCACAACACTATTTTCCGGTGGCATTTCCGGCGACGACGTGTTGGAAACAGATATGAAAGACCAGATTCAAACTTTAGTGAGTCGCTGCTATCTGTTCTCACTTCTTTTCTTTCATTTTGTGCTATTTCATATGAGAGGCTGATTTGGGGTTATGGGATTTAGGTTAAATAATCAATTAACAGGATGTCTAAACATTATTTTTTTGGTGTTTACGAGAATATTTGAACTCTGATTTGAGGATTTGAGTATTGACTAAGAGTTGACAATAAGGTGCAAAACCCTAAATTTCATACTTGGGAATATGACGAGTTTGATAGATTTTGAAGTTTAAAATTGATTGACATATATGCTTGGTGAAGTTGTAATCTAGCCTTGTGTATTTGCTTTGTTTGGATTTATTGATCCCTTGCCTTTCTTTTTCCCTCTTTTATGATGGCTGAATGAATTTTTGTCAAGTCATGAACGTCCATTTTCATTTGGGCCTGATTCTAATTGATTATGATTTATGATTTGTGAAATGAAAAGATATATGTTTTATGCTTGTTGGTTGAATCCTGTCAAGTATGCTGATTCTGGAAGTTTTAGATGTGACTTCCTTGCTTGGATGTTTGATTTTGAACAGCTGTTCAAATTGAGTCCTAAGTTTGAGATTCAATATAATTCTTTAAAACTAATGACTATGTAAATTCATTTAAGCTACAACCTTGCTGTGCACATGTGATATATGGGTTAGAGTGATTGGAATGAAATTACCTTGTCAAGAAAGAAGTAAAATCAATGGAATCAAGGGCTGTAGTTGTTATAAAAAGGTTGAGCTTAGAGATTTTTACTGAATCTGCCTTGCTGTCTTGGTATTTGATGGATTTACATATCTATTTTCTTCCCATATTTTTGTGTAAGTTCAGGTGATATGAAGGTTACTGAAGGATCCTTAAGTCGTCCTTAAGTTTTTATTTTGTTGCGTGTTGTCACTTTGTGTTGAGATAGAGAATGAATTTCTGAATGTATGTGCATTTAATAGATGATAAATTCTGGTTTATATATCCTTTCGGAAGATTCTATATACTCCCCTGTTTTTATTCGATTTCTTGTATGCTTGCTATGTAAATAAGAAAAGGAAAGGACATATATATGTTTTGTTGAAACTAAAAACATTGTATTGGTGTAAAGTTGGTTGTAGTGAATTGGTTAAGGATTTTCCTCTGATTTGCTGCCATTATTGGGTGTATAAGCTGAATTAAGATGCAGGACATAAATTAGTGTTAACAAGTATTAAAGTTAGTGTTGACAATTAGGAATAACTCATGTAGTGCTATAAATTTGCTTAGAGAATTTCTGCAATTCTGTTGTAATAGTGGCTGAATGACTTGAGTGAGCTGATTGTGGTGAAATGAATTGAATATTCACAAGAATGGCCATGAAAATGTGTGTTTGAGTTATGTTTTTGTTGCTTCAAGGATGGTTGCAGAATTCTTTTGCCTTTTTGGTATTGGCTGCTACGAATTAGATTGAGAAATTACAAATATAGAAATACATATATGTGCTTGGACAATGGTTATGTTGCTAGAATATGTTATATGTAAGAACGATGTTAAATGGTGATTGTATAGTTAATGTTGAATTATATGAACAATAATTAATTGTTTTCTGCTTGATGCTTGTTTTATTGCTGATGGACTGATGTTGTGACTTTTCGGAATGACATTGTAAAGGTGTAATTGTGATGGCTTCTTAGTCTATTTGAAAATTAGATCATGAGTTGCTACTTGATTAATGCTTGTTGAATGATTGGTGGATTCTTGAAACTTTGCAAGAAACCTTTAAATGTTTAATGAATAAACTTTAAGAATTATAATGACTTCAAGGAATAGAATAATTATATATGGGCTGGGTAGTAACTTATAAGAACAAGAGAGAGAGACGTTTAAATATTATAACGTGAGGATGATATTAATTTATCATTGTGTATCATATCATTATAGGAATATATAGTGGTGATGATACTTGAAGGAGAGGAAACTGTAAGGAAGAGCAGCAAAGTGCTAAGGGCGACAGGTAATCACACTTAACCTTGCTATAACATTGAGGGTGACGTTAGTTAGGGATTTTGTAAAATCCCTTCTCACCCTCTACATATATATATATATTATCTTTAAAAGATTATTTTTATACAAAATAGGCTATCGGGTGCCTTTCAAACACGATTATTTTCATAAAAAGAAATTTGAAACACTACATATATATTACTCTGGCTGTGGTTGATATTGATCTGGAATGGTTGTGGAAGGTATATAGATAGGTATAGTGTTAGACAGTGACTTGAGAAATTATGAGAATAGAAAAGAGTGATGGATGTTGAGTTTGAGATTATGGTGAGCTATGTTATGGAAAACATGAGATGTGAGATTGAAATATTGAATGAGGTTGAAGTTGATGGATATTGTGAGCATTGCATGACACTGATTTATTTATGTACCATCGCGCGATGATAACTGTCGATAGGCCAATCGACAGTTATTTGTACTGAGGATCCTTTTCGGATTGATTGGATCGGGGTTCATAGGTCGACTTATTGAGAGAAGTGACCTACGGTTGTTTGGCATTGAAGAGCCCAACCGCCCCTACGGTTGTTTGGCATTGAAGAGTCCAACCGTTCCCGTTCTGTAATGGAAAACAGAATTGGGGTTCCCTCTCTGGAGAATGCCAGAGAGGGAAATTGTTCCCTCATTATGGAGAGGAACACAGTGTCAAATCATATAGTGAAGATTAGATGCTTGAATGCCCCGGGATGGCACAATGCATCTATAGGTGAGTGTGAGAGTTGTGGTGGTAGTAGCATTAGATTGGAGACTGGGGAGGTGATATTTGGTTATGGGAAATGTAGAGATGATGAATTTGAATTGATTTGGATGGAGGGAACTTGAACGATGAATGAAAGACTTGACATGTATATATGTAGTATTGAATTTTAAACTGTGGTACCCTTTAGACGCCCTTACTACTGCACATCTCACTGTTATAGTGAGTTAAGCGGTGATTACTGGGACAAATTGTCTCATCCCACGATTACTGACACTTTTGCAGGTATTCATGCACAGGCGCAAGCAACAGGAAAGAGAATTAGGTTTCAAAGGTTATTTAGATTAGTTAGTTGTGTATATTGCCAATTTGTATAGGTCTGCATTCGTTTCCGCATGTATATATCTACTTATTGTTAAATATTAACTAGTTGTGTTTATTAACCATGTTAGGCAAATCCTTTCTAACATGGTTAGCAATAAATTGTCCATGATAGCAACTGTACTGTATTAGTTTATTCTTTTCTATCATGGATAATATTTAATCATTAGGAAATTCCTTTTCTAACTATGATAGGACATTGATATTATGGAAATCCTTTTTCTATCATAGTTAGTGAAGAGGTTATTAGTCTAAAATGGATATTATTGGTTAATTAGGTAATTAGTAACAGGTTATTGAACTAAAAGAGATATCACAGGTGAATTAGGGAATTAGTAACACAGTGTTACAACTTGGTTATCAGTATTTGGTATACGATAACCTAGGACTGTGCTGCATTAAATATAGATTGGCAATATACATTCTTAGTATTCCCTTCCTTCTGTGCATGAATATCTGGCCTTTTTGAGAGGATTATCGCTCATCCCGTGGTGGGGAGAGAGTGATAAGAGAAACTGAATAGGTACTGTGGAGAGATTGAGATGAACATAGAAAGAATAACGAAATAATGTTGATATGTATAAGAATTTAGGAAAAATAGCGAAATAAGGATGCGTCTCTGGGGTCTCGAGTATAGTTATGTGCCGGCCATAATCATAGTCGAGGCATCATGAGATTGAAATGCGTAGCTGTCACCCAAGAGGGGGGGTGAATTGGGTGAGGGAATAAAAACTTTAACTCTTTTTGAAAGACTGCTTGTGCTTGATGATGATGTTAATAAGTAATGGTATGCACAAGTCAGTATGTTATGTGAAGCAAAATAGAATGTTTAAATGTAAATTTATGCACACACAAATTTATCCTGGTTCGGTCACCCAGACCTACATCCAGTCCCCAGGCTCCACCTGAGATTTCCAATCCACTATTCTTGTTTAGACCGGGCACAAGAGAAGCCTTTACACTTTAGGTTTTACGAACACGGGTTCACCTAACAACCCACAGGTTTTACAACGGGTTCACCTGCAAACCTTACAACCACAAGTTTTGCGGGCTAACTTGCAACCTATGGAGATTTAGAAAACCTCTAAATGCTCCCCCTTACTTTTGTAAGATAACAATACTGTTCTTCAAGCACAAGCTCTAGAACAGCCTCTATCAATTAGAGGATTTAATGATGTGTTCACTCTATGAACGGATTGTGCTAAACACTTAAGTACAGATGACTCTCTCTAAGAGTAGATGATGTTACTCACTTAAGTACAATAGAATGACTCTCTAAGAATGTTACAACTTTTGATCTGAGAGTAGAAGATGAGAGGAATGTAGAAGATGATATATCGGATAATATGCTCTGTTCTTCCAACTATCTTCTGAATATAGATGTTTCTTTCATACTCGGCTTCAAAGCTTGGGCGGCAGGTTGAATATGTCCGTTTGAATATAGCCGTTAATCCCATGTTACCGTTGAGAGGTACATTTTCATTAATGCTTAGCAGGGTTGACTTGCTTTATCTCTGAAAAGTAGTTCTGACACCTCTGCTCTGACAAAAGCATTCTGACTTCTGAGTATGTGATGTTTACTCTTGTACTCTTGCTGACGGATGATCTTCATTCATTCGCAAGTGGTAATCTTGCTCAGCAAGTGTTAAGCTCTGAGTCCCAATGCCAAGAGTCTTTCCATCCGGAAGCTCATTTGCATCCGGAAGTGTGACCATGTTCTGCACATACTGGTTAGTCCAACATAGCAATATATATAAGAATTATACATGCTGTGGGAAGCTTGTTCGCTATGGGGAGTAGTCTTACTTAGACTGTGTTCTGACTTAGTCTATGATGTATCCGGAAGCATTCTTACATCCGGAAGTAAAACCACTGGATGAAGGATTTTTGTTCACTATAACTCACTCTCGCTCGATGTCCCTCAATCCAATAGTCAGCGCCAGTCACTGCGCTATCGGATGCACTTTCACTTGACGAGGTAGACTCACTGACGCTTAAGGTTACATCTATTCTATCAGTCTGCGCCAGTCAAACTCTATCAGGAAGCGATTTCACTTGACGTGGCTTTTTCACTGATGCTTGGGGTTATTCTATTCTGTCAGCCTGCGCCAGTCTAGATCTAACAGGAAGCACTTTCACTTCCGGTTGAATCATAGCTTAGTCTTAAGGTTTTGTGTACCCAATGCTCATGGACTAAGTTATTTCCCTAGTGAGTTACTCGCTGTCGCTGGGGGATAAATCATTCATCCGCGTGCGCGAGTCCTAGTCTATCCGGAAGTAAATCCACATCCGGTTGCACTCTTACTTGGGATCCTATGTTATCCTATTGCTTCCTAGGCACTTGGTCTAATCCTTTATATTTTAGTCTTCATCAAAACTTAAGATTCTAACATTCTCCCCCTTTTTGATGATGACAAACCTAGTTCTATTAATTAAGTTCCTAAGGAAGGATTAGCAAAAGAATAAAAGCAATGGATAAGAACAAGTAACTTGAACAAATATTATTGACAAGTAAGGGTTACAAGTCAGAGTATACAATCAGATAACATTTACAAGTAAAGAACATATATATGTAAATGACACTAAGCAAGTATGAAAGTATGCATGAAAACAAAACACAAAGAAAAACTAAGTTAAAAAAAAATTGTTTGGATTGGGGGTTCAGAGTTTGTGTTTCTTTTTCCTCTCCCTCTCTTTTTGCCTCTCTTCATTTTCCTTTTGTAGTTGGGTTAGCTTGGCCTCACGCTCACTCTGGTCTATCTGGGCAATGATCTCTTGAAGCTCTTTTTCATCTTTTTCCCTTCTGAGCCTCTCTGACTCGACAGACTCCTCGAATGCCCTCTTTAGGTTCTCTACTTCTTCATACCCAGGGAACCCAGTAGCATCGTCGAAGTAGACGACCTCTCCATTGGGATAGTGAAGAGCCCGGATTTTCACGTTCCATATAGGGAAGTTGGGATCTTCCTCAACTTCCTGGGCTTTCCTTTTCCCTTTCCCTTTGCTCTTGCCTTTGCTCTTGCTAATTGGAGGAGTGGGCAAGGCACTTGCTCTCTCAGCATCGAGGCAAGCCATCTGACCAAAGGATAGCTTATCTGTGAATCCATACTTCTCAAATTCCTCAGGAGTCATGTCTTCAATTTCCAATTTGACCGCTTGAACCACTGGATTTTCTTGCTCAACCTGGGCATATGAAGTTCCTTGCTCAGGTAGGTCAGATGGAGTCTCTTCCTCAGACTCATCAGATTCAGTGGTGGCAATTAACTTCCTGGCACGTTTCCTAGCAACGGCCTTCTTTCTGGGCTCACTGAATCTGGCTGCTGGCTCAGACGAGGGAGGAGGATCAGAAGATTGCTCAGATGAAGGGATCTCAGACTCTTGCCCAGAGGATGCAGGAACAGGCTTGACTATCACAATGGGAGGATGGTTGGGTTTCTTCAGTCCCCACTTCATCATGATTTCCTCAACCATCTCTCTACTTGTTTTAGTTGGAGGAGGCTCTGATGATGACTCAGGTTGTGAGGATTGTTCATTCTGCCCAAACACAACCATCTCCAAATGTGATCCTTGCTCATCCGTTCTCTTCTGCTGCATGAAACGGATGGCCTCTCCTCTTATGAGGCTTTCTGCACCACTCAGCCTCTGAGACTCAAATGTACGACGCAGGGCGGCCGTGATGTCTTCATCAATCCAGAGTGATGGCTGGCTGAGAACATCCCTTGTGGCCATACTTAGGCGAAGAGTAGACATAACATTTCTCCCCCTTTTGTCATCATCAACAAGGGTGAGTGCCAGGGATGGAGTGGATGAGGAGGGTGGAGGTGGCTCAGGGCCAAATCTCTTAGGAGGGGAGGGTGAGAGGGTAGAGGTAGAGGATGTGGGAGAGGATAGGTGTTCTGGAGTTTGAGGAGGATTGGGAAACCAATTGGGGGTGACAAAGAGACCCTCGTAGGGATGAGTGGATGAGTATTCTTCGTAGTTGGTGGAGTCTGGGGTGAAAGGTAAATGGTCATCGGAGAGTGGTTGAAGGCGAGGATAGTCTCTGATGTATATTTGGCTGAGAGGGTGAATGGCAGTGTTGAAGCCAAGGTGCTCAGCCAAGGGGTTGGATCTTGGTCGAGAGTTGGGGTTGGTAGGATTAGAATGGGGGAAGGGTTCGTTGGAAAAGCGGAGTGGAGAGCGTGTAAGGGCTCCAGGTCGTGTGAGAATAGGTGAAGAAGGTGGAGATGAAGAGTTTAGTGGAAAGTGATGAGGTGAGTCTTGGGTTTGCTGGTCATGGGTAGGGGAAGGTTGGGATTGATGTTCATTGTTTGGTGATGGTGGGGCTTGCTGGTCATTTTGTGGTGGTGGCTGAGATTGTTGAGTGTTAGGTGGAGGAGGAGGGGGAAGTTGAGGGTGATTAGGAGGTGGAGGAGGTGGGTTTTGAGGAGGAGGAGGAGGAGGAGGTGGTAGGTTACCTTGAGATGGTTGGGGAATTTGTAGGTGTTGGAGGATGAGATCCAACTTTGCATCCACCCTGGCAAGGTGATTCTCAAGCTGTCCTACTCTGTCCTCGAGCCGCTGGATCCGCTCCCCTTGGTGGTGGAAACCAGCGTCACACTCAGCACGGAGAGGACCCACCAATGCCTCAGGCAATCTGAAGAGAAGCTCTTCCTTTACTTCCTCGGCAAAAACCTTAACAGAGGCTGGCACTCTTGCAATACGGCTTGGCCCAGCATGGGAGTCAACTTCCTGATCCCCTGCTCCAGATGCAGAGGGGTCTGAAGTGTCAGAAGCACTACTGGCTTGTGAGCCTGAGCGAGTGGGCTTAGGAGGCTTGAAATACTTGATGCCCATCTTCGCAATATTGGTTGCTCCCACAGGCTTACACTTGACATTCTCTTCCTCCACAGCAGATGTAGCCTTGATCAGATGCTTCTCAAGGAGGAAGGCAATGATGGTGGGATAGGGAAGATGGCCAGACTTGTCATTGGTCAACCATCTCTGAAGCTCTAAACAGATCAACTGGCCAGGATTGATAGGTTGTTGTTTGAGAAGTCTGGGGAACCAAGGGTTGTCAATGTTGGCGAACTCATTGAAGTTACCCCCTTTGTGAGTCATCATCCGGGAGTAAACATAGTACAGCAGTCTGTATGAATCAAACATTTTGGACACCTTTTTGTCATCGGTGCCATATAGTGTCACAAGATCCTCCTTGCTGTACTTGTGCGCCTCTGGATATAGCCACTCATTCATGCTTTCATCCGTTATCCCCATTAACTCATTCAGCGTCTTCCACGTGAACCTGAAGGTTCTTCCCCTTACTGTGGCGGAGAAGGAAAGTTTGTGGATTTGCTCTTTCCCATCAACCTTCCTGTACTTGGCCCTGCCAGAGAGGGATTGGCAGAAGACTCGCAAGACGTTGACGTTGTAGTCCTGGTTGTTGCCCAGCCAAGGCATATACTTCTCCAAGTAAGGGCGCAGATGGGGAAACCCTAGTTCATCCATCTTATCCAGATCGATGAATAGGCCATGGTTGAAGATGGGAGTGGATGTCTCAAATTTGGCGGTCACACTCTCCAATGCTCCATCTCTGTATACTGTGGGATCATCTACTTCGACCCTCTGCCTCTTGGAGGAAGGCTCCTCAGCAAATTGAACTTTCTTCTTCTTTCCTTTTCTCTGAGCATCCCTCTCTTGTTCAGAAACCACTACCTGTTCTACTCGACCAGAAGTTCCAGGCTGACCCTGAACGTTTTCATCCTGCCCTGGTGTTTGCCCAGAAACTTCACGATGTTCATGATGTTCATCGCGATGTTCTTCATGATGCCCAGATTTACCAGAGTGCTTGTGACTTGATTTCCCAGATTTCGACTTGTGTTTCTTGGATGAAGAGGCTTTCTGGGTAACTGGGTTGGATTCATGCGAACCGGCCATTTTTTTGTATGAATGTTGTGGTAAATAGAGATGAAATGCGACGAGTATATAGAGAAAAATGAAGAACACGATGAAGAAGATGAAGTAAATTTTCAGAGAAAAGATGCGAGTGAAAATGATGCAAGTAAAAAGTGAAAGTGAAAAATGACATCTATTTATAGGTAAAACTTCTGAGGATAAAATGGACATCTTCTTTCAAATTTTTTTACACATTGGGTAACGTAAGATTTTAAGTTGAAACGACACACCTGATGACACGTGTTGCTTCAATTAGTCAGAGAAGGCACAACGTTTCATAGAGGAAGTTGAAACGTTTTCTGAAGTGATGTGTCCCTTGGTCTGGCACTGGCGCTCTCTTGACTTGATCATCCAGTGTTAGTGAGTGATCATCCGGAAGTAGTTTTGCTTCCGGTTGGAGTGGTGCTCTTGATCACATTGAGTTATCATCCAGCGCCAGCAAAAGAGTATCCGGAAGTGATTTTGCTTCCGGTTGGACTCACTTAAGATTTAACATTGTGGGGGACCTTTTTGTACTTCCTCACAGCTTCAACATTAGTGTCAGGAGAAGAAGCTACAATGTTGAGAGTTATCTTTCTTCTCCATCATTATCCTTGTCGTTGAAGGCCAAAAGGAGTATCAAGAGAGAGATCTTCCATTGATTGATTTAGTATGACTAAACATCATTTGTATTGTGATGAATGTCAATTCTTTCTTTCCCTCCTTGTTGCCTTTTGGTGATTAAGCTCTAACTCTAGATCCCTAGTATGTCATTCAAGTGAGAAAAGAACAGACTTGCACGATCAATGACTTTTGTGCATTAGGAAGCAGACATGAGGGACGACTCATCAAAATATGACAATTATCTCTGTTGATGTATAGTCTTGAATCTTGTTGTTTCTTCCAGTCTTCTTTCCTACAATATATCAAATAACCCCTTTTTCTCTTCTCAGTATCCAGACTAGGATCTGACTTGTCAGTTTGTAGGAGATATGTGATTCACATGCACCTAAGGATTTATTTACTATGAATATGGCATTGCAAATCAACTTTGACTATATGCATATGGTTATACACTGATAATGATAGTCATAGATAGCATGTAGACTATGAACATTGTGATAAACTCTTTATAAGTCATATAATGTTCATATACATGATGCTTGATGTAAAATCTCAATAAGTCCATCTAACACTTGCATAGGAGATTTTACTATGCATGCTTCAACCCTAAGTGATCCCTTGCTTACCCAAGGGAATCTTCTATACTTATCTTTGGCCTGAAGCACTTTAGGAGAAACTGAATTCATAGGCTTTCTCCATGTAGGTTGAGACATCCTCTCTCTCTTGTTCTTCTCAGGATAGTTGAATGGAACTTTGTAATAGCTTATCCCTGAGACAAAGTCATTGTTCCTTATGGTAGCGCACTGCTTCTTATGATTGCACCAGGTGGTTGCAGCAGTGACATCACCATGAGTTCTCTTCTTTGAGGCAAGAGGAACTCTTGATCTTTCCTGCACAAGTAAGGCACTGGAAGGGAGTTTTGGTACCCATTTGTACTTGGGTCCTACATGGTTAGCGCTGGACCTTACTTGTCCTTTGGGGATCCATGCATATTTGTTTCTCACATTTAAATTTCTTTTAAAATTGCATGTGTGAGAAATATGACCTGTTCTACCACAGTAATAACAGACAATAGGATGATGTTCAGAATAAGATTTCTTGTTATTATTGTGTTGGTCAGTTTTCTTTTCAAAGACACTATGTTTGTTAACTTTTGAAATCCCAGAGTCTTTTGAAAATTCTTCTTTTAAGAATGGAACTTTGGACTCCTTGGTTGTAGAAAGAATAAGTTCCTCAAGTTCCCTATTCCTATTTCTCAAGTCTAGAACTTCTTTTACAAGTTTACAGAATTCAATATGTAACTCATTATAAATGTCTTGCAATTTAGAAGGTTCAGGTTCAGGTACCTCATTTTCTTCAGTTTCTGAATCTTCTAGGCATGGATTGACACTCTCTTCACTGATGCTAGCTTCCACTACATCACCATCCAGTAGCTCATCAAAGATGGATTCACAGGGAGCACATAATGAGCTTTGGACAGCCTTAACTTCAAGAAATTGATTAGAAGCATACATAGTATCAAGAGTGTTCCAAATATCTATAGCCCTAGAGCAATGTTTAATTTTCTGGTAATCATTGTCAGATAAACTTTTGTGCAAAATTTGCATTGCTCTAAGGTTTAAGTAAAATAAACTTTTCTCCTCTTCTGTCCAATTTACTTTTGGTTTGAAATCAGAGTCCTTTTCAAAGACATCCCACATTTTGAAATCCGTGGATAGTATAAAACTTTTCATCCTTCCCTTCCACAAGTAAAAATCAGCATTTTCTAACACGGGTGGGATAGTATGGTCAAAACCTTCAAAACACATTTAGTAACCCAAGTCAGCCTAGGTCTTTGCACTTGAGATCGTTAGATCCTTTAAACAAGTGACCTTGCTCTGATACCAAATGAAATGTGTAGCTGTCACCCAAGAGGGGGGGTGAATTGGGTGAGGGAATAAAAACTTTAACTCTCTTTGAAAGACTGCTTGTGCTTGATGATGATGTTAATAAGTAATGGTATGCACAAGTCAGTATGTTATGTGAAGCAAAATAGAATGTTTAAATGTAAATTTATGCACACACAAATTTATCCTGGTTCGGTCACCCAGACCTACATCCAGTCCCCAGGCTCCACCTGAGATTTCCAATCCACTATTCTTGTTTAGACCGGGCACAAGAGAAGCCTTTACACTTTAGGTTTTACGAACACGGGTTCACCTAACAACCCACAGGTTTTACAACGGGTTCACCTGCAAACCTTACAACCACAAGTTTTGCGGGCTAACTTGCAACCTATGGAGATTTAGAAAACCTCTAAATGCTCCCCCTTACTTTTGTAAGATAACAATACTGTTCTTCAAGCACAAGCTCTAGAACAGCCTCTATCAATTAGAGGATTTAATGATGTGTTCACTCTATGAACGGATTGTGCTAAACACTTAAGTACAGATGACTCTCTCTAAGAGTAGATGATGTTACTCACTTAAGTACAATAGAATGACTCTCTAAGAATGTTACAACTTTTGATCTGAGAGTAGAAGATGAGAGGAATGTAGAAGATGATATATCGGATAATATGCTCTGTTCTTCCAACTATCTTCTGAATATAGATGTTTCTTTCATACTCGGCTTCAAAGCTTGGGCGGCAGGTTGAATATGTCCGTTTGAATATAGCCGTTAATCCCATGTTACCGTTGAGAGGTACATTTTCATTAATGTTTAGCAGGGTTGACTTGCTTTATCTCTGAAAAGTAGTTCTGACACCTCTGCTCTGACAAAAGCATTCTGACTTCTGAGTATGTGATGTTTACTCTTGTACTCTTGCTGACGGATGATCTTCATTCATTCGCAAGTGGTAATCTTGCTCAGCAAGTGTTAAGCTCTGAGTCCCAATGCCAAGAGTCTTTCCATCCGGAAGCTCATTTGCATCCGGAAGTGTGACCATGTTCTGCACATACTGGTTAGTCCAACATAGCAATATATATAAGAATTATACATGCTGTGGAAAGCTTGTTCGCTATGGGGAGTAGTCTTACTTAGACTGTGTTCTGACTTAGTCTATGATGTATCCGGAAGCATTCTTACATCCGGAAGTAAAACCACTGGATGAAGGATTTTTGTTCACTATAACTCACTCTCGCTCGATGTCCCTCAATCCAATAGTCAGCGCCAGTCACTGCGCTATCGGATGCACTTTCACTTGACGAGGTAGACTCACTGACGCTTAAGGTTACATCTATTCTATCAGTCTGCGCCAGTCAAACTCTATCAGGAAGCAATTTCACTTGACGTGGCTTTTTCACTGATGCTTGGGGTTATTCTATTCTGTCAGCCTGCGCCAGTCTAGATCTAACAGGAAGCACTTTCACTTCCGGTTGAATCATAGCTTAGTCTTAAGGTTTTGTGTACCCAATGCTCATGGACTAAGTTATTTCCCTAGTGAGTTACTCGCTGTCGCTGGGGGATAAATCATTCATCCTCGTGCGCGAGTCCTAGTCTATCCGGAAGTAAATCCACATCCGGTTGCACTCTTACTTGGGATCCTATGTTATCCTATTGCTTCCTAGGCACTTGGTCTAATCCTTTATATTTTAGTCTTCATCAAAACTTAAGATTCTAACAGAGATCCCTTATTGGGTTAAGGGATTAAAGAATTGAAAAATAACAATTGATAATGGATAAAAAAAATGAATGAGATAAGAATTGTTGACCTTGCTGTTGTTGTTTAGGTGTGTTTATGATTTTAATTAGTTGAGAAATTGTTGATGATTAATTGTGATTCGATGGTTGTTAAAGTAAATATTGCTTATGTGTTTGTTTTAAGAGTGAATTAAATTGGATTTGGTAATTTCAATTAGCAGAATTTGTTGTTTGTTATCATACTCTCTACTGTTAAAACTATAATAAAGTTGATTGGAGATGAATCTACGAATTAGTGAAACAAATTTCAGGTTTTGAGATTTCTCTTTTGTTCTATAACTGATTAAATTCTGTCATTGATATTGAACTTTAGGGATTTAAAAGTGATATATGAATATTTGATGATGAAATTTCTCACTTGTCTATATGTTATTAAGATGTTGGTATGTGAGTAGGATGATACTAAATTGTAATACATTGATGTGTTTGGTGTTTTACAATGAATAATAGCATCCAAGTTGAGTTAAAAATATAAAGAGAATCTAATTAAAGTAAATTTTTATCGAGTGTTATTTGGACATTTAGTGAAAGGTATAATGGAATGCTATGATGTTCATCAAGTGAAATTGTAAATTGATTGTGGTTATTTTCCTATACTTTGAGATTTGCTAATACATGTGATTTTGCATGAATATATAATTGAAGTTTGATTTATAATGAAACATATACTTGTGTGTGTTAGAATCTTAAGTTTTGATGAAGACTAAAATATAAAAGATTAGACCAAGTGCTTAGAAAGCAATAGGATAACATAGGATCCCAAGTAAGAGTGCAACCGGATGTGGATTTACTTCCGGATAGACTAGGACTTGCACACGCGGATGAATGTTTCATCCCCCAGCGGCAGCGAGTAACTCACTAGGGAATTAACTTAGTCCATGAGCATTAGGTACACAAAACCTTAAAGACTAAGCTATGATTCAACCGGAAGTGAAATTGCTTCCTGTTAGATTTAGACTGGCGCAGGCTGATAGAATAGAATAACCCCAAGCGTCAGTGAAAAAGCCACGTCAAGTAAAATTGCTTCCTGATAGATTTAGACTGGCACAGACTGATAGAGGTGATATAACCCTAAGCGTCAGTGAATCAGCCACGTCAAGTGAAATTGCTTCCTGTTAGATATAGACTGGCACAGGCTGATAAAAGAGATATAACCCTAAGCGTCAGTGAGTTCACCACGTCAAGTAAAAGTGCTTCCGATAGCTTAGTGACTAGCGCTGACTGTTGGAATGAAATACACTGAGCGAGAGTAAGTGATAGTGAGCTAAATCCTTCATCAAGTGGAATCACTTCCGGATGTAGAAGTGCTTCCGGATACGTCATAAGACTAAGAGAACACCCACTGCATGTGACTGTGATTATATTGCTAAACTAACGTTCAAGTGCAGCACACTAAGTAAGGTTGCTTCCGGATGAGAAGTTGCTTCCGCAAGCAATCAGAATGTCAGAACGTTCAGAGATGCAGTGTCAGAATGCCTATGTCAGAGCAGAGGTGTCAGGACTACTTTTCAGAGATAAAGCAAGTCAACCCTGCTAAGCATTAATGAAGATGTACTTCTCAACGGTAACATGGGATTAACGACTATATTCAAACGGTCATATTCAACCTGCCACCCAAGCCTATGAAGCCGAGTATAAAAGGAACATTCACATTCAGAAGAGAAGTAGAGAGAACAGAGCATATTATCTGATATATCATATTCTTCATTCTTCACATCTTCTACTCTCAGATCTAGATTTGTAATATTATTAGAGAGTAATTCAGTTGTACTTAAGTGGGTAACATTATCTACTCTTAGAAAGAGTCATTTGTACTTAAGTGTTTACCACAATCAGTTCATAGAGTGAACATATAACCAAATCTTCTAATTAATAGAGGCTGTTCTAAAGCTTGTGCTTGAAGAACAGAAGTGCTATCTTACAATAGTAAGGGGGAGCATTTAGAGGTTCTCTAAATCTCCATAGGTTGCAAGTTAGCCCGCAAAACTTGTAGTTGTAAGGTTGCAGGTGATCCCGTTGTAAAACCTGTGGTTGTAAAGGTTTGCAGGTGAGCCCGTTGTAAAACTTGTGGGTTGTTAGGTGAACCCGTGTTCGTAAAACCTAAAGTGTAAAGGCTTTCTTGTGCCTGGTTCAAACAAGAAATTTAGTGGATTGAAAATCTCAGGTGGAGCCTGGGGACTGGATGTAGGTCTGGGAGTGACCGAACCAGGATAAACTCGCTTGTGCATATTCTGTTTATCTCCACACCAAGCACCACACCACTTCATACTCACTTATGCTTGGGATGATTCATTGTCACTCTCATCAAGCACAAGGAGTAAAGATTTAAAAAGGGAAAATTACAAGTTTTATTCTGCCACCCAATTCACCCCCCCCCCCTCTTGGGTGACAGCCACGCATTTCAGTGTGATGGGTTTAAAGGTGGTTGATACTGGCCTATTTAATATCTTTTTGTGTGTGAACTGCAAATAAGTGATAGTTGGATGTTTTGTTGTGGATTTTGGTAAGTTAAATAAGAGAGAATTCTAAATGACTTAGGTTGTTAGGGTTTAGGAAATTTTAAATCTATAGTATATAGCATGGGTTTTGTTTAGAAGGTTTTGGAGTTGATTTGTCTAGTTGCAATTCTTGCCTTAAAGGGAATTAAAATCTGTTTTGTCTCTTGTTTGATTTCTAAATGTGGATGCTTGTAATAGATGAATGAAATGATATTTGAATATAAGTTAAAGATGGTTTGTATTGGATTTTGAATTAGAGAAAGAAGAATATGCTATATGAGGTCATTTAGAGTAGTATGGTTGGTGAAAGCTCATGAATCACATTTTGAATTGGAAAGTGTGATGTAATAGGGATTTGATTGAGATAAATGAGATATGAAGATGCAATTCATGTGTGGTTACTTAAGTGTATGGCTTTAAAAAAAATAATAAATAAATAAATGGAGTATGCAAATAGGTTATAATTTAGACTCTTTTATCTATTTGGCTGCTTAGTTTTCCTTGTTTTATGAGGGATAAATGTGTTTTGAAGCATGAATAGAGAATGAGGAAACACAAGATAGCTAGTTAGGAAACATATGACGATTGCCTTAGTATTTATCTACAATGATGATGTTGTGAAATTTGCATAGGTATTGGCAATGAATGGAGTGAATTGAGATTTAGATAATCAAGAATTAATATGGCAGGATCAAATGAAGTAGTGATGTATTGGGAATTATTGTAACCTTGAAGTTTGGACTGATTGAAGAGCATAATATATTTCTTTTATATTTTTGATTTAGATCTTGTTGGGCACACTTTCCTTGAAACAAAAGCTTATGTTATTGTTTATATGTTTAAAGGATGTTCAGGAACAAGTAGAAATAATGTACGATTATATATATGATTAAGGATGATGTTTATGTGTTTATGCTTATTAAGGCAAGGGGGTTAAATCTTGTGGTTAAGATTGAGTTGATGGTTGGTCATTGGCTGGTGATATTGGTTGATTGTGCAATGATGTGAAATGTGGTTGTTAGAGAATTCTGGAATCGCCAAGATTTTGATGTGGCTTAAATAATAAACGGGATTAGAATAAATTTAGGTTTGAGTAGTAATAAATGTTGAGATATTAAAGTTAGAGTCATTGTTAAGTAGCAAGATGGTGTAAAGTTTGTTAGCCATTATAGGTTACAAGTATGATTTTGGTATGTAGTATCAACAGATCTTATTGAAATTTGATTGAAATTTTGTTCAAAATGTTAAATGACTTACGCTAGGTACATAAGTTTGATTACTAATTATAATTAAGATATGGTGTGTGTTTGAAAGCAAGATTTGTTGAATAAAAATGTTAAGAACAATAGGTTGTTGTGAGATAATTATGAAGACTATTAAGACCATGTATAATGAGAAGGATGGTAGTTTATGAAGTGTTAGAGAAGAGAATTTTGTTAAATCTTGAGGAAATCATGGATAGCTAAGGAAAGTATCATGAGGAAGATGATTGTATATGTGTTGCAATTTAGGATTTTGGACTTTTATAAAGTGATTTGAGGCATAAGTCGCTAGTAAATGAAGGTTAGTGAAAGGAAGTAGAATGAAAATTGGTGGAGTACCAATAGATTGACTAAGGATGAATGACGACAGATGATGTTGAGTGTATTAATTTGTAGTGGAATAGTTAGCATGTTATAAATAGGCAGACATAAGGTGAGGAATGTAAGGGTGATTTGAGAATTTCTTAATGTCAAGTGATACGTTCAGTGAATTTTGGGGACAAAATTCCTAAAAGGTGGGTGAACTTGTAACATCCTGAAAAATTTAATTCAGGATTAGAGAGTGTTTTGGGAAATTTTGGAATTTTTAGGAATTTTTGGGATATTTTTGGAAACTTTGAGTAATTAATGTGCATATAATTAATTAAGAAATGAAGAGTTTGAAATATGAGGGAGTGGTAAAGCTAAAAATATTTTGAAAGTTAAGGAGATTGGAGGCTGGTTTAAGTGGTTTTAAATTAAAAGAGTACACTATGGCAAGTCTGGGCTGCAATTTATCAATAACCCACCCTATAAACACTAAACCAAACACTCACTCCCCTTCATTTTTCCATTTTCTTCTTCTTCCTCACTTCTCTCCCTCTCTGTCGCTCCCTCCGCTCTCCTTCCCTCTCATCAGACCCTCCCTCCTCTCTCTGCTTTGCTCGCCGCCGGAGCTGCAGGGACCGGCGGAGCAAGCCGCCGCCGGTGTTAGCACCGGCGCGGCCTCCCTCTTTCCCTCCACCTTCAATTTCGCCCCTTCTCCTTATTCTTTTTCATCTTCGATTTCTCCTTCCTGCCTCAACCAAACCTATTGCCCCCTCCTCCCAAATCTTCACGTCTTCATTCCACTCCACCGTCACACGCCTTCTCCTTCTTCTTCCAAGCTTCCAAAGTAATTGTGTGAGCTTGTAGATCCCTCACTGTCTTGTTGCTTCCTCACTGCTCCTCACTTCTCCAGCTCGGTTTTCTTCGTTCCATGCGGCCAATGTGCCGAACGACGGCGAGAGGAGTTCGGCCACCACCACAACACTATTTTCCGGTGGCATTTCCGGCGACGACGTGTTGGAAACAGATATGAAAGACCAGATTCAAACTTTAGTGAGTCGCTGCTATCTGTTCTCACTTCTTTTCTTTCATTTTGTGCTATTTCATATGAGAGGCTGATTTGGGGTTATGGGATTTAGGTTAAATAATCAATTAACAGGATGTCTAAACATTATTTTTTTGGTGTTTACGAGAATATTTGAACTCTGATTTGAGGATTTGAGTATTGACTAAGAGTTGACAATAAGGTGCAAAACCCTAAATTTCATACTTGGGAATATGACGAGTTTGATAGATTTTGAAGTTTAAAATTGATTGACATATATGCTTGGTGAAGTTGTAATCTAGCCTTGTGTATTTGCTTTGTTTGGATTTATTGATCCCTTGCCTTTCTTTTTCCCTCTTTTATGATGGCTGAATGAATTTTTGTCAAGTCATGAACGTCCATTTTCATTTGGGCCTGATTCTAATTGATTATGATTTATGATTTGTGAAATGAAAAGATATATGTTTTATGCTTGTTGGTTGAATCCTGTCAAGTATGCTGATTCTGGAAGTTTTAGATGTGACTTCCTTGCTTGGATGTTTGATTTTGAACAGCTGTTCAAATTGAGTCCTAAGTTTGAGATTCAATATAATTCTTTAAAACTAATGACTATGTAAATTCATTTAAGCTACAACCTTGCTGTGCACATGTGATATATGGGTTAGAGTGATTGGAATGAAATTACCTTGTCAAGAAAGAAGTAAAATCAATGGAATCAAGGGCTGTAGTTGTTATAAAAAGGTTGAGCTTAGAGATTTTTACTGAATCTGCCTTGCTGTCTTGGTATTTGATGGATTTACATATCTATTTTCTTCCCATATTTTTGTGTAAGTTCAGGTGATATGAAGGTTACTGAAGGATCCTTAAGTCGTCCTTAAGTTTTTATTTTGTTGCGTGTTGTCACTTTGTGTTGAGATAGAGAATGAATTTCTGAATGTATGTGCATTTAATAGATGATAAATTCTGGTTTATATATCCTTTCGGAAGATTCTATATACTCCCCTGTTTTTATTCGATTTCTTGTATGCTTGCTATGTAAATAAGAAAAGGAAAGGACATATATATGTTTTGTTGAAACTAAAAACATTGTATTGGTGTAAAGTTGGTTGTAGTGAATTGGTTAAGGATTTTCCTCTGATTTGCTGCCATTATTGGGTGTATAAGCTGAATTAAGATGCAGGACATAAATTAGTGTTAACAAGTATTAAAGTTAGTGTTGACAATTAGGAATAACTCATGTAGTGCTATAAATTTGCTTAGAGAATTTCTGCAATTCTGTTGTAATAGTGGCTGAATGACTTGAGTGAGCTGATTGTGGTGAAATGAATTGAATATTCACAAGAATGGCCATGAAAATGTGTGTTTGAGTTATGTTTTTGTTGCTTCAAGGATGGTTGCAGAATTCTTTTGCCTTTTTGGTATTGGCTGCTACGAATTAGATTGAGAAATTACAAATATAGAAATACATATATGTGCTTGGACAATGGTTATGTTGCTAGAATATGTTATATGTAAGAACGATGTTAAATGGTGATTGTATAGTTAATGTTGAATTATATGAACAATAATTAATTGTTTTCTGCTTGATGCTTGTTTTATTGCTGATGGACTGATGTTGTGACTTTTCGGAATGACATTGTAAAGGTGTAATTGTGATGGCTTCTTAGTCTATTTGAAAATTAGATCATGAGTTGCTACTTGATTAATGCTTGTTGAATGATTGGTGGATTCTTGAAACTTTGCAAGAAACCTTTAAATGTTTAATGAATAAACTTTAAGAATTATAATGACTTCAAGGAATAGTATAATTATATATGGGCTGGGTAGTAACTTATAAGAACAAGAGAGAGAGACGTTTAAATATTATAACGTGAGGATGATATTAATTTATCATTGTGTATCATATCATTATAGGAATATATAGTGGTGATGATACTTGAAGGAGAGGAAACTGTAAGGAAGAGCAGCAAAGTGCTAAGGGCGACAGGTAATCACACTTAACCTTGCTATAACATTGAGGGTGACGTTAGTTAGGGATTTTGTAAAATCCCTTCTCACCCTCTACATATATATATATATTATCTTTAAAAGATTATTTTTATACAAAATAGGCTATCGGGTGCCTTTCAAACACGATTATTTTCATAAAAAGAAATTTGAAACACTACATATATATTACTCTGGCTGTGGTTGATATTGATCTGGAATGGTTGTGGAAGGTATATAGATAGGTATAGTGTTAGACAGTGACTTGAGAAATTATGAGAATAGAAAAGAGTGATGGATGTTGAGTTTGAGATTATGGTGAGCTATGTTATGGAAAACATGAGATGTGAGATTGAAATATTGAATGAGGTTGAAGTTGATGGATATTGTGAGCATTGCATGACACTGATTTATTTATGTACCATCGCGCGATGATAACTGTCGATAGGCCAATCGACAGTTATTTGTACTGAGGATCCTTTTCGGATTGATTGGATCGGGGTTCATAGGTCGACTTATTGAGAGAAGTGACCTACGGTTGTTTGGCATTGAAGAGTCCAACCGTTCCCGTTCTGTAATGGAAAACAGAATTGGGGTTCCCTCTCTGGAGAATGCCAGAGAGGGAAATTGTTCCCTCATTATGGAGAGGAACACAGTGTCAAATCATATAGTGAAGATTAGATGCTTGAATGCCCCGGGATGGCACAATGCATCTATAGGTGAGTGTGAGAGTTGTGGTGGTAGTAGCATTAGATTGGAGACTGGGGAGGTGATATTTGGTTATGGGAAATGTAGAGATGATGAATTTGAATTGATTTGGATGGAGGGAACTTGAACGATGAATGAAAGACTTGACATGTATATATGTAGTATTGAATTTTAAACTGTGGTACCCTTTAGGCGCCCTTACTACTGCACATCTCACTGTTATAGTGAGTTAAGCGGTGATTACTGGGACAAATTGTCTCATCCCACGATTACTGACACTTTTGCAGGTATTCATGCACAGGCGCAAGCAACAGGAAAGAGAATTAGGTTTCAAAGGTTATTTAGATTAGTTAGTTGTGTATATTGCCAATTTGTATAGGTCTGCATTCGTTTCCGCATGTATATATCTACTTATTGTTAAATATTAACTAGTTGTGTTTATTAACCATGTTAGGCAAATCCTTTCTAACATGGTTAGCAATAAATTGTCCATGATAGCAACTGTACTGTATTAGTTTATTCTTTTCTATCATGGATAATATTTAATCATTAGGAAATTCCTTTTCTAACTATGATAGGACATTGATATTATGGAAATCCTTTTTCTATCATAGTTAGTGAAGAGGTTATTAGTCTAAAATGGATATTATTGGTTAATTAGGTAATTAGTAACAGGTTATTGAACTAAAAGAGATATCACAGGTGAATTAGGGAATTAGTAACACAGTGTTACAAAATCATCTTTATATGGTGCTGGATGTCTTCTATAAATATTAAATAGTGCCTTGATTTGTATTTTATATGGTACTGGATGTTTTCCATAATGATTAAATGGTGTCTTGGTTGGTTCAGTGAGTAATTAGTTTCATTTAGGTTGATATCGTGGTTTCTATTGATACTGTAATTTTCTATTTTGTTTGTTTCTATTTGGGTTTGTAAGAGTCTTGGTGGTAACAATATCTAATAATAATGCAAATCTTGTTTACATGTTTGATTATCAATTTGGTGTGTGATGCCATCTCAATTTTGATATGCAAAGTAAAGTTGCTTATGCTTATGCTGGCATGTTAATAATTGGACTCTTATTGTTATTTTTGGCCAAACTGATTTAATTGGCATGCAATGTTTCTCTGCTTTAGTTACTGATTGGTATAAGTATAGGGATGAATTTAATTGTTAAGTTAGGTTTGTAGTTTAATTGAAATGAGTGTTCCAATTTGTTCCTTGGTATGATTTTATGCTTGCATTGATTGGTAAATATGTTTGAGTTGAGATTTGAAGTGTTTTTGAGGTTCAATTGATTTGAATGTGATTTGGTGTTTATAAAAACGTCAATTGCAATGTCTGATTGTATGAAATTGTTGTTGGCTGATTTTAATTGATGATGTGGCATGGATCGCTTTGGAATTGGAGTTTTTCTATTTAGACAGTAGATACCAATTGATGTTTGGCTAATTGTGCTATTATAATTAAGGTTCTTACAAAGTGGTTATTGGTTCAATTAAATTTGTTGTGATTTGTATATGTTAAAATAGAAAAGAAAGAAAAACAGGAATGATATATCATAAGGGTGGGTAGTATTATATTTATTAGGATCGAGAGCGACGTTAGATAACATATACAAGGATAATTGTTTACATTCTTAATTATATGGAATGAAAATAGGAGAATCTAGTAAGGAGGGTGCCTGGAGACAAATTTCAAGTAAGGATAAGGAGAAACTGTGAATTACTCGCAAACAGGTAGCGGTTTATTTCATGCACATCAGGATTACATATTTATTTTCTGTCATCACTAATATATTACTGCTTCAGATATTGATAGGGTTTATTTTCAGCATTTTAAATTTATGTGGAGTACTCTAGGTATAAGGAGGGTCGCTCCCCCTATACCATATTGTTATTGTTTATTTATTTTTCCCAGAAAATCCTGTCAGGTATGCCTACTACGAAAGGTGAATATATTACTATAAGTAGTGAGGTGGTGCAATAGGCACTTGTATTGAATATTCTACCTGTAACAAATATATTGTTAAGGTAGGGGCCCTGTATGAGTGTTTTACTAACAGGTAGTAATCACCAACAGGTAGCGTCACTATCATTATCTGAAGTAGGATTAAATGAATCAGCTTCTAGGTGAAGTAAATGCATGAATTAGAGTGTATGAAATAAACTGCGGTAAATTTGGTTTAGTTTCAGGTACACAATAGATAGGGAATTTTGGAGTTATGAGAGGAAAGGAAGAATGCAGGAATGTCTGGTCCTAATTGGATTTTTATTTATGTAATTTTTTTAAAGTAAATTGTATAATTATATTTTGACATGTAATGTATATAAATTCTGTAGAAGATAAACCTTGGATACTTTATGTACTTGATAATTATTTTGAATTCATATCTTGACTTATATATGTGTAAAACTAAGTATTTTAGGAATAATATTTTCTAGGATAAACGGTAGAACTTTAAAGAAAAAGATAAATTTTTAGTTTTGGAAATAATAGCTAGAAATATGTTTTTTTAACCTTGTTATTTTATAAAACTAATATAGATCATCTTATGTATTTTAAGAAAACTTCATTTTATTTTAAAAAGTTTATTCTCAACTTATTTTAGAAAGAATTATATCAAAAATCCAATTTCATGAAAAAGTTTTAATTTGGACAGATTTTCAGTTACCTATTACATATTTTAAATTTCTTAATATTTATTTTATAACAAAAATTATTATTTTCAATTAAATTGTATTTAATATTTTTAAGAAACTAGTAAAAATAAGCTAGGTGTGACATTCTGCGTACTTAAGAATTGAGGTTTTGAGCATCTCTAATCATTCAAGCTGCTTTGTAACATTTACTTTTACTTCATCTATTTGTGCACCAAGTGTTATATTTTATTATGCTCACATTTAAGCTGCTTTAAAACTTTTCTTTGCAACATTTATTTGACATTGCAGTATTGTAACATTTATTTGAAACTTGGATAACTTGGATTTTATTTGTCATTGGAGTATTGTAACATTTATTTGAACTTATTGTTAGGTCAAGATAGAGGCTGCTTTGACATTGTGTGCATTGGCTGGAGTTAGACAATTTAAAGGCTGAAGTTAGGTTAGGGTAGAGGCCGCCAGGTAACATGTCCTACTCCAATGTACTTCCACAGTGTTTTATTGTTGGAAGGACACTATGGTATCTCAACTAAGGCTGAATTAATTTAGGAACATATTGCCGATATAATATTGTCACATGAAAAATTCAATGTTAAAGCACACAAAATAAACAATAATGTTCATCCATACCTGATTGTAAAGCTCTTCAACTCTTGTTGACATGTGTAGTTTGCAATGGATTTTCCATATGAAAAATGTGCACCCAATAAGCTGTTTGATTCCAATACAGTTCATAAGTATAAACATATTAACAGCATAACATACAAATTACAGGATGTCTTTAACATTTGAATTATCATGCCACAAATTGGTAAAAAAATTAGAATTTTCTGTGACACCCATTGATGAATGCAACAAGCATAGGGCTTGTGATACTCCACTGATATGTCTAGACATTTAAAATTCCTTCATCCTACGAGACAGAAGGATATCAAAAACTTTGTCTAACTTTGTCTCATACCAAGAACCATAGATGTGTTTGCTTTGTAATAGATTAATAAACAACTTGATTGTGATATGTTGTATAGCATGACAAAAGCTTCTTAGGATGTGAACTGCACAAAGTGTTTCATTGACTTGTGTCTGGAACAAGTTAAGAAAACAAGAAAAGGTACAAGCTTTAGAAAGGAGGGATGGGAAGAAATGCGGAAAAGGTTTAAAGAACTGACTGGGAGAAAATATGAAAAGTCCCAGTTTAAGAACAAATATGACTCCATGAGAAAGGACTGGACAACATGGCATAAGCTGCTTCATGAGACAGGTGTTGGATAGGATAGTGAAAAACACACTGTAGCTGCCACTGATGATTGGTGGGAAAAGAAGATGGCGGTAAAGAATTAACCTTCGTAGGCTCTTCATATATCTATCATTCCGTATTCATGCTCTTTTATGTTGATAATTGTTATGTGTACTGAATGTACAGGAAAATCCAAGTTATGAAAAGTTCAAGACTAGAGGACTTCAATACGTGGTTGAGTTAGCGGAATTGTTTGGAGATGTGGCAGCATTAGGACAATCTGAATGGGCACCATCCAGCAACATGCCTTTGGGTGGCAATGAGCAAAGTCATGCCAATGAATCTAAAGAAGGCTCAGGAGATAGTGATGAAGGGATTAGTGGCAGAACTGGATTGAGTGGAGAGTTTTGTTCAGTCACAGTTGGTGGTAGCAGTGGAGGCAACAAACATAATGTGCAAGGAACAAGTGCTACAGACAAAAGCAAAGGGAGTGGAAACATGACAACTAGCTCTTTAGGGGTGAAAAAGAGAGGTGCTGCTAAGAAGAAAAAAGGGTCTGTCGCGACGAAAATAGCGGAGGCATTAAATATGATGGCCGAGGAAGCACGTGTTGAAAGGGAAAAAAGATGATGCACGTAGAGCTGCAGCAGAAGCTCGTGCTTATGAGACAACAGTTCTGGGTGTCATGGATCACCTAAAACAAGTTTCTGAAGTTACTTGTTTTGGTGAATTTTATAAGCGGTGCAGACACCTTCTTATGAGGGACCCAATTGCAAGGGAAGTGTATGCGGCTTTGAAGGAGACGAAGGACCAATTATTGGAGTTCTTGAAGACTGAATGTTATGGAGATGACTAAGTTTGCTTTTGCTTTTGAATTTGGAATGATGTTGTTGAAATGACTAAGTTTTCTTTTGCTTTTGAATTTGCACCAACTAATTTGCTTTGCATTTGGAATGATATTATGTTTGTGACATAACTTTGAGAGTTGTATATTTATTTTTGGTTGTGATTATATACTCATGCATATCTCTGATATATGAACTTACCAGCTCTAAATTTATTGTACATGGCCACAGGATAAAACAGGTATGGACAATGAAAATAAAATTTTAGAAGAGCGATCTAAGACGTGGTTAAAGAGGGCTCGTCAAGTTGCTACATTAGTTGGTACATATGCTGTTTTATATCTTTGTAAAGAACCACGACACACTAGTGATTATACCGGTTTTGCATGGATTGATGAAATATTACGAGGTAATCCCAATCGTTGTTATGACATGTTTATAATGGAGAAACATGTTTTCTTACAACTTTCCACTGAATTGCAAAGTCATGGTTTATGTGAAACTAGAAGAGCGGGGGTGCACGAACAAGTTGTAATTTTCTTAAATACCGTTGGGCATGAATTGGGAAGTAGGATGCAAGAAGAAAGATTTCAACACTCAGGAGAGACTCTTCATAGGCATTTTCATAGTGTCTTGGGAGGCTTGTTGTAGGCTTGCAATGTCTAACATAAAACCACTTGATCCAGTATTTAAGAATGTTCATACAAAGATCACAAGTAGCAAGTATTGGCCTTTTTTTAAAAAATGCTATTGGAGCAATTGATGGCACACATATTCCATGTATTGTGAAAGAAAAAGAGAAAATAAAATATATTGGAAGGAAAGAAGTAGCAACACAAAATGTAATGCAGTTTGTGATTGAGACATGTGCTTTACATTTGTATTGGCTGGATGGGAAGGTACTGCACATGATGCTCGCATATTTGATATTGCTCGCAAAACTCCTTACATGAATTTTCCCCATCCACCTCCAGGTTTGTTTTTTGTTGTTTCCCTTTATTATTTATAACCAAAAGAACTTATATATTGACATCAATTTATTTCATGCAGAAAAATATTACTTGGTGGATGCTGGTTATCCAACTCCTACTGGTTACCTTGGTCCATAGCGATGTGAGCGTTATTATCTCCCTGATTGTCATGCATCATCAACGCTTGAAAATGTTAATGAGGCTTTCAATTACTTGCATTCCAGTCTGAGGTCTACAATAGAAAGAGCTTTTGGAATTTGGAAAAATAAGTTTCAAATTTTACTCAAAATGTGAAGCTATGATTATCCAACACAAGTTAAAATTGTCTGCGCAACGATGGTCATACATAACTTCATTAGAAGAGCATCAATTTCTGATTGTGACTTTTTAGCTGATAGTGATGCTAATGATGATGGCAACGATGATGGTGATGAAGAATTCTCAGCTCCACCTTTAACAACTTCATCTGATATGGCAAGTATTCGTGATTTTATAAGGGATCAAATTGTTTATTATTCATGAGATCATTAGTCATACATTGTATAAGTATTTTGGTGGAGAAAGTCATTTCTGAACAATGAAATGTAATGATTATTATCCCATGAAAAAATATATTTTGGTAATTTATAGTGTCTTCTCTTAAATAGTACTACAATTTATTTAACCTCCTCCAATTTATTCTACCAATTAAAAATTTATTTATTGTGATTATTGTATTTTTTATGTTTTTATTGTAATTTTTGTAGAATTTTTTTAATATTTTTACTAATAATGATAAATTTAATCATTTAAATATTTAGAATAAATTTCTGGGCAAAATTGTCTTTTTTGGTAATTTGACATTCAAAAAGCTATTTTACTAACACTTTATCCAAATACTCTCATTTTATCAAAATCTATTTTCCAGAAAAGCTATTCTTTTTTTTATTACACCAGAAAAGCTATTCTACTCAAAAGCTATTTTCACAAAAGCTATTCTCCATATGCTAATCCAAACAGGCCCTGAACTTTGTAATATATGTTTTTCCCCGGTTAGAATTATAAACATGCATTTCATTCATTCAAGCATGCAATACAAAACAAACAAAGTATTCATATAATCTAATTATTTGTCTTAACAAAATCCATAAAACATATATTGATTGTCTCGTCCTTTTTTGTACATTTTTTAATGCTTTTAAGTAAACATGTTAGAATCAAGGATGATAATCTTCAAACCATCTACAAATTTAACCCTCGACATAACAACATATAGTTGCCCAAGTGAAAAAATAGGGTTTGGCAAATATAAACTAACATTTGTAATTGATTTTTACTGACCCTTGTTTATTGTCATTGCAAAGGAAATGATAACCAAAAATTGTCTTCTACTCATTTTGAAATGAAGTTTTGAATAAGAAGTGTTCATATTTATCCGGTGAATTAGTACCTCTTGTCTAATGCTTGTGTGTGTCATTCAGAGCAACAACCTTGATAAAGTGTTTCCACAAAAATGTTGTGTAAATTCTTTTGTCATTACACAAAGTTTGGCAAGAAGGCATAATGCAATCATTTTAAAAGGGAAAGGAAATAAATGTTAATGAAAATAAGAAAGAGATTTTTATTATGCTTAAAAAAGGAATTAAATTTTAAGGGAAATTAGAAATGAATTTTATAATGCTTAAAAGTATTGTTCCTAAATCCCCATTCTTGATGTAGTATTTATGATGTGTTAGTAAACAAATTTGAGTATATTACATGTAATACCTTATTTACAATGGAAATAAGTCCCCCACATTTCCAAAATATATCTTGTTAGAAAATCCCCTGTCCCTAAATATATCTACCTATAATGCTTAAAAATATATATTGTCCTCTGAATCCCCATTCATTATGTAGAATTTGGAACATTGCTAATAAGAAATTATAAAAATTAAATTATACTCCCTCTGTTCCTAAATATAAGACCTAGATAACTTTTTTTTTGGAAAGATTAAAGTTGCGAAATAGATTATTAAATCACGATATCTTTTTAGATTATCCATTAGCTTATAGGTAAAATAAACTAGTTTAAGAGAAAAAAGTAGGTAAATCAATTTATAATTAACTTATTTTTTGCTTTTTTTTAGGATTTTTCAAAAAAGTCATCTAGGTCCTATATTTAGGAACGGAGGGAGTATTAGAATTAATGATGAATAGTTTTGAGAAAACAAACTATGATGTAGTATAAAATAATTTGTTTTCTCAAATTTTCTAATAAAATAATTAATATTCTAATATCCTAAAAAACATTGTTAATGTAGTATTTATGATGTGTTAGTAAAAAAATTTGAGAAAACAAATTATTTATACTACATGTAATACTTCAAAACTATGAAAATATGCCTCCACTCTTTCAAAATATATCTTCTCATGAACCCCACTCCTAAAATATATACACTCATAACCCATAAAAATAAGGGTAAAGGAGCAAATCTGACCCCCAAGTAACCACCAAGGAGCGCTGAGTACCCTAAACTAACCACAGGCCCGGATCTGTACCCCAAGTAACCAAGATGTTAAAAAACTACCCCGGTTGGACGGTCAACAACGTTTGACCGTTACTTTGCCTGTGTGGATGCCACGCGAGCACCGGTTTTGCCACTTGGCGCATCGTAGGATAAGTGTGTGGGTCCCACATTAAATAAAAAAAAATTTGCCCTCCCTCTTCATCAACAAACAACCCGCCACCCCCCCCCCAACACCCACCAGCCCCACCCCTCCACCTCCCCCCACCACACACACTACCCCTCCACCTCCCCCCACCACACACCCCACCCCCTTCACCGCCCTCCCTCCCTTCAGATCCCCCCACTACACGCCCACCTCCCTCCCTCCCTTCACCTCCCCCACCACCCGCCCCACCTCCCTTCCTCCCTTCACCACCTGCCCCACCCCCTTCACCGCCCTCCCTCCCTTCACCTCCCTCCCTTCACGCCACGTGTTGGAAGGGAGGTGAAGGGAGGGAGGGTAGAAATTCTCCCAGTTCCAAACAGAGGAAGTCTGTGAGGGAGTGCTGGAGTAAGTAGAATTCGCCTGGTACGCCGTAGGGAAAAACCCAGCCAGAAAATTCGATGCTTGGCTTCGCGGCGACGACGACGGGTTCGACTCCGATAAAGTATGCGGCAGCTTCGGCGGTGGCTTTCGCCGGCGATGAGAGTTGATGCTAGATGAGGAGAAAATGTGAGGCATTTTGGAGGCGGCAATGGTGGGGGAAGGGGGAGGGAGGGACACGTGGCGTGAGGGAGGGAGGTGGGCGGTGAAGGGGGTGGGGCGGGTGAAGGGAGGTGAAGGGAGGGAGGGCGGTGAAGGGGGTGGGGCGGGTGGTGAAGGGAGGGAGGGAGGTGGGGCGGGTGGTGGGGGGAGGTGAAGGGAGGGAGGGAGGTGGGCGTGTAGTGGGGGGAGCTGAAGGGAGGGAGGGCAGTGAAGGGGGTGGGGTGTGTGGTGGGGGGAGGTGGAGGGGTAGTGTGTGTGGTGGGGGGAAGTGGAGGGGTGGAGCTGGTGGGTGTTGGGGGGGTGGCGGGTTGTTTGTTGATGAAAAGGGAGGACAAATTTTTTTTATTTAATGTGGGACCCACACACTTATCCTACGCCGTGCCAAGTGGCAAAACCGGTGCTTGCGTGGCATCCACACAGGCAAAGTAACGGTCAAACGTTGTTGACCGTCCAACCGGGGTAGTTTTTTAACATCTTGGTTATTTGGGGTACAGATCCGGGCCTGTGGTTAGTTTAGGGTACTCAGCGCTCCTTGGTGGTTACTTGGGGGCCAGATTTGTTCCTTTACCCATAAAAATAATCTCCCTAGAATTCATGATGCAGTATTTACAATTACTTAATAAAAAATTTTAGTAAAAAAATTAATTTATATTACATGTGATACCTTATTTACAATGGAAATAAGTCCCTCACATTTCCAAAATATATCTTGTTAGAAGACAAGATATATTTGTAAATACTTCAAAACCATACCTAAGATATATTTGCTTATAATCCTCAAAAATATTCTTCCATGATTCATGGAGCATTTATGATTCGTTAATGAAAAACTTTTACTCAACAAATTCACTTATATTACATGTAATACTTCAACTACAATAAAAATAAATCTCTCACCCTTCCAAAATATATCGTATTAGAAATATGTCACCCATAAAATATCTATGTATAACGCTTAACAATATTGTCCCCTAAATACTCATTCATTATGCGTGGATCTTAGCCTATTGCTTCAAAACATATCTTAACCTATACATAGGGATCTTAGCCTACTATATTTAATGAGCTCACTTGTTAATAAAGCATTAGTAATGAATGACTAAAATTTTGTGTCTATTTTGCGAGGAATTCAAATTTAAATATAGGCGTAATGAATGATCAATTTCATGTATCATTAATTTTCTGCATCATAATGTAAGGCAGTCACACAACAAACAAAATTTAAAAAGCACAAACGTAAATCAAATTAATGATGATTTGCATGATATTGCATCATGATTAATTTCAATGCTTTGATTTTTGAGTGCAGAGTAATTAGCAGAATATAGTCTAGATGGTTTAGTCATTTATGAATTAATGAACATTCAAAGTGTAGAGTAATTAGCAGAATCAATTCTGGATGGTTTAGGCGAACTAAAAACAACAGCATAAACTTATCATGATCATTAAAAAACATAAACATTATTTAAGTCTGGCAAAGGCGCAATGCTATCATTATAAAAGGTAAATCACACACGTTAACAAAGTTTGGTAACATATCAAATATAAAAACATGAAATATCAATAACAAAATAAATTACGCAATGATTTAAAGTCACATTGGTCAACAAAATAGAAACATTAAAGGAGTAAAGCAAATGAATACAAAATATCAAAGAAAATTAATAATGACTGATATGTGTCTTAAATGGTCATAATACCCATTAAGCATTCATGGGATGGAAAAAACCTATTGACAAACATAATTAATAAGTGAATACAAGTTTGTATTTAAATTGGGAAGAATTCACATTTAATTGTAGGCAAATTGAATGGTCAATTTTCTGCATGATCATGTAATGCAATGACAGCTAACAACTAAAAAAGCACAGACGTAAAGGAAATTAATGATAATTTTCATGATAAATATATGATTTTACACATTTAATGGATATTCAATTAATATGGAATAAAACGAATTTAATTCCTGAATCGTATAGATTTACAATAATTTTTTTATAATTGATGACTTCTTTTGACCATATTATAGTTGATGACTGAAAAATTTGATTTAGAGTAATGCAGACCAACCATAATCAAAATCACAATTAATTTCCAATTCCTTTTTAAATTTAATGCCATGATTTTAGGGATTTTATTTGAGTATGAAGATATAAATGGTGAAACTTCAGTATACCAAGTTAAACAAAATAAATATATGATTTTTCACATTTAATGGATATATTCAAGTAATATGGGATAAAACGAATTTAATTCCTGGATCACATACATTTACAATATTTTTTTATAATTACTCATGGTAAACTTTGATTTACTGAAATGTAGATCATTCATAATCATAATTACAATTAGGTAATAATTTGCAATTCCATTTTAATTTTTACTCTTACCGTATACAGGATAGAAACAGGATATAGCATAAGGATAACTGAAATAGCGGAAGTATTAAAATCACATCTGAATATATAAGAAGTATATTTTGGAGTCAATTGGCAAATTATTAATGCTGCAAGGTAAAAAACATGCTTTATAAAAAAAATACCACGTTGAGACCTTGAAAATATGATAGTATTAAATAAACAATATCCCAATTAAAACCATTTTAATTCTCATGTGATTATTGTTGTTGATGTTTAACAAAGAAAGGGCAAGTCAACATCCATTAATTCATGATTTAGTTGAATTTTCTTCAACTTGTGTGCTCTAATAACTTTTTTATTTATAACTTTTTAATAATTAATATTATTACTTCAATTTATGTGGCAATTAATCATCAAATAATTTTTTATTTATAATTTTAAATTCAAATATATTTTTTATCAAATTGAATTCAAATATCTTACTTCAATTTATTTGATGCCTATTTTAGTTGAGCTATTTTGATTTGGAACTACTGTATTATTTTTTTGTTGACCTTTATGTATTCTCTCTAACAAAATTGCTATTTATGTACATGACTTTGATCATAGCGTAATGAAAAGGTGAGTGACTTTAACAATTGACACATACTCAAATAGAAACTTTAATAGATTTTCAATTGACTCCATAAGTTCTGATTACTGAATCGATATAACAACGTAATGTGAGGAATGCATAGAGATCAATGTATCTGACACAATATAAGCAAAAATGTGCATTAATTAAATAAAATATTGATTGATACAGAATGATCATAGGCTACTATTGGATAGTTAAACACTACGATTGCCCTTTCGTTTAGGTGACACACCAAATGTAAGTCTCTCACGAAAATCATTGAGCACCATGATTGACCAATAATAGACTTCTGAAATTAAATTCCACATTTGTGAAGAATCGTTAATGTCTGGTAAAAGAATAATTTTTTATTGATGCAGATTATATTAATAAATAGCCTCATCGATCTGAAAAGCAGGGGAAATTAAGAAGAAAGAAATCAATATCAAAATGAGGAGAAAGTAACATGATCTCATGCAATTACCATAATCTCATTCCTAAATAGATATTACAATCAGCAATTACCATGATCTCATGCAATTGCCATAATCTCATTCCTAAATAGATATTACCGAAATCAACATGATCTCATGCAATTATCATAATCTCATTCCTAAATAGAAGAATACTTAAAAGAAATTAACATGATCTCATGCAATTACCATAATCTCATACATTAAGAGATATTACAATCAGTCCTTACCATGATCTCATGCAATTACCATAATCTCATAAAATTTTAATAGATATTACAATAATAGAATTTTACCCTTGATTTCATGCAATTACCATGATCTCATGGAATTACCATAAAACTATATAAATATTACCATGATCCAGTGCATGTCATAACAATTACAATGATCTCATGTCAATCGATCATAATTGCATATCACACACCCAATTGAACTTTACCCCCTAATTGACTCAGTTACTCAGCCATATCACGGTAATCATTCTTGAGAACAATCACCTAGGCGAAGTTTACTAAACAAATAATATCTGTGTGTTATCTTGCCAATCAGAATTTCATAACTCACAAACACTAGTCAATTGAAATTTAAGCTTCACTGTTTCATTTCGCCTATAAATACTAGGTATATTCATTGGTCTAAATATAGTATTCTTATTTCCTCAGGTTTCATCTAACTGAAAAGCCTGCACCTACTCCAAAGTACATTTATTCCCCATTATTAAATTATTATATCATTCTAGCAATTATGTAATGCTTTCATTTTTTTTAGATTTTGGCAAGAATGAAGATGTCTAGGCTCAATGATTTGGATTCTAGCAAAGAGACATGGGCGATTACAGTTCGAGTAATGAGGAAATAGCAAGTTCCTAGGAAATCCCTCCATTTTCTCCCTGGGAGTTGTCAATGATGCTGATGGACGAAGAGGTTTTTTACCTTTAAAAATTACATGAGTTAAACATCTTACTACTTTAAGCATTATGATTCTCTTCTAAACCTATTACCTTAAATGTTTATGGCTTAGAGGACTAGGATTGAGGCATTTGTAACACATAAGTCTTTGGAACGTTATCTCAGATCCCCTGCTGAGGGAAATGTATATCATTTTGAAAATTTCAAACTCCTAGACAATAATGATGATTTTATAGTGACTACCCATAGTTGGAAGCTACACTTTCACCCTGCAACTTATAGCAAGGCCTCTTCTGTTAATATCCAGGCAGATTAATACAATTTTGCCCCAATAAAGGACATTGCAAGTCATGTGGCTGAAAATGTTGAATTCATAGGTATAAAATTCACTCATGTGTATTTTGTTTCGTAATAGTTAAACTATTTTGTGCATAAGTTTATTGGGACATTTATAAAAATGGAGACATATTTTTTAGATGTCAAAGGATAGAGCGGGGAAAACGGGCTAGCCTGATCCGGCCCATTTCTATGCGGGTTGGGAATATCACAACCCGACCCGACCCGTATTAGAATCGGGCCAGCACGAACCGACCCGAATTTCTAGCTATGTTATTTAAAAAAATTAAAATTGAATATTAAATCAGTAAAGCAAGCATAAAAAATTTGTGACAACATCATTTTCCAACAAATTAAATGAACAATTTATTTGTCTAAATTTCAAAACTATAATGTAAACAAATTCAAAATAGTTTATAACGTTCAAAAATCCTTAACATTAGTCATTAAACTATATATCTTCATTGGCCCGTTCTCTATCCTTAACATATATCCATTGGCCCGTTCAAAGATCCTTATATATCCTTAACATTAATCATCTAATTTTCTAATAATTAAACTATATACTATTTAATCTCAATTAAAAAAAACTATATACTCTTTAATCTCTAATTTTGTCTTTTTTGTTGTTACCTAACAACAAAGCTAAAATATATATAACATATTACAATGTCAAAGGACTCACTTCTTTTTCATTCCACGTGGGAAACCTCATATGTAAGAACATATATTCATGACCTCGACGATAATTTCTTCCTCATACATTTAATATATACCTAAACTCACATATTTACGTTACACACACTTCATAAAAAATCAGAAACCTCCCATACGTCAAAACAAAACCTAAAAACAAATTCAAATTGAACATGAAAAGAAAGAAGAAGACGTGAAAGAATGGAAGAAAGAAGATGAGTTTTAGTTTTAGAAGAAAAAGTAGATAATATCTTTTGGGGAAAAAGTAAGCGGGCCAAATCGGCAACCCGGTGGGCTAGCCCGACGCAACCCGATTTAATCGGGTTAGCACACCAACACGACCTGATATAAGTGGGTCCCAATTTCTTGGGCCCGACCCAATTTTTTAAAGCGGGTTGGGTTGAACCCAGCGGGCCGGGTTGGAAATTCCAGGCTCTATCAAAGGATTTCTTCAGGCTTTTAGTGACTTGACAGAGCAAAGAAGGGAATATGACAATACAGTCATGCTTAACTTAGCAATGGCTGACAGAGAGTAATATATTATTTTTTCCTTATATTTTAACATAGTCTTCCTCTTATTTGTTCGTTGTCTGGATTGGTTTGTTTTTAAAGAAAACTCTCTCTGCCTGTTCAGTGAAAATGCCATTAATGTTTCTCTCTATGGCATCACTACCCAAGAAGCATTTGACTCTAAAACAGATGAATTGAAGTTACCTATAGTAGTTTTATTGAGGTTTGCAAAGATCATTAAGAGAGAAGGTACCAAAATGTTATGTCCTCTTTAAAATGCTCTTGTTCGATTAATATTATTACAAAAATGTTCTGTTCGAATGTCTTTACCACTTTAGTTGATATTTCTGAGTCTACAAAGTTAGATGTCATATGTAAGTTTCTCACATGTTGTAGTAGGAAGTGATTTGATGAACATATCTACTTGATTATTACTTTACCGGATTTGTTGGATATCAACCATGTTTGTAGACATCACGAGTGAAGAAGAATTTTTTCGAAATGTGCTTAGTTTTGTTTCCTTTAATGTAGTCTTCTTTGAGTTGGAAAATACATGTTATATTATCCTCGTATATGACTATCATGCTCCTTTTAAGTAAATATAAACTTCAAATAGATTATGCATGATGTATTAATGAACTCGACCACACACACTCTTGACTTGCTTTGTACATTGCAAGAATTTTTGCATTGTTAGATGTTATTGCTGATATGGTTTGAGGATTAATGTCTTCCTGCAATTATTGTGTGTTCATCTATTGGTTCATAATATTTTATCGTTATAGGTGCATGATGGTCTTATTATTGAGATAAAAGCTCGGAATCATATTCCAATAGACAATAAACGCAGTCATCATAACATAAGATATTTGTGGGTATTTTGATTTAAAAAAACAAAATATTCTTTTGATTTATTTATAAAAGATAGGTTTTTTATGACTTGTGAGATGATTTAAATTTTAATTTGATAATTTTTTTATTACTTGTATAAAGTATTTTAGTTACAAAATATGTGTGGTAGATTTTTTTTATTCTTGTTTTTATTATGTGTGGATTAGAATGATTTGGGAATTCAGTTTATTTATTTTTATCATTATTAAAATTTAGAAAAGTAAATATCATGGGAAGTAATATGATATTTTGTGATGTATGAAAAATAGCCATTTGTCATATTCATATTTTAAAACATGAAAACCAAGACTATTTGAGGTAAGTTGTACTTAAATTTATGTTTATGTGTGTATGTTTATGTTTAAACTTATGTTTATGTTTAGACTTATGTTTATGCTTATATTTAATACCATGTTAACTAATTTTCAGTCAACATTTTTAATGAAAACATTTTACTCCCTTTCTTTATCAACTCTCACTCTCTGCTCTATCCCATTTATTTCCCATTTAGTTAGAATAAATATAGCAAAAAATTGTCATTATGTGATTTGTATAAAAGGAAATGATAAACTTAATAAAAATTAATGTACTCAAGTTGGATGACATTTTGTAATTGATGGGTATTTTGATGACCTCATCTGTTATATTCAATCACTTCCCGTTTTCCTTTCCTGAAATGTGGTTGTGGCATGCAAACTGCGAACATGCCTTGTGACTTGATGAAGGGGAGATTAAGCCATTTTGAGTTTCCTCATAACCACATTAAGGGGTTGATAAGGATGTTTCAGCTCAAGATCAAAGGAGAGAGTTTGGAGGAGAACAAGCCTCTCTCCAATTAAGATTAGTACTTGTTGTTGTTTATACACATCCCACCATATCATATAAGGAAAACAAATATATTAAAAGAGAAAAAATGTTAATGAGTAGTGACACATTACTATTTAAAGTACAAGTAATTCTTATCATATTGCTCTATGTGAATTGTCTTCACTACTTTATCAATTTGGTTGGGCACATTTAACAATGGATGAACGTAGACTGCGAATCATACGTCATAGAATATTGAACTACTTTTGATGATATATGTTATTCAAAAGATGTTTAATCACATGATGTTTGGTGTGACTATATATAGCACTAGAAGCATACAATATCGGTCATATATCCTTAATTTCCACAGAAAAAGAAGAAACTTAAAAGAGATGGTGCATCATAGTGACCAAACTTGTTTTAATCAAACTAGAATGAATAGAGATACATTTTTTCGTCTTTGTAGCATGTTAGAGACGATATTTGGCCTTAAATCAACCCGTCACATGTTAGTGGATGAGCAAGTTGCAATTACTTATCATGTCAAGAATAGGGTCATTCAATTCAGATTCGGGAGGTTAGCTGAAATCATAAGTCGATATTTCAAGATAGTGTTAAAAGCGATGCTTCGTCTCCAAGGTGAGCTATTTAAAAAAACTGAGACAATTCTTGAAAATTCAAACGATGACCGATGAAAATGGTTTAAGGTCAACACCCATGAATCTATATTTCTAAGTCATATTTAATTGTTATATGACTTACCTTTTATGACTAATAATTGTAGGGATGTCTTGGTGCAGTTGATGGAATTCACATAGAAATTCAAGTACCTGCAGAAATAAAAGGGAGGTACCATAATAGAAAGGGATGATAAGCGTGGCTGTCACCCAAGAGGGGGGGGGTGAATTGGGTGAGGGAATAAAACTTTTAAATCTTCTTTTCGAAAGACTGCTTGTGCTTGGTGATAATATTTACGAAGTAGTGGTATGCACAAGTCAGTATGTTATGTGATGCAAAATAGAATGTTTGAATGTAAATTTATGCACACATAAATTTATCCTGGTTCGGTCACCCAGACCTACATCCAGTCCCCAGGCTCCACCTGAGATTTTCAATCCACTATTCTTGTTTAAACCGGGCACAAGAGAAGCCTTTACACTTTAGGTTTTACCAGCACGGGTTCACCTAACAACCCACAGGTTTTACAACGGGTTCACCTGCAAACCTTACAAATGCAAGTTTTACGGGCTAACTTGCAACCTATGGAGATTTAGAAAACTTCTAAATGCTCCCCCTTACAAAATGTAAGATTACAATTATGTTCACTCTATGAACTGATTGTGCTAAACACTTAAGCTCAAAACTAACTCTCTCTAAGAGTGGATGATGTTACTCACTTAAGTACAATAGAATCACTCTCTGAAAAATATCACAAATCTGGATCTGAGAGTAGTAGAAGATGTATAGAATGAAGAATATGATATATCAGATACTTTGCTCTGTTCTCTCTTTTTCTTCCATGCTTCTCTTCTAAATGAATGTCTCTTTTATATTCGGCTTCATAGGCTTCGGTGGCAGGTTGAATATGAACGTTTGAATAGAGCCGTTAATCCTATGTTACCGTTGAGAAGTACATCTTCATTAATGCTTAGCAGGGTTGACTTGCTTTATCTCTGAAAAGTAGTCCTGACACCTCTGCTCTGACAAAAGCATTCTGACACTGCATCTCTTGAACGTTTAGATATTCTGATTGCTTGCGAAGCAATTTCTCATCCGGAAGCAACCTTACTGAGTGTGCTGCACTTGAACGTTAGTTTAGCAATATAATCATATAGTCTCATGCAGTGGGTGTTCCTTAAGTCTAAGGTGTATCCGGAAGCACTTCTACATCCGGAATTAAATTCACTCGATGAGGGATTTAGTTCACCATGACTTGCTCTCGCTTAGTCTATTTCATTCCTAACAGTCAGCGCTAGTCACTGAGCTATCGGAAGCACTTTTACTTGACGTGGTGAACTCACTGACGCTTAGGGTTATATTTCTTTTATCAGCCTGTGCCAGTCTAAAACTAACAGGAAGTGCTTTCACTTGGCGAAGTAGACTCACTGACGCTTGGGGTGATATCAATTTTATCGCTCTGCGCCAGTCTAAGTTTAACAGGAAGCACTTCCCCTTCCGGTTGAATCATAGCTTAGTCTTAAGGTTTGTGTACTTAATGTTCATGGACTAAGTTATTTCCCCAGTGATTTACTTGCTGACGCTGGGGGATGAAAACATTCATCCGCATGCGCAAGTCCTAATCTATCCGGAAGTAAATCCTCATCCGGAAGCACTCTTTCTTGGGATCCTATGTTATCCTATTGCTTCCTAGGCACTTGGTCTAATCCTCTATATTTTAGTCTTCATCAAAACTTAAGATTCTAACATTCTCCCCCTTTTTGATGATGACAAACCTAGTTTTATCGATTAAGTTCCTAAGGAAGGATTAGCAAGAGAATAAAAGCAATGGATAAGAACAAGTAACTCAGACAAATATTATTGACAAGCAGAAGTTACAAGTCAGAGTTATACAATTAAATAACATATACAAGTAAGGAATGTATACAAATAAATTTCACTAAATACGAATGAAAATATGCATGAAAACAAAATCAACAGAAATATTTGGATTGGGGGTTAGAGTTTGTGTTTCTTTTTCTTTTCCCTCTCTTTCTGCCTCTCTTCATCTTCTCTTTGCTGTTGGGCTATCTCAGCCTCACGCTCATTCTGGTTTATCTGGGCAATGATCTCTTGAAGCTCTTTTTCATCTTTTCCCTTCTGATCCTCTCTGATTCAATGGACTCCTCGTATGCCCTTTTCATGTTCTCTACTTCTTCATACCCAGGGAATCCTGTAGCATCGTCGAAGTAGGAGATCTCTCCATTGGGATAGTGGACAGCCCTGATTCTCACATTCCATACAGGGAAGTTGGGATCCTCCTCAACTTCCTGGGCTTTCCTTTTCCCTTTCCCTTTGCTCTTCCCTTTGCTCTTGCTAATTGGAGGAGCGGGCATGGCACTTGCTCTTTCAGCATCGAGGCAAGCCATCTGACCAAAGGATAGCTTGTCTGTGAATCCATACTTCTCAAATTCATCAGGAGTCATGTCTTCAATCTCCAATTTGACTTCCTTCAGAATTGGAACCGCTTGGACCACTGGTTTTTCTTGCACAACCTGAGCAGATGAAGTTCCTTGCTCAGGTAGGTCAGATGGAGTCTCTTCCTCAGACTCATCAGATTCAGTGGTGGCAATCAACTTCCTGGTACGTTTCCTAGCAACGGCCTTCTTTCTGGACTCACTGATTCTGGCTTCTGGCTCAGACGAGGGAGGAGGATCAGAAGATTGCTCAGATGAAGGGATCTCAGATCCTTGCCCAAAGGATGTAGGAACAGGCTTGGCTATCACAATGGGAGGATGGTTGGGTTTCTCCAGTCCCCACTTCATCCTGATCTCCTCAACAATTTCTCTACTTGTTTTAGTTGGAGGAGGCTCTGATGATGACTCAGGTTGTGAAGATTGTTCATTCTGCCCATACACAACCATATCCCATTGTGGTCCTTGCTCAGCCGCTTTCTTCTGCTGCATGAAACGGATGGCCTCTCCTCTTATAAGGCTCTCTGCACCACTCAGCCTCTGAGACTCATATGCACGACGCAGGGCGGCCGTGATATCTTCATCAATCCAGAGTGACGGCTGGCTGAGGGCATCCCTTGTGGCCATACTTAGGCGAAGAGTAGACATAACATTTCTCCCCCTTTTGTCATCATCAACAGGGGTGAGTGCCAGGGATGGAGTGGATGAGGAGGGTGGAGGTGGCTCAGGGCCAAATCTCTTAGGAGGGGAGGGTGAGAGGGTAGAGGTAGAGGATGTGGGAGAAGATAGGTGTTCAGGAGTTTGAGGAGGGTCGGGGAAGCAACTGGAGATGACAAAGAGATCCTCATAAGGATGAGTGGAGGAGTATTCTTTGTAGTTGGTGGAGTCAGGGGTAAAGGGTAAATGGTCATCGGAGAGTGGTTGAAGGCGGGGATACTCGCCGTATGGTTGGCTGAGGGGGTGAATGGCTGTTTTAGATCCTATGGGTTTAGGGCTTGGATGGGTAGGGTTGGAGAAGCGGAGTGGAGAGCGTGTAGGGGCACCTGGTCGTGTAGGAATGGGCGAGGATGAGGATGAGGAAGGTGAGGATGAGAAGTTTCTAGGAGAATGGCGTGGAGAGTTGTGAGGTGAGTCTTGGGTTTGGTGGTCATGGGTAGGTGAAGGTTGGGATTGTTGGTCATTGTTGGGTGATGGTGGGGCTTGTTGGTCATTTTGTGGTGGAGGCTGAGGTTGTTGAGTGTTGGGCAGAGGAGGAGGTGGTAGTTGAGGGTGATTAGGAGGAGGAGGAGGGTTTTGAGGAGGAGGAGGAGGTGGTAAGTTACCTTGTGATGAAGGTTGGGGAATTTGTAGGTGCTGGAGGATGAGGTCTAATTTTGCATCCACCCTGGCAAGGTGATTCTCGAGTTGTCCTACTCTGTCCTCGAGCCGCTGGATCCGCTCCCCTTGGTGCTGGAAACCAGCTTCACATTCAGCACGGAGAGGACCCACCAAGGACTCAGTCAATCTGAGGAGGAGCTCTTCCTTTACTTCCTCGGCAAAGGCCCTAACAGAGGCTGGCACTCTTGCAACACGACTTGGCCCAGCATGTGAGTCCACTTCTTGATCCCCTGCACCAGATGTAGAGGGGACTGAAGTCTGAGAGGCGCTCTCGGCCTGTGATCCTGAGCGAGTGGGCCTAGCAGGCTTGATGTACTTGATCCCCATCCTTGCCATATTGGTTGCTCCCACAGGCTTACACTTGACATTCTCTTCTTCCACAGCAGATGTAGCCTTGATCAGATGCTTCTCAAGGAGGAAGGCAATGATGGTGGGATAGGGAAGATAACCTGACTTGTCATTGTTTAACCAGCGCTGAAGCTCTAGGCATATCAACTGCCCAGGGTTGAAAGGCTTGCGCGAGAGGAGTCTAGGGAACCAAGGGTTGTCCAGCAGTGTGAACTCGTTGAAGTTGCCTCCCTTATGAGTCATTATCCGGGAGTAGACGTAGTACAAGAGCCTGTTAGAATCAGACATCTTGGACACCTTCTTGTTATTGGTGCCATACAACTCCTCGAGTTCCTCCTTGCTGTACTTGTGAGACTCAGGGTAGATCCATTCATTCATATCCTCTTCTGTGATTCCCATCATCTCATTCAAGGTTCTCCAAGTGAACCTGAAGGTTCTTCCTCTTACAGTGGCAGTGAAGGAGAGTTTGTGGACTTGCTCTTTCCCATCCACCTTCCTGTACTTAGCTCTGCCAGAGAGGGATTGGAAGAAGACTCGCAGGACGTTGACGTTGTAGTCCTGGTTGATGCCTAGCCAAGGCATGTACTTTTCCAAGTAAGGGCGCAAATGGGGAAACCCTAGTTCATCAATCTTCTCCAGGTCGATGAACAGCCCTTGGTTGAAGTAGGGGACGGACGTCTCAAATTTGGCAGTAATTGGCTCCAATGCCCCTTCTCTGTATACTGTAGGGTCGTCTTCTTCAACCCTTTGCCTCTTGGAAGAAGGCTCCTCAGCAAATTGAACCTTCTTCTTCTTTCCTTTCCTCTGAGCATCCTTCTCTTGTTCAGAAACCACTGACTGTTCTACTCGACCAGAAGTTCCAGGCTGACCCTGAACGTTTTCATCATGTCCCTGTGATTGCCCAGAACCTTCATGGCGTTCATGATGTTCTTCATGATGTTCTTCATGGTGCCCAGATTTACCAGAATGCTTGTGAGTGGATTTCCCAGATTTCGACTTGTGTTTCTGGGAAAAAGAGGTTTTCTGGGTGACTGGGTTGGATTCATGAGATCCGGCCATTTTTATATGAATGTTGTAGTAATAAAAAGGATGAAATGCGAGAAGTGTGTAAAGAAAAATGAAGAACACAATGGAGAAGATGAAGAGACTTTTCAGAGAAAATGATGCGAGTGAAAAAGATGCAGTAAAAAGTGAAAATGAAAAATGACTTCTATTTATAGATAAAACTTCTGAGGATAAAATGACATCTTCTTTCAAATTTTCACATTGGGTAACGTAAAGTTTTAAGTTGGAACGACACACCTGATGACACGTGTTGTTTCAATTAGTCAGAGAAGGCACAACGTTTCATAGAGGGAGTTGAAACGTTTCTGAAGTGACGTGTCTCTTTGTTTGACACTGGCGCTCTGACTTGCAGTATTTCAACACTCAGTCCCAGCAAGTAATCATCCGGAAGTGGTTTTGCTTCCGGTTATACAGGCGCTCTTGGTTGCCTTGAGTAGTCATTCAGCGTCAGCACGAGAGCATCCGGAAGTAGTTTTGCTACCGATTGTACTTACTTAAGATTTAACATTGAGGGACCTGCAAAAACTTAAGGTTGGCACTTCGATGCCTAAATTAGCACAGTTGGCAGGTTTTAAGTACAGATGTTTGCTGAGCATTTAAACTTCATCTTAACATTCCCTAATGTCTCTTTATAAGGATAAATTAATCAACCCTCAGTGATAGTTTCATATAACAAGAACATTAATAAAGTGAAAACATATTTTGAAAATTTTGTTCACAATTTCACATAGTTTCACTCTCAAGTCATGAACTTTACTCATACTCTTCTGGATAAATACCAGTGATAGTACAGGGAGTATAGAACAGATTGCATATTTTTCAGAGTTTCATAAACATGTATAATTCGATAAATATGCCCTAAGAATGTTCATGCTAGATTATGAAGATATGAAAATTGTCAACACTATGAAATTCTAAGAGCCTTAGGTTTTAACAATCCTTGCATAAATTGATTCAAGGCAATTCTTAAGACTTCTTAAGGTTGTTCGATAAGAGAGACTTTCTATTTAAAATCTACAATAGAAGGAGTAAGGGACAGAAATGCTCATGTAAGATTGGCGAGATTTCCTCAAGATTATGTTCAGAACTGCCATTTCTTCTCATCTTGATAACGAGCATACTTGTTGATATTCTCTCTTGTGCATCCACATCGATCAAGCTTTCATAATTAAAGCTATATTTGCGTCAAGTAGTAGTTTGTTTGATCTTGGCATGTGGTGTTTGATCTTTTCAATTTCAGGAGCAGTAGCACTCGGAGCCCAGTATGAACAACAGCTCATTCAGATTTGATACATTGCTCAGATCAGGTATGATCATGAAAATTGTTGTTCCTTCGGATCTTCTTTCCTACAAAATAAAAAATGATTCCTTTTTCTCTATTCAGTATCCAGACTTGGATCTGACTTGTCAGTTTGTAGGAAATATGTGATTCACATGCACCTAAAGATTATTCATTATGAATATGGCATTGCAAATCAACTATGACTATATGCACATGGTTATACATGGTTTCTGATAAAGATAGTCATAAATAGTATGTAGAGTATGAACATTGTGTGAATTTCCTTATTAGCCCTATAATGTTCATGCTTATGATGCTTGTTGTAAAATCTCAATATGTCCGTCTAACATTTGCATAGGAGATTTTACTGTTGCATGCTTCAACCTTAAATAATCCCTTGCTTACCCAAGGAGATCTTTTATACTTATCCTTGGCCTGAAGCACTTTCTTAGGAGAGACAGGATTCGCAGGTTTTCTCCATGTGAGTTGAGACATCCTCTCTCTCTTGTCCTTTTCAGGATAGTTGAATGGAACTCTGTGATAGCTTATCCCTGAGACAAGGTCTTTGTTCCTTGTGGTAGCGCACTGCTTCTTATGATTGAACCAGGTAGTTGCAGCAGTGACATCACCACGAGTTCTCTTCTTTGGGACAAGAGGAACTCTTGATCTTTCCTGCACAAGTAAGGCACTAGAAGGGAGTTTTGGTACCCATTTGTACTTGGGTCCTACATAGTTAGCACTGGACCTTACTTGTCCTTTGGGGATCCATATATATTTATTCCTCACATTTAAATTTCTCTTAAAATTGCATGTGTGAGAAATGTGACCAGTTCTACCACAATAATGACAGATAATGGGATGATGTTCAGAATCAGATTTCTTATCACTATTATGGTGGTCAGTTTTCTTTTCAAAGACTCTATATTTATTAACTTTTGAAATCTCAGGGTCTTTTGAAAAATCTTCTTTTATGAGTGGGACTTTGGACTCCTTGGTTGTAGAAGAAGGAATAAGTTCCTCAAGTTCCCTATTCCTTTTTCTTAAGCCTAGAACTTCTTTTGCAAGTTTACAGAATTCATTATGTAGCTCATTATACATATCTTGCAATTCAGAAGTTTCAAGTTTAGGTACCTCATTTTCTTCAGCTTCTGAATCTTCTAGGCGGAGATCCACACTCTCTTTGCTGATACTAGCTTCCACTACATCACCATCCAGTAGCTCATCAAAGGTGGATTCACAGGGAGCACATAGTGAGCTTTGGACAGCCTTAACTTCAAGAAATTGATTAGAAGCATACATAGTATCAAGAGTGTTCCAAATATCTATAGCCCTAGAGCAATGTTTAATTTTCTGGTAATCATTGTCAGATAAACTTTTGTGCAAAATTTGCATTGCTCTAAGGTTTAAGTAAAATAAACTTTTGTCCTCTTCTGTCCAATTTACTTTTGGTTTGAAATCAGAGTCCTTTTCAAAGACATCCCACATTTTGAAATCAGTGGATAGTATAAAACTTTTCATCCTACCCTTCCATAAGTAAAAATCAGCATTTTCTAATACGGGTGGGATAGTATGGTCAAAACCTTCAAAACACATTTTGTAACCCAAGTCGGCCTAGGTCTTTGCACTTGAGATCGTTGGATCCTTTAAACAAGTGACCTTGCTCTGATACCAAATGATAAGCGTGGCTGTCACCCAAGAGGGGGGGGTGAATTGGGTGAGGGAATAAAACTTTTAAATCTTCTTTTCGAAAGACTGCTTGTGCTTGGTGATAATATTTACGAAGTAGTGGTATGCACAAGTCAGTATGTTATGTGATGCAAAATAGAATGTTTGAATGTAAATTTATGCACACATAAATTTATCCTGGTTCGGTCACCCAGACCTACATCCAGTCCCCAGGCTCCACCTGAGATTTTCAATCCACTATTCTTGTTTAAACCGGGCACAAGAGAAGCCTTTACACTTTAGGTTTTACCAGCACGGGTTCACCTAACAACCCACAGGTTTTACAACGGGTTCACCTGCAAACCTTACAAATGCAAGTTTTACGGGCTAACTTGCAACCTATGGAGATTTAGAAAACTTCTAAATGCTCCCCCTTACAAAATGTAAGATTACAATTATGTTCACTCTATGAACTGATTGTGCTAAACACTTAAGCTCAAAACTAACTCTCTCTAAGAGTGGATGATGTTACTCACTTAAGTACAATAGAATCACTCTCTGAAAAATATCACAAATCTGGATCTGAGAGTAGTAGAAGATGTATAGAATGAAGAATATGATATATCAGATACTTTGCTCTGTTCTCTCTTTTTCTTCCATGCTTCTCTTCTAAATGAATGTCTCTTTTATATTCGGCTTCATAGGCTTCGGTGGCAGGTTGAATATGAACGTTTGAATAGAGCCGTTAATCCTATGTTACCGTTGAGAAGTACATCTTCATTAATGCTTAGCAGGGTTGACTTGCTTTATCTCTGAAAAGTAGTCCTGACACCTCTGCTCTGACAAAAGCATTCTGACACTGCATCTCTTGAACGTTTAGATATTCTGATTGCTTGCGGAAGCAATTTCTCATCCGGAAGCAACCTTACTGAGTGTGCTGCACTTGAACGTTAGTTTAGCAATATAATCATATAGTCTCATGCAGTGGGTGTTCCTTAAGTCTAAAGTGTATCCGGAAGCACTTCTACATCCGGAATTAAATTCACTCGATGAGGGATTTAGTTCACCATGACTTGCTCTCGCTTAGTCTATTTCATTCCTAACAGTCAGCGCTAGTCACTGAGCTATCGGAAGCACTTTTACTTGACGTGGTGAACTCACTGACGCTTAGGGTTATATTTCTTTTATCAGCCTGTGCCAGTCTAAAACTAACAGGAAGTGCTTTCACTTGGCGAAGTAGACTCACTTACGCTTGGGGTGATATCAATTCTATCGCTCTGCGCCAGTCTAAGTTTAACAGGAAGCACTTCCCCTTCCGGTTGAATCATAGCTTAGTCTTAAGGTTTGTGTACTTAATGTTCATGGACTAAGTTATTTCCCCAGTGATTTACTTGCTGACGCTGGGGGATGAAAACATTCATCCGCATGCGCAAGTCCTAATCTATCCGGAAGTAAATCCTCATCCGGAAGCACTCTTTCTTGGGATCCTATGTTATCCTATTGCTTCCTAGGCACTTGGTCTAATCCTCTATATTTTAGTCTTCATCAAAACTTAAGATTCTAACAAGGGAGACATAACTACCAATGTTTTTGGTGTTTGCAGTCCGTCGTGTCAGTTCACATTTGTATATGATGGGAGGGATCTGCAGTTGATAGTAGAATATTAAAGGATGAAATCACTCGACCCAATGGTTTTAGAGTCCCTATAGGAAATTATTACCTTGTTGATGCTGGATACACAGATTGTGAAGGTTTCCTCGCTCCATATAAGGGACAGCGATACCACTTAAGTGATTGGTATAATGGAAGGCATCCGGAATCTCCCCAAAGAGTGTTTCAATATGCAACATTTATCTGCTAAGAATGTTATTGAACGAGCATTCGGGATCTTAAAAATGTGTTGGGCAATATTGAGGGAACCATCATATTACCCTATTCAAATTCAAAATAGATATATAGTTGCTTGTTGTCTATTGCATAATCTCAATTGCGCCTGAATTTGATGAAATGGATCAAACAAATCCACAACAGGATAATAATCCCATATTACCCATGGAACCATTAGTTCATTGGAGAAGAAAAGACATAATATGGAAAATGACATGTTTAATTCTTTTAGAGCCCATATGAATTCCCTTGCAGAGGCTATGCCTGTTTGTGCACACTTTTAAGCAAGTAGATTCCTTGAAATTAGATTAAAATGAGTGTTCATCGTCCTTTTTCCATTCAATGATGACATTAGGGACATTGACAAGATAAATTATTCCCTTCATATGTGTTATTCATAACAAGTAGCATATATTAGTGAATGTTCATCTTTTGATTTTGTGTTACTTATGATATTCTCAAGTATTATGAGAGTAATCCCTTTATGTAATGTTAAAAACTTTCACACAAAGTCGTTATATGAAAAGTTTGAACAAATGTCATATAAGTCATTTTACATGAGAAATAAATGAATTATCCTTTATTATATATAGATAATTAACTCCCACTAATCTAATGATATAGACAAGATCATGATGTTTTCAATTTAATCATGTGTGTGACTACATCATGATACCTTTATCACTATGTGAGATTTTTTTGGGTGAGATTATCTCTGTTGTGAGATTTGATCATGAAGAAGCCTCCTTAATTTTGCTAAGTGAAATCCCTTCTATTATCCAAAAATAACCTCACCATTAATTCACATATACCTTTCCTCATGTACAAATGGAAAGATATTAGTTATATCCCACCTTAACATAGCCATTAAACCTTTTGAATATATGAAATGAATCATTCCTCAATATAGGAGGTTACCTTATCAAATTCCTTCGTTAAAGAGAAACTACAATAAAACAACATCTATGCTAATGTTGTATACTAGCAATTTCACGACTATCCTAAATTGTTTTTATTATTTGATCTCACATGTCTACCATGTGATAATGTCTTCATTTGGAATTATTTCCTTTATTGATGTGAAATAGTTTGCTCTTAATATTTATGTTCAACTCAATAAGCGTGTGTGTGCATGATGGGGAGAAGGTGAATGTGTGGAGCTAGAAAAAGAAAATGTTTAATTTTATTTTATTCAGAAGGATATTTTGGAATTTTCATGTTTAATCTTATTGCTTCTCAAGTGTTAACTTAACGTCATTTTTTGGTGTAGCTGTTTGACCATCACAAAATTGATTATCATAATACTCCCTCTGGTCCTAAATATATGACCTAATTGATTTTTTTTGGAAAATCCTTAAAAAAGCAAAATAAGTTAATTATAAATTGATTTACCTAATTTTTTCCCTTAAACTAGTTTATTTTACCTATAAACTAATGGATAATTTAAAAATATATCAAATATGTCATCATTTAATAACCTATTTCGCAACCTTAATCTCTCAAAAAAAAAAAGTCAATTAGGTCCTATATTTAGGACCGGAAGTAGTACTTCATGTAATTCTCGTAAGTTGTCATCTCATCCTGCATCTTTCTCAGATCATAACACAACTCTTCAACAAAGACACCTTCATTTTCCTCAGGATCACAAATCTCGGCTGCCTATTTTCCCTATGGAGCTGTCGAATTTCTCTATATATGTTCTTCTTCTGCCTCTTTCCTTACTTCTCCATCTCCTCTTCTACTATTGTTGCAAGAAATTAAAATCTCAAACATGTGTAATTTCATAGGTAATTTTGTTCCCAAATTATATACTTATATTATTTAACAGAAATTATATATTTATATCATTTAACAGAATGAACACTTTTGCGTCACTTTTAAAATTTCATGGGTAATTTTGTTAAAAAAAAGACTTTACTTGAGTATTTTTACACCTTAAAAATGCTTTAGCCATTTGTTATTAGTCAACAACATTTCCTAGGATGGTTGGAGTAATGAGTTAATGAGTTATCCCTCAATTCACTGGTCTTAGTCCAAAATCCAAAACCCCAAGTAGAGCAGAAGCATATAAATCTTCCTGATAAACCTCAGCTTCACGCCTCAAGGCTCATTTGAAGCCTCCATTCATTCATATTGGCCATGCCCATCATCCAACTCTGACATTCATTCATTTCCCTCACACACACACACACAGAAGAAGAAGAAGAAGAAGAAGAAGAAGAAGAAGAAATGTGGGCTTCAAAGCTCGCCCTCCACGGAATAGGAATAGGAAGCGCTCTCTCGCGTGCCCCTCCAACTCTGCCTCCCAACCCTCCCTCTCTTCCCTTCCACAAACTTCCTCTACGCTTCCAACGCTCCTCTTTCTCCGCCGCCGCCGCCGCCACCGCCACGGACGACACTAGCAGCGAAACCCTTCCCCTGCTTCTTCATCCGTGGCCAGAGTGGGTCTCTTTCATTGACCGCTTGAAGACTAAAGGTTATCTCGCTTCCGCTGAAGTTGACCCTTCTACCCCTTCTACTACCACTTCCACCTCCAGTGATAATAATATTAATATTAATATTAATAATGATAATAATGTTTACGGCAACATCAACCTTCTCAAGAATGCCTGCCTCACCTTCGCACGTGACCGCTATGATCTCCTCACGTGCGTTTCTTTCATTCTTCCTTCCTTTTTCTAATTTCAACTCTCTGTTTGCATACTTTCTAATATTCACTCACATGAACCTATAAGGATGCCCTCTTCATTCATACTATACTTGGAAGCTTAGTTTTAATATTAGCTAGCAATTCCCAGATTGGTTGTATATAAGTTGTGTGATAAATTTTTGACAGGATGTTTTTTCAGTTTTGTCGTTCAAGTAACCACTCCACTGGGCACCCTAAACTAACACCAAGTACAATTTTACCCTTAAAGTAATCAAAGTGGTCCAATTTTACCCTAACGAATGTAATGTTGACATGTGTCTTCCACATGTCAACATTACATTCGTGATAGGTAAAATTGGACCACTTTGGTTACTTCAAGGGTAAATATGGACCACTTTGTTTACTTCAAGGGTAAAATTGTACACAGTGTTTGTTTAGGGTGCCTAGTGGTCCAGATTGATTACTTGAAGAGCAAAATAGGGCCATTACTCTTTTTTTATATAGCAATTTACACTAGATTTAGTTTTTTTTATGCCTGTCAAATCTCTTAAACGGCTCATGTATTAGTGACAGCTGTTCAGTCTTGAATTATGTTGCATCTTTTGCAGATCACTTTCAGAGGAAGACATTCAAACAGTGGCAAAAGCTGGGTGTCCTAATCTTCTCAGGAAGGTTGTTAATTCAGCTAAAAGGTTAAGAGCTCACGTTGGATTAGACGAAGGGGATGTACGTTAGTTCCTTCTCTTCAGCAATATCTATGAATTAAAGTTATCATGCATATTATAGTTCTATTTAGATACTGATATTCTCACAAATGAATAAGGATTTATTTTCTCTCTTTTAAGTTTGAGAAGGCTTTCCATTGCCTTGTATCTTAGGCAAACTCACTTCTGTCCAGGTTTGTAGCACCTGCAAACTACGAGACTCCTGTGATAGAGCTTATGTGATTCTTAAAGCGCCTGAAGATGTTGGCCGAACTGTGGATGTAGTGCGTATACTTTTGAGCCATGCATTGGATTCTCAACTTATTTCTGGAGGAGGAAAACCTCCAGGAAGAGAGGATATTGAATTATCTGCTAGGAAACTTTTATCTGAGTTAGTTGAATTGAGTGAATCATCTACTGCTCCTGCACCTCCAAAGCTCCTGACAAAGCAGCTCAAGCCGAAAGAGCCGAAAGACCAATCTATATCACTGATGTCTGCTAAAGTATCTAAAGATGATGATGCAAAGTTGGGTGATTGGACATGTCCAAAGTATGTCATATTCGAGCTCATACAAACATCTTCTCATTAAGCATATTAATTTTTGTATGTTAAATCTCTTTTTCTTTATTGCATATTATTTTAGTTTTGGTATCTTGCCCTTACTTCTTGAATGTAATTAATGCTTTGAATTGATAAATATGTTGTAGTCACTCAATGTCTTCTGGCCAATTATCCCTATTTAGTGTCTTTAAGTTTGCTGACTGTTGCTTGCTTTTTTGTTTTAATGCAGATGCAATTTTTTTAATTTTGCGCGAAATACACGCTGTCTCAAATGCAACACACAGGACTTGATGAGGGTCAGTGCAAATACAGTTGAAAGGAAACAGAATGCAGTTGAAAGGAAGAAGGGTGACTGGGATTGCTCAAAGTGAGTCTGCTATGTTCATTGTCAAATAAAATTTCATTGACACTATTATAATTTACTTTCTATGATAATATCTTCACATATATAATTAAATTATTAATTAATTATGGAGTATGGAAAGAGGTTATGAAAGATAATACTAATTATTTATGAATTTAGAACCACTAGTAACAGTAGATGTAGAAAATAGGTGTGTAAATGAAAGTCGATGTATTTTAAGTAAGAACAAATTAAGACTATGATGTAGTATTTTAATTATTGTCCATACATGTTCTAGCTCTTCTGGTCACCAAACCTAACAAGTGACCTGACCATCAGATGCACACAGGATCAGCCTGTTATTGAATTCCAATCTCTAGTGCTGCTATCTATCTTTCTCCAATTCTTTTTCCATGTGTTTTTGCTGAAGGCCGATAAATTGAATCACTTCGATATATTTTCGATTTATTTATACTGTGTGTGGCTCTTTAATTGTTATGACTTGCCTACATGATCTTGAGGTACAGTTTAGTCCTGGTAGGATTGATTGCCAATGTAGATCTTGAGTGCGACCAATCACTATGTACACAAGTCATTAACAAATATTTTAGGAGAGTTAAATGTAGAAGTGTTCATTAAGAATCTGTTGCATTGGATGAAATTCTCTCAATATTATCATCATTGTTCAATATTATCATCATTTATTCACTTGATTGTCCTGGTATATTCCCTTCCCCTAGCACCTTCACCAAGTGAGGACTAGAATTGGGTTTGCCCTTTATTCACTTGATTGTCCTTCGAAATTTAGATTTGAAGATGGATGAAAATGATGAAATGTCTGCTAGGTTTTGAATGAGGTTTTTACATTGTGTGTGTGTGTGTCTTTAGAAATTGTAGACACGTCAAAGAATAATAGATTACAGTAGCTGTCACATCTTAGAAATGTCCTTTTTAATGAAGGCACTTCTAGTCCACGAAAACTTTAGGACGAGTTTTTCCGCCCAAGTGAGGATGACTATGGCTTTCAAAAGGATTGGGAAGATAATATCAATTGGGAAATTTGCATTCTAGTCTCTGGGAAGGGAAATTATTACTTGAAGGTCCCTACACATTCCAAAATAATTATCAAGTCCCTTGGGCCTTTCCTGCAATTATTTGCTTATGTGCAATGACCATTTTGCCCTTATGAAAGCATGAAAACCCAAAACATGCACAAGATAAAATTCAGGGACTTGCTACCGCGGGTGTGCCTACTTGCTACCGCAGGCTTGGGGACTTGCTACTGAAACGTTAAGTGACCAACATTCCCTCCCAAGTGTCATTCATATCTGAGGGCCCTTTAATAAAGCCAGTGACCACTTTTTGTTATTACCCCGATATGTGCCACACCATGTTTTTCAAAAACCATTTTATTCACATGGGATGGGAGGGACTAGTCAGGGACTTGCTACCGCGGGTGTGCCTACTTGCTACCGCAGGCATGGGGACTTGTTACTGTGTTTACAGATCAGCAAACCTGCAATAACTGGGAGGGAATGTTGGTCACTTAACGTCTCAGTAGCAAGTCCCCAAGCCTGCGGTAGCAAGTAGGCACATCCGCTGTAGCAAGTCCCTGACTTTTATCTTGTGCATGTTTTGGGTTTTTATGCTTTCATAAGGGCAAAATGGTCATTGCACATAAGCAAATAATTGCAGGAAAGGCCCAAGGGACTTGATAATTATTTTGGAATGTGTAGGGACCTTCAAGTAATAATTTCCCTTCCCAGGGACTAGAATGCAAATTTCCCATATCAATTTTCTTATTCCACTTTAGGCAATTCAAACATCTGTCATTTTGAGATGCTGTGGAGCTATGACCCCACATGTGATTTTATTTTCTTGATCCTTATTTTTCCCTTTGTATTGGGCAAAGCCTTGTATCATATACAAAGGAAAATTCGAATTAAGAATTGATGATAAATATGGGAAATTGAATTCTTTTTGCTTGTTGGGTATTCCTGCTGCCAAATATTTTCCCATTTTCCAAGTTCGCTGCTTATGCTGTCATATGATAATTGTGACCCATTCTCTATAAGTGATTTCTCCTGGTCTGCTGACTTTTGCTCTTTGGTTTTGTTGCAGATGCGGTTTTGTTAATTTTTCAAGAAATCAACAGTGTCGTCAATGCAAAGCAGATGGCCCAAGGAGGGCTAGTTTTGATGAAATTGAAAGGAAAAAGGGCGATTGGGATTGCCCAAGGTGAGTCTCCTTATACTGACTAGTGAAATCTCATGGATTAGTTCAATTGTTCCCCCAGGGGATGATGTCATTAAATATAAGATGGCATCTTGTACGTTGTTTGATAATACATGTTAGAATAATCTGCTCTCTAAAGCTCTGATCAAGTTCTATTTCTAATAAAGCATAAAATATGAGAAATTTCCATGGTCAGATCCTACCAGCGTATGATATCCATATAGTCAACTGAGTTTTTGTTTGCATTTTTACTTAATTCTTACTTTATTCTTTTCCCATCTTATTTTTGAATTTGTCTGCGACCAATGATCTTCAGCAACCCTATTGATTATTCATTTCGACAGTCATTCAGGCATAACTATTACTCCCTCTGCTCCATTAATATAGGATCAAGTCAAATTAATTAAGCAAATAAATTACTTTAAAGCAATTATGTTTATCATATTTTCTCCAAACCAATTTATTTGACTTACTAATTGATATACTCCCTCTGGTCCTAAATATAAGACCTAATTGATTTTTTTTAAAAATCCTATAAAAAAGCAAAATAAGTTAAATATAAATTGATTTACCTAATTTTTTCCCTTAGATTAGTTTATTTTACCTATAAACTAATGTATAATCTAAAAATATATCAAATATGTCATGATTTTATAGCCTATTGCACAACCTTAACCTCTCCAAAAAAAAAGTCAATTGGGTCTTATATTTAAGACCGGAGGTAGTATAATCTAATGACAAGTAACAAATATTATGATTAAGTAGCTTATTTTAGCTTCTTTAGTCTTCCCAAAATAAATCAATTTCATCCTGTAAGAAGGAACATGGGGAATAACTATAATGCGTTACATGCTATAATTTACTAGTAAAATGTGCTCTCAGAAATCTTCTTTGCCCCTCTGCTGTATATTTAAATCTCTTTAGTTTAAAATGTTTATGATTATTCCATCTGGCAAACACTTTTCAACTTAAGGCCAGAATATGGATGAATGCCCAAGTATATATATCCCTTTGATGACCTTGTGTTCATCAACTTTTTGTGATCTCAGTTCTGTTATGTTGATGAATACACTCATGATTAATTCCGGTTCTCATTGATCTTCTTGTGCGTAGGTGTGAGTTCTTGAACTTTGCTAGCAAGAAGAAGTGTTTGCGCTGTTCAGAGACAAGGCCCATGGGATCTCTTGGGGATTGGTACTGTCCCAAGTGAGTATCCATCATCTTTCTAAGTTTCACAAAACTAGACCATAGTGTTTATGCAGTACTTTTTCTTTGGGTTCTTTTCACAAATTGGCTTTTTTTAATTGTAGGTGTGATTTCTTCAACTTTGGGAAAAACAAGGAGTGCCTAAAGTGCAATTCTCAACGCCCTCTTAAAACAACAAGGGCTAGAGGTGAGGATCATGAATGGATACGGCCCTCTTGAAATATCATTGCGTTGCCAATGGCCTTGTGGCATAATGGTAATATCCAATTGCGATTCGATCCTGCATAGAATGACTTGTACTTTTTTTGTCGCATAAAATGACTTGTACTAAGCAATGAGGAAAAATATGTAGTAAATTTTTATTTGTATTTCAGTATTTCTGATAAAAAGAATTATTTGTATAAATTTTAGATAATTTTCTTGTTCTTTTTTTTCCTGACCAGCGATAATTTTCCATGGTCAGCTCTTCGCCTCTTTCCATTTCAGTTTTTTAAATACTACCTCCAAGTCCTAAGTATAGGACCTAATTGACTTTTTTTTGGAGAGATTAAGGTTGCGAAATAGGTTATTAATGATGACATATTTAATATATTTTTAGATAATCTATTAGTTTATAGGTAAAATAAACTAGTCTAAGGGAAAAAATTAGGTAAATCAATTTATAATTAACTTATTTTTTGTTTTTTTAGGATTTTTCAAAAAAGTGAACTAGGTCTTATATTTAGGACTGGAGGGAGTATATTTTTGGGCATTGTGATCCTGCAGTGACTAATTGTTTTGTACCTCGCCAATAAAGATAATGATGCGATCACATTCGCAGTCGCTTGGGAATACAATCAGATGGTTGCTTTCATATTTGTCACTACAGGCCTACAAATAGCCTAGAGCCCTTCATGATTAATTTTGGGATTTTTCAAATATTTGATTTCTTAAATGTTTGTGAAAGCAACTGAATCGTAATATTTTTAGAGATATGAATTATGAAGTATCAGTAGCTATCGTCTATCGAGTCCCATTTGAAATATATCGGCATAAGATCATGGGAAACGTATTTATGTAATTGTTATGAAATATAATATTATAGAGTGAATGTTTATAAACTCTTAATCTATGTATTCCTCGTAGATTATTTTTCTCTAAATTTTATTAACTTTGTGACTCAATAAGGAATTTCATGTAAGGAGATTATGTCATAAATTTCATTATAATTCCCTTGTAACTCCATGAATAGTCTCCAATAGCTTAGGACATATAAATAGAGGTCATTTACAAGGTATTTGGTACAATTAAATCATAAGTGAAAATGATAGTTTCTTCCTCATATTTTCTCTCATCTTACTTATTCTTTTGTTCTTTTCTTCTCCATCTATCTCTTTATTTTTATAATATGTTACCAAAACGAGTTGCTCTAAAATAATTCTGTGACAAATCTTAGCAAACTCGAGTTTACTACTACTCACATTAAATAAATTTACTTGAATGTTAATGATATTGGAAATCTCATTTTAACTAGCAAACAAGTGAGTGACCAAGATATGATTTTCCTGCCACCATCTTTATGAAGGGTTGAAGTTGAATATCTAACGGTGAAAAATCTGTTAGAATTGTGAAACAATTTGAAAGAGAAATATTAACCAAAAGCCTATTTTGACTACATTCATCAAAGACTACAAGACACTATAAAAAGCGGGCTACTTCACGGCGTTTTCTTGCAACTTTCTGGTGTTTATAACCGCGAGAATGACACTACAACTTTTATAGCAAACTCCAAAAAATCGTGCGTGAGAATGCTACTTACTGGCGTTTTTAAAAACACCGTAGAGTTAGGAAAACACCATTAAGTAAACGGGATTTAATAAAATAAAAAACCTTACCGGAGTTTATGCAAACTCTGGAAAGGTTTTTATTTTTTAAAAAACAAAACAAAAAACGTCGGTAAGTAGTATATTTTATTTTAAAAAAAAAAACTCTATCCCCACCTTAATTTAAGGTAAATTAAGGTGGGAAATAGAGGAGAAATATTTATTAGCTACTTTGAATAAAAACCTATTAAAAGATAAATATATTTAATATTCTGTAATTAAATTTAAATATGAATACTAACTCGCAAAAGATTTATAATTATTCAAAACTTATCAAAATATAGAAATAAAAACAATAATTAGAAAATATACATGATCAAACAAGCAAATGCAACATAGATTAATTACCAAATAAACATCCACATATATTAAAGATTAATACTATTAACATTATATATTTATCAAATAAAAAAAGAAAACCACAAATCTGGAAACAAAATGAGAGAGAGAGAGAGAGAGATAAGTGAGATGAGAGACAAGAGAGAGAGAGAAAGTGACGGCAAGTTTTGAGAGGAGGAAGGAAGGAGTATTTATAAGAGGAGTTTGCTATGTTAAGGCGTTTATTAAACGCCACTATGTGACCCAAAAAACGCCAATATGTAGAAAACGCCAGTATGTGGAATTTCTAAATAAAATAATAACTTCCCACATACTAGCGTTTAATAAACGCCAGTATGTGGAATTTCTAAATCAAATAATAACTTCCCACATACTGGCGTTTAATAAACGCCAGTGTGCGAGGGTTTTTATTTTTTTAATGACCCCGTATACTAGTATGCATTTTTTAAAACACAAGTATCCCTTTTTCAAACGCTGACACGTAAACGTGGGAAAAGTGACATGAACTCCACGCAATTCTTACGCCCGTACAGTGACATTCTAGTGTTAAACCTAAAAACGGCGGTATGTTGGTTTTTACCCGCATTTATTTGCAAACGCTGGAACACTTGCACTGCTAAACAATGTTTCTTTTGTAGTTAAATTTTAAACTATAGGTGAATATAATTCTACAATTTTTAAAATAAGTTCCCAACTGAAATTGTTTAGTGAAAAGATCACTAATGGTGACTTATTAGATAAAACCTTCTCCACTTTTCATGCTTCAAATGTGCTTCTAAAACAGCAATATTGTTATTAAGGTTTCAATAAATATCCAAAATTGTTCTTATGTCTTCTTTTATTTGATCAAAATGAATTGTTGATGAAAAATCATGAAATTCATCGCACTGATTCTACTCCATTTCTTGAAGCATATGTAAGTGAACGTAGTAATAACTAATAAGCATGATTACGTTTGAGGTTGTATGTCGCGAACGTGGCTGAAAAACGTGGAACTAATAGCAACAATGGTGAAGTAACAATTTTATTTTTAATGTCTACTAGAAGAAGAAGAGCATTATTGCTATGTTTTTCATAATTCTAATTTTATTTATGTTTCAATTTCATTTACTCGTTTTAACTTCTCATTTTCATCTTGTAATAAGAGCATTATTGCTTATTATATATGCTTATCATGTATTGAATTAGCTTTAATCAATTTCTTTTATTTTGTTTCTCCTTTTATGAAAAATATCAATGTTCCTCATGATTTCATTGGACACAAGATGAAGGCATATGTTTCATAAATCACGTCTTTAAAGATATAAAATATTTTTCTTATATAAGAAAAGGAAGTACAAGTGTCAACACGACAACGGGCAATAATAAATGATGGTTCCGGAAGAGTGATTATAATATCAACTGAGGGACAATTTTTATCAATGATGCACTATCAGTGAACAATATACTCCCTCCAGTCCTAAATATAACACCCAATTGACTTTTTTGAAAAATCCTAAAAAAAAAAGCAAAATAAGTTAATTATAAATCGATTTACCTAATTTTTTCCCTTAAACTAGTTTATTTTACTTATAAACTAATGGATAATCTAAAAATATATCAAATATGTCATGATTTAATAGACTATTTTATAACCTTAACCTCTCCAAAAAAAGTCATCTAGGCCCTATATTTAGGACCGGAGGTAGTATTAAATATCTACATATTACAAGTGTATTAAGTTTTAAAGATATTCGTCAAAATGGATACACATTAAGACTATCAGTGAACAATATATTGAATATCTACATATCACAAGTGAGAGTCTCTTCCTCCGATATCTTTTTCGTTTGTTTTTTTTCTCTCCATCTATCTCTTCGTTTTTTATTTTTATAATAGTAATGATTATTTTAAAAGTAATTTTTTATATTCATTACCAGGTGTTTGGATGAAGAATTTAAGACACAGAACCGATTTTTCACCTACATAATTTTATAGTCATAGTAGAATATGCTTCTATAAACTTGTGAGCTAGCGTTTCAATACAAGACTAAAACAGAAAACGTATAAAGAATTTCACCACTTCTTCTTGGCTTCATCAACTGTTAAACCATTTATGTGGAGAAATTCCAAGGTAAATTGGAATTCTCATTACTTTATTGAGAGCATTTTCTGAGCGTTATGTTCTTTAAGAACTAACACATCAAATGTCTAAGAAATTCTCAGCACATTCAACGAATGACTACTGGCATTGCTATTTTCTAACTATGAAACAACTTTACAGCAAGTCAATAAAAAAATTGTGTGCAACAGAACCCAAGGACTAGGAGCCAAATGGTAACTGCAAGCAACGATAACTTTGAAGCATACACTCCATTTTATCCCTTTACTGGTTGAAATCAGGACCAGTGTTGCTGTCTTCTTCGCAATATGCATAAGTGGTGTGTTAAACTTTCTATGTAACTGCATCTCTATGATTTATGGCACACTTAAGCCTAGAAACCAGTTCAAAGAGAAAGGAACAAAATCCAGGACCCTGTACATCCATCCAACTAAATATGGCACAGCAGAAAATGCCGCTTCTATTTGAAAGGCTAGTAGCATCTAATTGGGTGCAGGTATGCCGTGATTGTTCGGTTGAGGTGGCTGAGCCATGTCTCCGGCTGCAACAGCAGCATGCCTCCTTTGCCTCTCACGGAGGTATAACACAGTTAGGAGACAAACAAACAGAGTCAGAATTGTAGCGTTGCCCTCCTCTAAAAGCACATTATGCACCCATGCTTCCAATTTTGGGTAAGATTCAGGAAGTGAATCAATCATGTTCACCTAATTATACACCAAACAACAAAATTAGGATCTTAAATGTGAATCATAGGATATCTGTGTGGGCATGTGTATAAGGTTCTGCATGAAAGAAAAGAAAGAAACTTCAATGAATAAACACTGTCAAGCTTCCCCATTGCATGTAATAATGTGAAAAAAAAAACTCACCATGAAACTGTCAGCATAGTTCTTACGAACCCACAAACTTGCAAGGGCAAGACTGACGGGCAACTTTGCTGCAGGATCATGCTCTAGAGCTTCATCATAGTACCGCTTAGCTAGATGAAGATCAAATGGAAGTCCTAGGCCATGCTCATGCATGAATCCCAGATTAAACATGGCTTGTGCATTAGATTGAGATTTGGCATGCATGTAGGCCTCAGCAGCCCGTTCGTAATCCCGGGCGGTACCCTGAGAGAAGGAAAGAGATTCAAAAAGATATATTAAATACACCGAATAGAGTGAGCAGCACAATTTAAATGGTCAAAGCATGGGTTTCTATTTCATCCCAATATAACATACCCGACCATAGTAGTAAGCATCTCCAATTAATAAAGCAGCATGTTCATTACCCTGTTCAGAGGCCTGCCACCAAAGAGAATGTGCACGTTGATGCCTTTCTGCATCTGTACAAAAGCCAGATTCACCCATACACATGCTACTTTCTGCATACTTGTCAAGAATCCAAGCAGCATTACTCTGTGCCACTTCATAGCCCATCTCAGCCATTCTTGAGTACAGCATGAATGCCTTACCAACATTACCTTTCAAGTATGATTCAAGTGCCCACCTAGACAAAGAGCTCCAAGGACCACGTTCTGCAACTAGTTTATAGAGTGCAGTGGCCTAAAACGAGAAACTCTCAAACTATTAGCACTCGCAAGTATATTTATTAGCCATGGAAATATATAGTCATTAAGAAATAAAAACATGCAATGTAACAAACTCAATTCACTCTGGGTTTATATTCACAGATCCAAATCCCTGATACGAGTGAAACAAAAGCTCCCAGTTACTAATCAATTGAGTCGCAACAAATAGATCATCTGACATCATATTTAGAAGAACTACACAAAACTATTAAAGAATTAGATTGTCCATAATTCTTCATCTTTTTTCAGGCCATCTAACAACCTCTTTAATTGACATAATCAGAACTTGAACAACCTGGTGATGGTGAGTGGAGGCTAGAATTTTATCAAGCTTATTTTATATCATACTAATGATTTAATATTTTAGAAGTTGCGGCTTCAAATTATTAATTTTATTGCTTTCATTTGGCTTGAATCGGCATCATCACCATCTTATCTACATTTATTTTATCTTCCAGCTTTAAGACGACAGCAATGATTGTTATTAATTGTAAAGTCACATAAATAGCCTAAAATTTTCTCCTTTATCAGAACTTTTGGATGTTCAGTACAATATTGAATATTAACTTTTTGCACCTTCCTCCAATTTCTTATTTTCCCTTAATCCCCCATCCCCCCCAAGAACTCTCTCCCTCTCTCCTCTTGTCTTACATTAGTATGATTGAACACTTGTATTAAAGCATTATGATTAAAACTGACTTAACATCTGTCCCTGACAAATAGGCTGATATGATGGCATTTGAATCTTATAAAGTTATTCCCAACTGTTCAAGCTAGGTTTCAGTAATAATAACCGATCAAAGAATGACAAAACAGTTAACAATGTGGAGTAAAGAGAGTATCATCCAGGAAAACTACTCACAATTCACACAAATACAAGATAAATAAAGAACTTACCATATGAATATTTTTCTTGAGCCCAACACCAGTATGGAACATCTTTGCTAGCTGGTAAAATGCCTTTGGTTGACCATTATTAGCAGCCACTATAAAGTACTTACATGCCAATTTCACATCTCTTTTCACACCAATACCTTTGAGATACATGACACCCAGGTTATAGTGTCCACCAACCTCATCATTATCAGCAGCCTTCTCAAAATACTCTATTGCCTATTCATGTGAGCAACAAAATATTGCCAAATTAACCATAACACACAAACATTAAATATGCTTAGAACACAACATCACTGATACATGAAGATGTCTTATGGAAGATTACATCCTACAGTTTCCCTTTACCAACCAGTAAATTAAAAAAAACACTCTAAGCATGTCATGTACGACCTATATCTAATACTAATGCATGAAAGAATCATACCATGTTCATTACTTGAAAACCATGAATTCTCACTTTGAAATAGAACCAAACTTACAAAAAGAATGAACTTCCTATGGTTTGCAAGTTTCAAATTTATTCTGACAGCTTACAAGCATGGGGTAGGAGAGGATGAGAAAAGTGTTTCTCAATATGTGGGAAAAAGAATAAACTAATCTAAGAGATAGGAAATGACAAATGTTAGAACATCCAAGCAACATAAGCACACCAAGACAAATTAAATGTATAATATGCACTAAGTATGCAAAGAGAGAAAACATAAACTTACCTTTGTGTAATTCTTCTCAGGCACTCCATATCCTTTAACATACAAATAACCCATTCCATTATATGCAGAATATAGCTGCTGTTTTGAAGCAAGCGTAAGCCATTCTAGAGCTTTGGTGTAGTTCCTTTCAACACCAGCTCCCCTGGCATATATCTCCCCAAGAAGTTCCATTGACCTTGGTTCCCCCTTGTCCACAGCCCTCAAGAACCAAGACAAGGCCTTGGAATGATCACGCCTTAATCCTCGCAACCCAAAATAGTAAAACAGCCCAATTTTGTACATTGCTGCAGCATTCCCTTTCTGAGCTTGATATTCTAATATCTGAAAGTCTTCATCCTCCTCGCCTCTAGATTTTCTCAGAGCTTCTTTATTCTCCTCAGCTCCATTATGAAGCCTAACTGGTTCAAGGACTGGGGAATCTTTCGAAATCAAAAAGCTCTTTACAGCAACTTCTGCTAATTCAGCATAAAGCTTCACCGCCTGCTCATACATCTGTCATCACAGAATAGACATTAATTCATCAAATTAAACGAGCGTCACATACAACAAAGATGAAAGTGGTTCTAGTAATAGGTGTTAGTTATATGGGAAATGAAAGGGAATGTAGTGAAAAATGACTTATCTATTACATTAAAGGATCAGTAAAAAGGGACACTGTCGAATGATAATAACAAAAGGGAAAATCCCAAATAAGTCCCTCCGGATACCCAAAAGGACAAGTAAGGAACCTAAACTTTCAAAAGGACCATGAAGGAACTAGTACCTATCTGTCATTTTAAAATTTTGCGAAAAGACAAAATTGCCCCCATCCTAAAACACAAATTGCGAGAAGAGGGTGAGTGTTACGGTGAGTTTAGGGTGGGGTAGGAATTTATGTTTTAGAATGGGGGCAATTTTGTCTTTTCGCAAAATTTTAAAATGACAGATAGGTGCTGGTTCCTTCATGGACCTTTTGGAAGTTTAGGTTCCTCACTTGTCCTTTTGGGTATTCGGAGAGACTTATTTGGGATTTTCCCATAACAAAACTACAATGTACTCTATTGCCTTCAAGAGCTACTTCCTACATTCCTAAATATAGGACTTAATTGACATTCCTAAATGTAAGACATTTGTTAACTTTTCTTATATTTTCCCTGTTGGGAGGATAGGGAATGAAGGTGGGTGCTTAAATTGTTTTGGGATAACACCTGATTTCAACTAACTTTATTAGCATCCTTAATCGAACAAATGGACAGTTAGTCTCAGTGCATCCCCTCTACTTCCCACATAATGGACTATACTTAAGCTATCCATATGCAACTAAAAGAACTGAGAACTTGCAACTAGATAATGCTACTACCATCAAGTCAATAAGCAGATTGTGACTAGAATAACAGATACAAAACAAAAATTCAATCCTAAATAATTAGTCCACTCATCTACCAAAACCAGAACGATATCCACTGATAAATCTAAAGCCTGCAAACTCATCACAAGGACTTAAAGCATCCACAAGAGTTATGAATTGCTTACATCTTGACGCCTGTAAATATAAGCCAAGGCCATCTTAGACTGCATATTCCCACTCTCAGAAGCAAAATGATGATACAAAAACGCCTTCGCTTGATTCCTCTCTCTCATGAGCCCCATGCCGTACAAAAAGCCAAGCACCGACTGCGCCGCCGGATTCCCCAACTTCTCAGCCGCCTCCATCTCCGCAAACGAATCCTCCATCAAGTTCACATCTCCGGAGCTAACCGCCGACATCATCTTCCCGAGGGCAGAATAGTAAATTGCCTCGCTCTCGTTTCGCGATTCGGTCGCCGTCTTCGTCGCTGTATCGGGCTCGAAGATAGGGCGCCATGAGCCAGGGTCCAGCTCCTCCTCCGACTTGTGGGAGTCGGAGTCGCCGAACTCCTCCCACTCCGGCGGAGAATCGGAGTCGTCGGCGGAGGACGGCAGAGCGCCGTTGGCGTCGTCTTGCGTGAGGACGAGGACGAAGGGGCGGGCGGAGAGAGAGAGAGGGTAGAGAGAGAGAATGAGGAGAGAGAGGATTTTGGTCAGATTCCGGCGACGCATCGTCGGAGGAAGAGGATTCCGGCGAGATCGGTGGTGAACGGAGATTTTTTTTTTTTTTTTTGAGGATGTTTTGGCTGTTTTTTGAGCTGAATGACTTCACTGTGAGAAGATTTTAGACATGTTGCTTTTTTTTTTTTTGGCCAATATTTTAGAGATGTTGCTGATACACTGTTTATGGCTGTGCCACGTATTCCACGTTCATCTGGCCAATCATGGATAGCCATGTCAGCGTTGGATGCCACATCTTATTACTGTTCAACAAAAATTATTAGTATTCTGATAAAAAAACAAAAATTATTAGTACTATTACTCCTACATCACAAAAATGATTGGATAAAGTATGTTTTTGCTCCCTTAACTTTAGAGAAAATCATGTTTTGGTCCCTTAACTTTGAAAAGTGTGTTTTTGGTCCCTTAATTTTAGACAAAGTCATCTTTTTAGTCCTTTAACTTTGAAAAGTGTGTTTTTAGTCCTTTTAAATTCAGTTTAAGTATGTTTTCAGTCATTAAGTGTGCAAAAAGTCATGTTTTAGTCCCTTAATTTTGAAAAGGAAGGGACTAAAAACATTTTTATCCTTTTTTCAAAGGACTAAAAACATTACTTTATCCAAAGTTAAAGGACAAAAAACACACTTTTCAAAGCTAAGGGACCAAAAACACACTTTCTCCAAAATTAAGGGACCAAAAACACATTTTTCAAAGTTAAAGGACCAAAACATGACTTTGTGCAAACTTAAGGGATCAAAAACATACTTTAGCCAAAATTATTCCAAAGATCATGCTTGATTTGATTGGTAAATTTGAAGATGATGGCTCATAATTTTCTTATGATATTCATCAACTACGGTGAAGAATTGCTGTTAAATTTGATGATGATGGCTCATAATTTTCTTATTGATGTTCATCAACTCCTTCATTTCCAACTTGCAAGTCGACATCATTGTCTACATCAAACATACCACATCTTACTACACAATCATAAGTCAAATAGAATCTATCTAACCTAAACAAGAATAATTGTTACTTCCTAAATCCTCCCGGCCAGCATAGCAGTAAAAGAAAATGCAAAACATTAATAATTACATACCACAACACCATCGAGTTACATCCATGGTTTATTTTTCCACAAAACATTAATAAATTACCAATTTATTTTTCCAATTTCATTTCCATTTTCACAATTCCTCCCAAGAAAACTTACCTACAACTCATTTTTATTTCTTCATATACGAGTAACAATAAAAGACAGAGATGTTAGAAGCTTTCTAACAAATAACATTAAGCTTAAACATCACTCACATGGAATAAATGGAAAAGATTGAAAATTTCATCATATACTAAGCATTAAAGAACAAAACTCAATCCCTTTTCTTTATGATACACTTAAATCATAAATTTCAGCAAGCACTGGCCTGTATCCAACGTTCAAAGGCTGTATATTGGTGGTGTAGTACGCGCCTTTCTGTACCTTCTCATGTCAAAAACAAATAAAATAAAATTGGGAAACACAAATTCACTTGTCTTCTACTTCAGCTCCTACTGCGCCTACTTGCTTGCTTTTTCCCCCTTCTATTGAGAGCTTAAAGATGCATCAGCTTAATAAACATGAGTGCTTGCAGAGTAAAGAGAGGAGGGTAAGGTTGGTAAAAGAGTAATTAATCCCCAATGGTAATAAGTCACATAAAATAAGCTACTTTTCTTTTGAAATAAGCTCAAAAAAGTGACTTATGAAATAAGTTGCTTCTTTAGAATAAGCTTGATGAAAAATAAGTCTAGCCGAACATGTAAAAAAGTCATCCTCTCAAAATAAACAGCTTATTTTTTTAAAAAAAGTCCTGCAAAACACAAATCCAGATAAAAACTTATATATGTTTATCAATGTTGTTGACGTCTATATAAACTGTCAACATTATATAGGATTTGAAATATTATTGACCATGCTATTTAATATTTTTTCCATGAACCTGTAACCCTCTCCGACTCACCTTTAAGTCCGACTGTTACAACATTATTAAGTCTTTGTTCGTTGAGTGTCAGTGGTGTTAGATTACAGTTCAGTCTTCTATTAATCAATTTAAACATGTCCTCTGTATATGTAAGGTAGATGACACCCCTTTCATATTATGAATTCATGACCTACCCAATAAAGCAATATACAGATGGACAATCCATAACATAAAACTTCAATGTTTGGTTCCTTACCCAAAAAAATGTTTGGTTAATGAAATTTCTCCTATAGTGTTTTATAGCACTCTGTTCCCAAATACTAACACCATCGGTGGCTTGATAATTTGAGATTCTAACCTCATTTCCTTATAATCTAAAAATAGATAATATTTACTAAACAAACTAGATCAACTAATATACATGTTGTGTTAAAGTTGGCAAGGTATAGTGATATAACTAAAGTATCACTCCTTTTTTCAAAATTAAAATACGAATCTCGGGAAGCACTCTCAATGGGAGAGGGGATAACTTTGCCTATGTGTGCAACACTCCTATACCTCTCGAGTTCAGATCAAATTGGGCGGTGATTAACCAAAAAAAAGTTGACAAGGTATAGTGATATAACTAAAGTATCAACATGTAAAGCATTAGAATAATTATTTCATCATCCTCAAAGGTGATGGGGCCCTTCTTTGAGGGAAGGTCGTCCTCAACTTGAGGTTGACTGTTAACGTATTTTGGTAAGGTCTAGTATGCCTCTTGCTTGCCAAATAACTATACCCACTAATTTCTAACCCTCTTATGATGCAATGGATCGTCCTTGCATTCTAGGGGATATGAGTAGGAGAAGACCTTTTTTCTGCATTATCAAAATTTTGACATCGTCCCTTTATCAAATTTTTAGGGCAATGACTCTATTTTGTCTTTCAAGTAACCACCCTAAACCACTGGGCAACCCAAACTAACACTAGGTATAATTTTACCCTTGAAGTAACTAAAGTTGTCCAATTTTATCCTTTGGCGAATGTAATGTTGATACGTGTCATCCGCGTGTCAGCATTATATTCAACGTGTCAACATTACATTTGTTAGAGGGTAAAATTGGATCACTTTGGTTACTTCAAGGGTAAAATTGTACCGTTATTAGTTTAGGGTGCCCAGTGATCCACAGTTTACTTGAAGGGCAAAATAGAGTCATTGCTCAAATTTTTGAGATGTCTCACTTTAAGCAACTCCACAACTTCCTTTCCCAGCTGAATACAATATGCTCTATCATGGTCATGGTCACTCTAGAAGTCACACCATTTTCTAAATATACCTTTTAGATACACTTTAACACCAATAACCATTGATCAAACTCAAAACAAAATTTAGCCCACTATGTTAGGAAAGAGGAATTAACTTATTAATGTAGCTAACATAACTAGCTTTAGATTTTTCTTGATGACATTTTAATAAAACAATTTCAAAGGTATAACTATGTTAGAAAAAGAATTCCCAAAAAAAAAATAAGACTATTATAGTTAGGAAAGAGTTTATCCACATAGAATCTAAATAATTTGAAGAAGCTAACATGGATAACAACACTTTTAAATTGATCCATGTTAGAAAAAGAATTTAGCGTTAAAAAAGGCGCAAGGGTGCAAAAATAGCCACCGTAAATTTAAAAATGGGCACCTATAACTCTGGTAAACTTAAGGGGCAAAACCATACACTGAAAATCAAAATGGGACAAAACCGTACATTGTAAACCAAAATGGTGCAAAAGTAACCTCTCTATTAGGCCGAGTTAAACAAACATTTCCAGACGTTGACTCCACCATCCGTAAATGACGTGTCAATTCCAAAATCCACCGTGGAAGCAGAAATGCATCCAGTTAAATCCTAAATCACTTGAAACGAACCCTAAACCTCCAAATCATTTCGATAAGAAACCAAATAGAACCCCAAATCATGTGAAATCCACCTTAGTTCCTCATAATCATCTGAAAAAATAAAGTCCAATCTGAAAAAATAAAGCACCATCAATATTTTGCACCCTTAAATGTATGACACGTCATTTACTGATGGTGGGGCCACGTCTGGAAAACATTTGTTTAACTCTTCCTTAGAGAGATGTTACTTTTGCCTCATTTTGGTTTACAGTGTACGGTTTTGCCCCCTTAAATTTACCAGAGTTATAAGTGCTTATTTAAATTTACGGTGGCTATTTTCGCACATTTGCCTTTAAAAAAATATATAGCTAACATGAATAATTCAAAGTCGAAATAATTAGATGAACATTGAATAATTAAACCAAAGTGTTAAATCATATGCTTGATTCAAAAATTGAAGACAAAAAAGTTAAAATACATGGGAAGAATATTAAAATGCATGAACCCCAATTTTGGCAATAACATGTGTCTTGATGGCTCAAATCTCACTATTTTGAGATGTTCTCGGATCCTTCCCTTGACCATCTAAACCGCTACTAGAACGTAAAAAGTGAGATAAGGAGGTAGCTCACAATAACCACTAACTACTCATCTACATGTGTGTGCTAGTAAGGTGTCTAGTGGAATTATATATATATATATATATATATATATATATATATATATATCAGAAACCATGAACAGAAAATTAAATAAAGGGAAAAAATGCTGATCTAACAATTAACTATTTCAGAAAGGGCAAATTTAATAAATGACTGTTTCGAGGTGCAAAAACAATAATGAACTTTGTGACCCGGTGCAAATATGACAAACCCGGTGACGGTGGGTTAACTGCCGTTTGTTTTTGCCACATGTCCGCTATGTAGGCAAGAGAAGTCGGACGTGGCATGCTAAGTTTTGGCCACATGGATTTAAAAAGTGGCCCAAGTGAGAATAAATCTGAGCCCTCCACATGGATGAAAAAAATTCCCAACAATCTGAGCCGTCTATTCCCTAAACTGATCTGAACCCTCCACAAATACTAAATCGATCTCAACCCTTCATTTGAAAAGCTGCTCTCTGGCCAAATATAAGGTAATTAGGGTTCGATGAAAGAGAAGGGAAAGAAAACCCTAACCTTGAAATCGAACGAGCCACAGATCCTGACAGAGGCGTAATGGAAGACATGGGTTAGGGTTAGGGAAAGGGTTATGTGAAAGCTTAATGTATAAAGCTAGTTTGTTGGGCATTTGAGTGGATTGAAAAAAGTGACCAAGCATTTGAGATTTGAGTGGGTTTTGACACTCGGCAGTGGTGGACCACACCCCCACATGCACTGTTGAAGATTCCATTACAAGTACAGAGAAAAGGAGAAAAGAATGATTCGCACGGAGGTAAGCTTCGATCCATGTGAGGTGATTTTTTTCTTTTAATAGTGTAAGATTCCTTCGAGTATTGTGTAATTAGTAATTAAAATATTTCAGAACATGACTTCAAACAAAGAGGGAGGGGACCACAATGACAGGGGCGAAGTAGGTGAGGAACGGTTGTTGGGGGCATTAAACAAAGTTAATTTGCTATGCAATCAGTCTTTGAGCCTTGCAAAAGAGAGTGGAAATGACGCAAAAGTCCCTAATGAGCTGGCAACTAAAGATAAAGGGAACAGTGGTGCGCCCAATGTGGTGACTGACTCTAGGGTTGAAGGAGACGAAGATGATGTAACTTACAATGTAGAGGGGAATGTGGAGTTATTTGAAGGGCTTTCAGATTTCAATTGGAGTGACCAAGGTTACTAATTCATTTCTGTTGAGTTATTTATTTGTTAGTTTATTTAGGACTGTTGAGTTTATTTGTTAGTTTATTTATGACTGTTGAGTTTATATGTTAGTTTAATTGTTAGACTATGGCCTATATCTGCTAGAAAATGTTAGTTTATTTGTTAGTTTATTTGAAGGCTTCCAGTTGAGTGAATTGGCCTTTGATGTTGAATTGATGCAGAAAATAGTGGTGAAGATGTGCCTATTGAAGAGGGAGATGCTGATGAGGACTCAAATAGTGATGATTCTGACTATGTTGCAGGGAGTGAGCCACCAGATTCAGTGGAGAGTCTGGAGGAAGAGTCTGGAAATATTGGTGACAATGAGGGGCATGGTGGTGATGAAAATGGAGGGGAACATGGTGGTGATGAAGATGGGGAGGATCACAGTGACAATGAGGATCCGTTTGGTGTGGAGGTGCCTGAAGAGATGAGGGATGGTGTTAATACAAATAGGTCGTATTTTGAAGCAGGGATGGTCTTTGCAACTAAGGAAAAATTCTATGCACAACTTGATAGGTATGCAATGCTTAATGGGGTGAACCTGAAAGTTGGAGCCAGTAACAAAACCTCTGCAGTGATTAATTGTGAAGAGGGATGCCCCTTCAGACTGTATGTTGAAGTGATGATGCGGACTCAGGGTTCATGGTTAGGACAATCAGGCGGGAGCATAAGTGTGCTAGGGCCTTCGGTCTAAGAAGGGAATCCCAAAATTGGATCGCAGGCATGTATAAAGATCGAGTTCAGGATAACCCACTGATGAAGAGAAGTGAATTAAGGGAGGAGGTGAAAAGGGAATGGAATGTTTCTGTTAGCCTGCACAAGTGTAAGAGGGCAAAGAAGATTATAATGGGGAACCTCGATGGCAGTTATGTCGATGACTTCTCAAAACTTGAAGCATATTGCAATGAACTGAGATTGTCTGATCCTGGGACAGATGCATGGGTTCAACTGAGTCAGGAAGAATTGGCTAAGAAGAGAAGGGTGTTCAAGCGGATGTATGTTTGCTTCAATGCTGCAAAGGTGATTAGAGTAACTATTTTTTCACATTAGTCTCATGCTTAGAGTAACTATTGTTTTCACATTAGAGTAACTAACAGGATTTCTTAACTACTTCAGGTTGGTTGGAAGGCTGGAATTAGGCCTTTAATAGGTGTTGATGGCACCTTTTTGAAGGGAAAAGCAAGAGGAGTTGTGTTGACTGCACTTAGCATGGATGCAGACCAGTCCCTGTATCCAATAGCCTTTGCTTTGGTTGACAAGGAGAATGGTCACAACTCGAGATGGTTCATGACTTGCCTAGAAGGTTCCCTTGAGCTTGGAGACGGTGGGAAAGTAACAATGATCTCAGACATGCAGAAGGTATGTATATTGTTTATATTTTTGTGGCTGAAGTTTGTATACTGTGATTGTGTATACTTGTGGCTAAATGTGAGTGTGTAATTTGGCACTACCGGAAGCGGAGCACCGTTTTTGTGCCACGCACATTTTTGCGAATTGGGGGAAGAAGTACACAGGTGCTGTAATGCGAGAGCTTTTCTGGGATTGTGCTTGGAGTACTTTTGAAGAGCGGTTCAATGATCATTTGTTGCTAATGAAGAATCAGAATGAAGAAGCTGCAAAAGCATTGGTGTCATACCCAGTGAAAGCGTGGGTTAGAGCCTTTTTCTCAAACCGCCGCCTGCATCAAATGGTGGACAACAATATGGCCGAGAGTTTGAACCACTGGATTGATGAATTTAGGTATGTGCCAGTGCTTAGGATGTTTGATGGAATTCGAGAGAAACTGATGGAAAAGTGGAGTCGTAGTGAAGCTAAGGCAAATCGATGGAGAGGAGACTATAGCCCTTGGTGTTTGGAGATGTTTGATGTAAATAGAGGGTTGGCTACAAGATGTAAGGTCATATTTAATGGAGATGATAGATATGAAATACGTGAGGTTGTTAGCTTCATTGTCATCAAACTTTTGTCGGCGCTTCAACCCTCTAAGTTCACCACGGATAGCCTCTAGCTCTTCATCAAACCTCTGCCTCTCGTCCCCACCATGAGGTTGTTGATTATATTGGTTAACCCCTCTGCTTCTCAAACTAACATTTTCATCATATAATTCATCGATATCATCCAACAGCTCCCCAATAACCTCATAAGCTCTTGGGCAGAACCTTGCATCATGCCAGTCAAAAAAGCCACAATCTCGCTGCAAACACAACATTTCGTATTTTATTTACACACCAACACAACAACAAACCCGTAGCCCCACAAAACAAAAGTAAGGTTTCTTGTTAGGAAAAGATCCCACCAACACAAAACATTTTGTCGCCCCACAAGCAAAAAAAGTAAGGTTTCTTGTTACCTTGTCATAGTAGTATCGGCAACCGTAGAACCTCCGGCCGGGGTTCTCGTCTGTTCACGACGTCCACCGTGGTGCAACCCCGTGGCGACAATACCTCGGCTCACCCTCGTACTTGAGTTCCCTGCTAGAAGATCTCAGCAGTGTCACCCTTCGCCTCTCTCTCCCCTTCGTTCCTTGAACTCGCAGCTGAAGCCATCCTTTTCTTGTGGGATTGCGGCTGCGACGGCTTTGACAAGGGTATGGGGGAGGAAAGGTATGTATCAATAAATTTGGGTGAAGGGTAAGTGGGTTGCTGACATGTATGTACAATCACATGTAACATAAACGCTGACCTGTCAACACCATGTGGCAAAAACAAACGGCAGTTAACCCACCGTCACCGGGTTTGTCATATTTGCACCGGGTCACAAAGTTCATTATTGTTTTTGCACCTCGAAACAGTCATTTATTAAATTTGCTCTTTCTGAAATAGTTAATTGTTAGATCAGCACTTTTTCCCTTAAATAAATGCAAAGCAGAAGATTTGACAAATTCTTTTTAAATTCCTTTGATAATCAATATCATGTATCTCAGAAATCTTATTAGAAAAATGTTCAAAAGCACACACAACAGACAATGCAACACATTCGAATTCCATTTGGCCTATTCATTCCTTTCAAATTGTATGCAATTTCTATCGTTTCAAATCTCATGCATCTATAGTTCCAATCATGCTCATACGCATCTTAAGCAAGTTTGAAAATAACATTCCACAATACATTATATAAGGAAAATAACTGTTTCAATGTTTGCTACCATATAACTATCAAATCATAAAAAATTTCAAAGGGCTTACTAACACTACATGCACACATAAACAAGCACAAATCAAATACCTAGTAGATTGCACCGGTCTCATAATAGTGCAGCTTTCTCTCTTGTCAACGCAACACAGTTGGGCTCTATTAGCAGGAAGACTCAGTACTCCTAACCTATTGTACCAAATAGTGATGGAACCATTGGAATATAAGAATTGAATATTTGTACTCATCTGACAAAGATTTAGGACTATCTAACGGTGGAAGCGCTTGTAAATGTTGATTTATTTAGAGCAAAGGTCCATTTAAGATACATAACTATTGTCGTAGGTTCAACAATAATACATAACTATTTTAAGGTTTAACAATGATACCCAAGTTTTCCCATGAGATCGACAATGAAATTTTCCTTAATATGACGATAAGAATAAACGTTAAAAGTCCAAAATGCCCTTTATAAATAAAACAAAAGGAGGAATAAAATGTTAATTTTATTTTATTTACTAGGGTTTTGTTTCTAGCGAACCAAAAATATGTAATACTCTATGAATGATTAATCTTATAAGGCCATAATGAATCTTCAATCTCTAATCCAACTGTTCAAAAGTACGAATCCAATGTATCGAGCACTCAAATCAAATTTGAGAAAGACCCAACTGTCAGAAGAAGATCATTGACGAAAAAATTGGGCCTTAAACGACAAAAAAGTAGTGGTTGTTAATACTTGTGTTTTTGAAATTAAGGTTTTTAACGACGAAATTAATGTTTTTAATGACCAAATTGTTTGGTCGTTATAGTGAGACTTAACTACTAAAGTTTCAAAAAATTTGGTCGTTATTAAAAGTCTCTAACTTTCAACGTTGAAAGTGTGATTAGACCTAATTTTATATAGTTTAGCATGTGCAAATATGTTTAATTAGTGTGATTTAATTGTCATATTTGTTCATTATTGATGATTTAATATGCGCATGCTATTATGTGAAGAATTGGAAAATACTCGCTTAATTACTTGCACTTTAAGTAACTAGGGGTATTTCGGTCATTTTCACTGTTAGCATTATTTTTATATGTAGGGGGGTCCCACGTGGGCCCCACATACCCTTTATAACAAACACACAAAAAATGGGAGCCGTTTATAACAAACTTTGACCGGTTCTCTCCTTCATCTTCCCTATCTCACAAAATACTAAGCTTGACATGTAATAATTATAATCCCAAGGGGCGCTGCCCAGCCGAAGAAGATGGGAGGAGATAGGAGAGAGAAGGGGGTGGGGGAGGATAGATTATTTTAATATTATCTGTGGGGCCCACGTGCTCAGAATTAATTATAGTCCCAAGGGACTCTACTTTAATTTCCCTAGTTATGAGGACTTTTCTAATATTAAGTCCCTTACAAGGGACCTGTATTTAATTTTCCCAAGAAAATTTGTCATGGTGGCTCTCCTTCATCTTCCCTATCTCACAAAATACTTTAATTGCCACGTAGATTAATGAAGGTGGGCCCCACGCAAAAACAAACGTCTGTTTGCCTCAAGTTAACGGCGAGGCTTAATTTGGCCCATTTTATTTACAATGTATTTTTTTGCCCTGTCCAATTTAGGGGTGTCAGAGTTGTCCATTTGAAAATTTATGGTGGCTAATTTTGCACCTTCTAATAATAGATTAAATTCAAGCAACATCCAAAACGCTAGAGGGAAGAGTGAATTACAACAATAAGTTGCCACACGATCGGAAGAAGAGATAATGAATGGAGAAGGGAGAGAGGGAGAGATAGGAAGAAGCATGTGAAGGGGAAAAAACTTGTTTCAAACATCCTGTATTTGATCAAAGACGAGTGATGAAAACGAGGGTGGAGCTCTTGGATCAAAGATCCTTCAATTGAAGAGTAGAATACAACAAAGTTAATAATAGTAGAATTAGGGTTAGGGTTTAGGTGAAAGTAGAGGTAAATAATATGATATAAAAAAGATTGATACTATAACTGTAACATCCTGAAAAATTTAATTCAGGATTAGAGAGTGTTTTGGGAGATTTTGGAATTTTTAGGAATTTTTGGGATATTGTTGGAAATTTTGAGTAATTAATATGCATATAATTAATTAAGAAATGAAGAGTTTGAAATATGAGGGAGTGGTAAAGTTAAAAATATTTTGAAGTTTAAGAAGATTGGAGGCTGGTTTAAGTGGTTTTAAATCAAAATGAGTACATTATGGCAAGTTTAGGCTTTAATTATCAAAATCCACCCTTATTTCTCCCTGTCCAAACGCGCCCTCCCCTTTACTTTAAATACCAGACTCCCTCTCCCTCCGCCATTTGCTTCTCCATTCTTCTTCTTCGTTCGACTCCGTCTTCTTCCTCCCTCCCTTTTGTTCGATCGGCGCGGCGGCGGCCAAGACTGGCCGGACCACCGTGGCCAATCTTCTCACCCTTTTCATTCAAACCCTTCTTCCCCTTCGTGTTCTCCTTCATCATCATCATCATCCGTCGACTCCACGCTCTCCGTCACCTTCTTCTTCTTCTTCTGCGAACTCTGGTGGCCTAAGGCACGGCGGCGCCGGCCACCTCACCATCAGCATCATCATCACACCTTTCTTCCTTCCTCACTTCTCTTCCTCGCGTTTTGCTCCAGTTCCTCACCTCCCTCCGTCGCCTTTTTCGATTTCTCCGGCGAAGCGGCGGCGGGTTCGGCGATGTGATGGTGGAAGAGGTAAAGCTTCAACTTTTCTAACATATCTCGGGCTATGCTTTCATTTTGGAAGTTTATTTTCTCATATTTTCCTTTTTCCTTTTGATTCTTTTCGGCCTATGCCTTGGAGACCGATTTTCCGGCGAGCTGCACGGCGGCGGTGGCCTCCCACTCTCCATACAACACCGGAATCAAGCTTAGGTGACTTTTCTTCTCAGATCCCTACCCCTTTACCATTCGTTTTTGGCGAGATATTAGAGAGTCCGATTTGGGTTTTAAGTTTTAGCTATGAAAATGAATTAAAACTAAGCCAAAGCTTCATCTTTTAGTGTGCTAGGTGTTAAATTGAATGTTGATTGAAGTTTGGTGAAGTTTGTGCAAAACCTTAACTTGTGGGTTCCATGACTTAAGGTAAATTATTCTTGTATTTGGTTATGTCTGCTTAGTCTGTTGTGGTTGAAAATGATGATATGGATGTCCTGGATCTTGCTGGAATTATTGTGTGTGGAGATATTCAGTTTACGCTTGGAATATGAGAATTTAATCTTCTTTTCTTGCTTCCTTGTTTTGATATGCATTCCCTTTATGAAGAATTGGAATTAATGGTGTTGTAAGAATGTTAAATGGTGTTGTGGGTGGAATTAAATTATGCCATGTGTAGTTACAATCTTTTGTATAATTTTTCTGTCAAGGCTGATCATTTTGGGAAGAAATAAGCCGCTGATTCTTTGTGAGTGTGGTTTTTATTAAGCATGCATGTGGCTGGAATGTTGTGGTTGCATGAGTAGTTATAATTTGTCTGTAATTAAGATGGTTTGGCCGAAGGGAGCTTGCTGAATGTGTGCTAGGATTATTTAAAAATTCTGTTTGTTGGGAACCAATGAGATGGTGTCTTAAAGAAATGGCTGTATGAAGATAGTAGATCTTTTGGGAGGTTGTTCGTGATAATTTGAATGATTGGACGTGAAATCTACATTAGTTTCCTTTGTTCAAGTGAGCATTATTTTTGGGTTGAATAGGTGATTAATGATATTTTTGTTATTGACATGTTTTGTATGAGGTGTAAAATCAATAATGGTGAGAATTAGGAAAGGATGAAGCATGTGGACTTTTGGAATGGAGGAATTGTGCCACACCTTTAATTCCTTGTCTCTTCTCTATAATAACTAAGTAGATTAGTTGAAATACATGTATGTTGATTTAAAATAATTGTGTGGCCGAACTAGTTTTTGAAATGGAGTGTCTAAGGTTGTGTTTCGGGTTAGGTAAAGATGTGGTTAGTATTGGTTTGTGATAACTTGTGAAACTTGTTTTTCCTTCTTTGATGTTTGAAACTAACTAATGCTTCATGCTGAAAAATATATCTTCTTCTTTGTTCAGTTTATAAGTTACAAAAGGGAAATGCATATGTGCTCTTCTTTGTTGTTTTGGTTCGCATTATTAAGAGTATTGAGGGGTCCTAAAAATAAGTAAAGTTTGAATGTTAGGAAAGAAGGAATATTATTTGAATTCTTGCTGAAATTTTGTCTTCTAAGAGTAAAATCTTATTGGAACATTGCTGATTTAATCATCTATTAAATAAAGTCGGAAATAAATGTTTTTCTCTCCACTAGTTGGTTATGACTTGATTATGTGTGAATTAGAAGGATATGCACAAGTTGATTTGGTGTCTTGTTAGGGATAAATTTGGTGATTAAGTTGGAGTTGAGTAATTGACGACACTAACAAAATAGTCTAGGGAATTTACATTGTTTTAGGACTTAATTATGAATGTTCTCTTGGGTGATACTTGATTATATTCATGTATTTTGTTCCGGTTGGTGTGACTTATGTTGATTATAATTGGTAATCATTTGGTTATTGACATTATTGGATTGTAAAATGTTTTGACATCTGGTTGTTGAAATTCTTGAGATGTTAAGAATAGATGAATAATTAAAATGGCCTTATAAGAAGGGAATGGGTAGTAATATATGAATACGAGAGGCGTCATAGTATGATAAAGGAAAATGATATTAATTTATCATTTTACTCTATATTATTATAGGAATGAATGCAAGTAGGCTTTTGGAGAATCAAGAAAGAAAGGTTGAGAAATCGCATAAATTGCTAAAGGGCGACAGGTAATCACACTTAACCTTGCTATAGCATTGAGGGTGACGTTAGTTAGGGGTTTTGTAAAATCCCTTTTCACCCTCTATATATATATTATATTTAAAATGGTATTTTTATACAAAACAGGCTATCGGGTACCTTTCAAACGCGATTATTTTCATATAAAAGGAATTTGAAATATTATACATATTATCCTGGCTGATGTTTATTCTGCTATGATATGTGAGGTTCAGATGGTATTATGTGAGAGATGTTGATAGTTAGGTTGAGGGAATAAGTTGAATTGTTGAGTTTGAGATTGGTGAGGGATTTATGTAGTACTTGGTTAGGGATAATGATAGTTAGGTGGAGGGAAGGAATTGAATGGTTGTGAATGAAATGGTGATATTGAAAGGAAATGGTAATTTATATGTTGAATATTGTGAGATATTGAAAAGGATATTGTGGACATTGCATGACACTGAGACATATGTACCATCGCGCGATGATAACCGTTCGATAGGCCAATCAACGGTTATTTGTACTGGTCAACAGACTGGAGACTGTGGCCAATGGTCAACAGATTGGAGACTGTGACCAGCAGTCATCTGATTGGAGACAGAGACTGCTCCCTTTCTGATTGGAGACAGACTGGGGTTTCCCTCTCATGGGTTTACCAGGGAGGGAAATCGCCCCCTCACTTTTGAGAGGGGCACAGTGTCAACTCATTTGGAATACATATAGGGCTCGAGTGTAGTGCCTCCCGGATGGCATGAGTAGAGCACCAGGGTTGTACATGGATTAAAGCTGAGAAGTATGTGTTGGAGATTCACAATAATGACTGCATGGATTTGGAGATTTGACGGAGAAGTTTATTGATGTGGATTTTGATTGAGGGGTTTTGAGTGATATTTGGAAAGTAGAAAAGATGGAATTGATTTGTTTTGGATGTGACAGAGGCTATGGAATGATAAATGGATAGAGACTTAATTCTCTTATATATATGTATTGATTTTTAAACTGCGGTACCCTTTAGACGCCCTTACTACCGCACATCTCACTGTTATAGTGAGTTAAGCGGTGATTACTGGGACAAATTGTCTCATCCCACGATTACTGACATTTTTGCAGGTATTCATGCACAAGCGCAAGCATCAGGGAAGGGAATTAGGTAGTAGAGGTTATATAATTTATTTAGAGTTGTATATTGCCAATTTGTATAGGCCTGCATACGTTTCCGCATATATTTATATGTATTTGATATTATTGAACATTAGGTTGCTTATTTTTCTAACCATGTTAGGTGATTCTTTTCTAACATGGTTAGCAATAAATTATCCATGATAGCAGCTGTATTGTACTAGTTTATTCTTTTCTATCATGGATAATAATAGTTAATCACTAGGAAATTTCTTTTCTAACTATGATAGGACATTGATATTATGGAAATCCCTTTTTCTATCATAGTTAGTAAAGAGACTATTAGTCTAAAATGAATATTATGGTTTAAATTAAGAAATTAGTAACGTAATGTTACAATAACAGTAAAACACATATAATATAATAATGGAGTGATTTGAAGAGTAGAGCGGATGCAAAAAAGAAAAAGGAAAGAAAAGAAGAGTAGAGTGGTAATAAAACTAATAAAATTGTGGGAGAAGCTAGAACGAACAAATTAAAAACGGCTTACAACATCAATGGAGGGAGGGCGCAGGGCGCACACGATGGGTGAAGGAAGGATCAGGTTGATACATTTCTACGAGTCCAAATTCAATAAAGAGTGACAAGGGTCCAAATAGAAAATAATAGAAAAATAATAAGGAGAAAACTTACCTCAAGCTCCCAATCTCAAGTTCTCTCAATCTCCACCATCCATTTAATCTGATGGCTCACTTCCAACACACTTTCCTACACCCCACCCCACCATATCCCTCTCTTCTCTTTCTCTCCTCCTACTTCTCCATTCCCACTCGGCCACGTTGTGTCTCTCTCTTCCCTTTCACTCTCATCCCACTTCTCCTCTGTTCACCCAACAAAACAACAGCAATTACCCCATGGATTCCGGCATGGACCTCTCCCCCTTCGATTTCGGGTCCTCCGTCCCCCTCAAGAAGGTCCCAAACGGCGACCTCATGTGCCGGCGACCTCGACCGCCTCCGCTATCTCCTCAACACGGTGCTGTCAAACGTCAACGTCCACCACCAGTGGGACTTCATCGCCTTTGACTACGCCTACCTCGCCGGTCACCTCTAAGATGCACCCAACAAATTTCAGATCTGGTGTTGAAACAAGACAGAGGTCACAGTAAGCATGACCCCTCACCGTGGATGGATTTGGAGAGGGAGGGTGGTCAGAGGGAAGATGGAGGTGTGCCACTGCCGCCTTGAATGGGTGGTCGCCGGTGAAGGTGGGGATGAAGGATGGATGGAGGTGAGTTGTGAGAGACATGAGATATGTTAGGGTGAGAACGGGTGTAGGAGTATGTGTTGAATGTAGGCCATTAGATCAAATGGATGGTGGAGATAGAGAGAATTTGACAGAACTTGAGATTAGGAACTTGAGGTAAGTAAGGTCCAAATAATAATATGTGGATGAAAATACCAACCAAACCAAATGCAATCATATAAAAAGAAACCACATCGTCATCATCAGTAACTTGTAGTGAGTGAATTTTGAGAATTCCGGTATGGCGATGTGTGACCTTGTTCCTTTGTTTCGTTGTGCCTCTCGTGAGTCTTGGAGGAAGTGTCTAGAAGAACGTTGGCCATACCTCCAGGGGGTTCGAAGAGGAGGATGGGTAAAATCATTGTTTCAGAAAAAAATTCAAAACGATAATCATAAATAATGTTAATTTCACAATGGGCGAGGCTTACAATCTTGAAGTCATTGTTTATCTTATCAAAACTAAAGCCTACACTACATAACCTTTCATCCCACGCCATCACGGAGGGGAGCCATGCATATCTTCGAATTGTTGGGTTCCAAATAATGAATTTGAATGATTCTTTATTGGCAAGACATATTATTCCATTGCTTACTCCCATCACTTGTATGCCTTTAAAATCATCTATAGTAGGACTCTCTATTGCACGAAACAAATCAAATTCATCGTTATCATTATGGAGTGAAAAGGTTAGCCGGCTGTAAACACCCTATTTTGTCCGGGCCCACCAAATTAAAATAAAAAATAATTAAAAAAAATAAAAAATAAAAAAATAAAAAAAAATATAATAAAACAAGATATGCTCTCTTGATTCTTTCTTGTGAGGCAAGCACAAGTCAAATTGTGTAAGGGTCAAACAAAGATTGGCAGCTAAGTGAGGAAATTGGAAATAATTAGAATTTGATTTGAATAAGTTAGGAAACTTTTGAAGGGAATTTGAGTAAAAAGGAAAAATTTTTGTTGGTCAATCAAGTTTCATTATGGAATTGATACATGTGCAACCATCATAAATAGAAAAAGGAAATGTAGAGAATGATTGGTGAGCATAAATCAAAAAATAATAAATGGGCATTTAAGATGAAACCCTAGAGTTGGTGGCCTATATAAGTGAGAGCAAGAGAGCATATATAGGGAGCCTTTTTTGGAGATGCTAGGTTTAGTGATGATCATTTTTTTAGAGGAGTTTTTTTTGGAGAGAAGGAGAGAAAAAGGCTAGGGTTTGGAGAGTAAAGAAAAGAGAGGTATTAGAAAGGTATACATCTATAACATACTTTTTATATTTCTTGGGGGAAAAATAGAGAGAAGGTGAGTAGTGGAGAGTGATTTGATGTGAGATCCTTTCTTCTTCCTCTTCTTCTTCTTCTTCTTCTTCTTACCTTTGTTTTCTTATGCCAATGAAAGTCTATTGTAGACAGAGGCATTCATAATCTCTCTCTAATCTCATTTAGGCAAAGGTGATATAACCCTTTAAGACAATTTGATTGTCTCTTCACCTTGCCAATGATTTGAGATAAGAGAGGATTATTCTTAGTTATTTATTTTTTTATTTGAAAAATAATTTTTTTTATATATATGTATATATTTTTTTACAATATTTTATCTTTGCTTGATATATGATTTTGTTTTGATTTTATTTTAAAATTATGAAATATTTTTTTTTCTTTTTTTTATAAATAAAAAAATAAAATGAAATGGTTTTCATAAAAGAGGAAAATTGGTTGAATGATTTTCATCCGAGAAAGATTGAATTATCTTCTCAGGTTGAAAGTCTATTGTTTCTCCGAGATAGATTATCTCCTCAGGCGATTCAATCAAAATTGTGAAGTGTTTCCTCTTTAAAAAAAATAAATAAATATGCATTTTCATAATATAAAAAAAACAACCAAAAATAATTTTTTTTCTCTTAAATTTAAACAAATGTTTTTCTTAAAAAACACAAAACAAGTGACACGCATTTCTACCCCGAACTACGTGGGCTTTGATCCCTTAAGGGTACATAGGCCCTAGGTCAAGTCCAAAAATGTAAAAAAATATTTTTTTCTTTCTTTTTTTGTTTATTTTTATTTTTATTTGTATATATTGATTTCTTGTTTATTTTATTTTTATTTTTATATATTGATTTCTCTTGGTAATTTAAAATAAAATTACAATTAAGGTCATATTTATTTTTAAACAAGTAACTTAGGGTAACCGTTTTCTTGAACGAGTGCTGTGGGGTGCCTAACACCTTCCCCACGCACAATCGACTCCCGAACCCTATTTTATTTTTCTTATTTTAAAAGGTTTTCCAAAATATCCTTTTTAAAAAATTTTGGTGGCGGCTCCATTTTAATTTTAATTTAACCTAATTTTTCGGGCGCTACAGTTTGGCGACTCCACTGGGGAAATTTTAATTTTTTTTTGAGAGTCAAGCCCAATTAAGTTTATTGTTTAAAAATAACTGTAACATTGTGTTACTAATTCCCTAATTAACCAATATTATCTATTTCAATTCATTAATCTCTTTTTATATATTATCCATGATAGAAAAGAATTTCCTAATATAATACGATTACTATCATGGATAATTAATAGCTAACCATGTTAGAAAAGATTCACCTAACATGGTTAAAAAAAGAAGCAACCTGATATTAATTATCTAACTATGATAGAAAAAGGCTTGTCATAGTAACACAACCCTATCATAGTTAGAAAAGTATTTTCCTTATAATATAATTAATAATCAATATCCCTAAGTCTATTTCCCAGTTTCATAAGAAAATATGCGGAAACGAATGCAGGCCTATGTATAAACTGGCAATATACAATTCTGAATAATGTAAGCAACCTCTAAAGCCTAATTCCCTTTCCTGAAGCTTGCACCTGTGCATGAACACCTGCAAAAATGTCAGTAATCGTGGGATGAGACAATTTGTCCCAATAATCACCGCTTAACTCACTATAACAGTGAGATGTGCGGTAGTGAGGGCGTCTAAAGGGTACCACAGGTTTAAAACAATTGTAATATATAAATATATATCCAGATCTTCTTTCATTCCTTACTCCAGTCCAACAATCACCTTCAAACTAAATCAATTCAACATCTCCATACTCCAACCAACTAATACTACCACAACTCTCACACTCACCTACAGATGCATTGTGCCACCACGGTGCATTCCAGCATCTATTCTTCACTATATAATTTGACACTGTGTCCCTCTCCATAATGAGGGGACAATTTCCTTCTCTAGCAATCTCCAGAGAGGGAACCCCAATTCTGTTTCCATTACAGAACGGGAACGGTTGGGCTCTCCACTGCCAAACAACAGTAGGGGCGGTTGGGCTCTTCAATGCCAAAACAACCGTAGGTCACTTCTCTCAATAAGTCGACCTATGAACCCCGATCCAATCAATCTAAAAAGGATCCTCAGTACAAATAACTGTTGATTGGCCAATCGACAGTTATCATCGCGCGATGGTACACAAAATTCAGTGTCATGCAATGCTCACCATATAATGTCAATATCTCATCACAATCTCCACATTCCCATCACAATTCCCTTCAATATCACAATTCCCTTAAATACCATAATGTCAACATAGCATGGTTTCCACAACCTAACTCTCCATAATCTCAAACTCAACTTCCAACTTTCTTTTCTACCTTCATAACCTCTCAAACCACTATCTAAACATTATACCTATATATATCTTCCACATCATTCCAGCTTAATCACAACCACCAAGCAGAATAGTACATATATAATGTGTCAAAGTCTTTTATATGAAAATAATCACATTGGAAAGGCACCCTATAGCCTATTTTGTATAAAAATAACATTTCAAAGACTTTATATATATAAAGAGGGTGAGAAAGGATTTTAAAAATCCCAACTAACTTCACCCTCAATGTTATAGCAAGGTTAAGTGTGATTACCTGTCGCCCTTTAGCACTTTTGCGCAAATTTCTCAACCTTTCTTTATTGATGCCACAAAAGCCTACTTGCATCCACTCCTATAATAATATAGAACCAAATGATAAATTAATAGCATTTCCCCTTTAAAGTATTTTAACGTCTCTCTCGTTCCTATATGACTACCCAATCCCTACATGAATATGTTATTCCTAATTTTTCTTTCTTTTGCAACATGAGCACATACAAGTAACACAAATACAATAATCATCAAGGCTTTAGATTTTCAATTCATGGCCAATCAAAAACTTATCAAATACAATTAATTGTATTGATACAGCAAGGAAAACAAATTCCTCATGCTTGTCATTTGATCAAGACAACATTCTGTTGTACAATAGCCTAGTCACATTCAACAAATAAGCATAATCACCTCAACAAACAAACATGCTAACTTACAATAATACATTCTACACACACATATTAACCTTTTTAGGAAACTATGAGGTCATTTCACTTTTAGGAATCAAACAACTAGTAACAATAATCACCAACCATTACACACATACACATTTTCCTAAGAGCATTATAATTGTAATATATAATAAGGTTTGAATTAATCAACAACATTATAACCATAACATAGTAATAACTCCAATGACAAATCATAGTTAAAATTACTCTTTCCAAATTCTTGAACTCTTAGCACCCTTCCATCACCATTTAAATGTAGATTCAATCATCGACTTCAAGAGTAATTTTGTAAACAAACATCAATAGTCAAAACAGCACATTCCAAAACATAGCAAGAAAGAAATGCTTCTCAGGCACTCTCACAAGAATCAACTTCAACAGCAACCCACAAATCATCATCAAATTCAGTTCTAGGACTTATTTTTCAATATCTATACCTAATCCCACAATTTGTAATAAATTAAACAATCCACTCCCATGAAAATTTTTGCCAACCTTCCTAATTATCAACACTTATGCCAAAAAGTTTCCAACCACTATCTACCAACCAATCCAACGTGTAAATGAAAGAAATATAAACCCAAAGCTTACTATAAGATGCAAATTCTCAAAACACTTTACAATTTACACAAACATGCCTTCAGCCCCAATTACTGCTAGCCCATCTTTTCTCCATGTTGCCAATATGTCATCCATCATTCTTTTCTAAACTATTAATCTCAGTTTCCAATTTCTTAATGAACCAAATAACTATAAGGAAACACACATGCTTCATACATACCACAAAGTCACCTCTTATCAAGTTTTCAGAACATGAACCAAACAAAGCCCATATCCACATAAACAGAATTTTCCAAACCAAAATAAAAGAAATGCATTCAGCCATGACAAGAACATGAAACATTAATTAAGTAACCATCGCCCATTCCACAGAGTTCAACATACAAACTTTCAAGGCAACTTAAGTCATGCCTAATTGCATTCTTATATCCATTATAATCCATGTTGAAAATCAACAGTTTCCTTAATCATTTTCATTTAGTACCTGTAACTCAAAATAACATTCCAACACAAATCACTTTTCAACGACCAATTTCAAGAAGAGAAGCCAAGAATCAGCATGGTCATAATGAAAAGGAAACACAACACTTTGAAAACCCATGTACTCATGCTTCTAGTAAATTAATCTACGCCAAATAGCAAAACAGAGCAACTATATATATATGAAACTTCCATAATCAACAAATTCAGCAAGATTCAACATGCAACAACTCACATTTAATTTTATTTCATCATAAACCTCTCATCCAATTTTTTTTTTTTTTAAAAAATATCAACAAACTCCTTCACTAGTGCCTAGCCAAACCAGAAAAATCCAACAAATCACACAAAAAATATCCTAATATCATTCAAACAACCTCCTACAACAACAAATTACAGATTTTCAATCCAAACTCTAGAATTAATTTGAATCCTCACTCACAACTCGCCCTAAAACTCAAGGAAAGGAGGGTACAAATGGAAAAGGAGCCTCACCTAAGCTGAACTAACTTGCAGGCTCCGTTGGAACTAGCCGTCGCCGGTGAATGAGCAGAGAACGTCGCCGGAGCTTGAAGAAGCAGAGGAAGGCCGAATCACAGCAAAGAAAGGAAGGAAGAAAAACAAATGACAATGAGAAATTAACATGATAAAGAAGCTCGGCTCAAATAGTACATAAAAAGGTTGAACTTTACCATATTCCCGCCATTAACCACCGTGAGTTCGCCGGAAAACTCGTCGCCTTTGCAAGAAGAAAAAGAGGAACGAAGAGGAAACAAAGGGAAACGAAGGAGATGAGTTCAAAGTGGAAGGAAAGTGGTGCAGCCGCTTCAACTCGCCGTCGCCAGAAGAGCTCGTCGTTCGCCGCCGAGAAGAAGAAAAACGAAGAAGAAGAGAAAGGGATCGAAGGAGAGAGAGAGGGAAGTCGGTGAGGGAAGTGAGGAAGAGGAAGAAAATGGAAAAATGAAGGGGAGGGAGTGTTTGGTTTAGTGTTTATAGGGTGGGTTATTGATAATTTGCAGCCCAAACTTGCCATAGTGTACTCTTTTAATTCTAAAACCATTTAAACCAGTCTCCAATCTTTTTAAACTTCAAAATATTTTTAGCTTTACCACTCCCTCATATTTCAAACTCTTCATTTCTTAATTAATTATATGCACATTAATTACTCAAAATTTCCAAAAATATTCCAAAAATTCCTAAAAATTCCAAAATTCCTAATTTCTCCATTTATCATTTCCCAAAACACTCTTTAATCCTGTATTAAATTTTCAGGATGTTACAATAACTATGACCTTAATATTAACTTTATTTTATTTATGTTATTCTTTTATTTATTTATTTATTACTTTTTTTTTACTGTCATTTATTTTGTTTAATTTTTTTTCTTCATATTATTTGTATATATCTCAGGTTTTTATGCCCTCTTCACACACTTCCACTTACACTATCACACACACTATTTGGCCCTATACCAGGGTCGAGAGTACATTAGTGAGAGGAAGTTTCTAATGGTTTCCCAGAGGTTTTATAACCCTGAGGTTACTGTGAAGACTTCATCCTAGTTGTTACCCATGCGACAATGTTAATCTCTGAGGGGTTTTCATTACTCCCTGAAGGTTAATTTTTGTTAGTGGGGTCTTCATCATCATGATGAGGGCAACTATGAGACCTTGTGAGGATTAGGACAACCTAAAACCTTTTCACATATTAGAAAGAATTTAGAAGCCTACCCAATAAGTTAGCACTTTCCTTTATAGGATACATGACTCACCCTAAGTTTATTCCCAAGATAGGACACTAGAGGGCATATGTATATTTTTTTTTCCCTTCATAATAATTCTAAGTTTTATCGCATTATCATTCACATTTTCCCTTTGTAATGTTTATTTATTCATTTTCCCCCCCTTTTATATAATCTTGTATAGAATATCATATTGCATGTAAATATACTCTAACATTTTTTTTAAGAGGTAAACGAGTTATTAAATAAGTTTGGCATAAGGTTTGATGACATAAGGAATGTATTCAAGCTGAGAACCCAATGGAAAAGTGTTTGGAGGAGAGGACTAATATTGGAAGTAAAAGTCGAATCACTTGACAGATGTTAGGTTAAAATAAATTACTTATTACCTAATGATCAACTCTAAAAACTCCCTGAAGAATATTAAATTCTCTGAGGAATCCCTGAAGAATATTAAATTCTCTGAGGAATTAGAGGCTCTAAAAAACTCCCTGAAGAATATTAAATTCTCTGAGGAATCCTTGAAGAATATTAAATTCTCTAAGGAGTTAGAGGTTCTTAAGCCCGAAGCATCACTCATTGAAAGGTCTTAATCCAAATAGGATGTGATATCCATATGGCTTAATGATCAGCTCTTGATCTCCCTATGGAATAATAAATTCCTTGAGGAGTCTAGAGGCGAAGCATCACTCATTGAAAGGTCTTAAACCAAATAGGATGTGATATCCATATGGCTTAGTGATCAACTCTTGATCTCCCTATGAGATAATAAATTCCTTGAGGAATCTCTAGGGCGCTCATAAGGTAATACAATATTGCTCAGTCTAAGCGTCCTAATCAAGTACCCCCAACGCATCTGTATAACACATGACTACTGGTTTGGGTGAAACTAATCATTCTCAAGATGGGAGACTATCACTTCTATTTCCCTATGATGTAATGAATATTTTGAGGAGGGAATGGTAATCCTCTCAAGTCATTGTGTAACATCCTGAAAAATTTAATTCAGGATTAGTGAGTGTTTTGGGAAATTTTGGAATTTTTAGGAATTTTTGGGATATTTTTGGAAATTTTGAGTAATTAATGTGCATATAAATAATTAAGAAAGGAAGAGTTTGAAATATGAGGGAGTGGTAAAGCTAAAAATATTTTGAAGTTTAAAAAGATTGGAGGCTGGTTTAAATGGTTTTAGAATTAAAAGAGTACACTATGGCAAGTTTGAGCTACAAATCATCAGAGAACCCCTTAATTCAGCAAACCAAACGCGCCCCTCCCCCTTTACTATAAAAAAAAAACGTCGGACTCCCTTCCTTCTCATCCGACGCCCTCTCCCTCTATCCTTCTTCTTCTTCGTTCTTCTCTCTTCCCCGGCGACGGCCACCGGCGACGGCGGCGACGGCGCCGTCCGTCTCACTCCTTCCCTCTTCCTCACTGAAACCCGCCTTCATTTTCTCTCCCTCGCGTCCTCATTCCTCTAGCCAGCTTCTCACTTCGCCCGGCCATTGACAGCGGCGGCGAAGCCTTTTCCCGGCGGCGGCGAGCCCCGACGAGGCAAGGATGTTGGGATTTGAGCTCAGGTGACTCTTTTATGCTGATTTCTACTTCTATTCATGCGATTTGATTGAGATTGAGAGAGGAGTCCGAGTTTAGTTTTGGGATTTGGTTGGTTAATCGGTAAAAAAAAAAAAAAAAAAAATAAATCTTTAGCTTATATTCTTGTTGTATTGTATGAGAAATTGAACTTTGATTGAAGTTTGAAGCAATTTATGTAAACCCTAGGTTTTGGGACTATAGGGTTGTTTGCTCTTATAAAGGATAATAAAGGTTGTGGACAAATTTTTATCATGTAACATAAAGAAAAATTGAGTTAAGTTGATAGTGTATCCTTAACCTCAACATTTGTTTTATGTACTAATTATTTTAGGATTAAAGTGAAATGAGATTAGAGATGGTTTGATGGTCGCAATAGGTCTTTTGATGGCTATATATATATTAAAATGATTTGAGTTACTGAGAGGACATTTGGACCTTGTTTGGGTGTTTAAAAGTGAGAGATTCTTGAGATACATTAGGTGGTTTTGATTGGGCTATATTTATAGTCTAAGGATGACTTTTGGGAAAATCACTTGAGGATTAATTAACGGTTTCTAGGAGAAGGTATTTATTAAATAAGTGTTTTGATCAATTTAGTTTGGGCGTATTTGAAATAGATTATGATTTGGAAGTTTGGAATTGTTTTGTAAGAAAGAGTAGGTGACTTAGAAGCTTTAATCCATTTTAATTATTGTAGCGAAGATAGCTTAATGATTATAGTGTGAAGGGTATCAATTTTAAGTTTAGAAGAGTAGAGAGTCCTATTATTTTTCTTAACAGTGCTCAAGTCTAATACGAGAAACAAATTGCTTTATTATTGATTTGGATTTTGGAACTGTCTAGAAATGATTGATATGTATCTCATTGTATGCCCAGTTTATGCTTAGGACACGTAGCTGATTTTGTTTCTTTCTTCCTATTTAGTGTTCGGTTTTGTGCATATGTAGGTATTGAATTTGTCCGGTTTTAATGGTTGTTGTGTTTCACCATCGCCATTGGTTGCTTTAAACTATTCCTCGTTGAGTTGACGCTTGTTTTGTGGGCAATCAGTAGAATATAAAGGCTGTTTGGAATTGAGTTAAGTTTCTACTTTTATTACATTATGGCTGAATGGATCGTTGGGCAAGGAAGAGGGTCTTTACTCATTTGGGGATTTGACTCTAATTGGTTTATGATATGAAAAGGTTATTTTATGCTTGTCCCTGGTATTGTTAATAGCTGGACTCTTATTCCTCTTTAAATTAGTTGGTCAAAACTGATTTAATCAGGAAAATGTATCCTTACTTTACTTGGGTAACTCTTTCTATGGAAGTTTGTTTGATCCAACATTTTGGATTGTGCTTCAAGGAGTTCTAAGTTTTAAAACAAAATTGTTTGATGGCATTATTACTGCTGGATTAGAATTATGGTGGGAGAGAATGTTGTATTGCACTATTGCTTCTATGTGGCATTCAGTATGGCTTGTTCACATTAATTTCTGAGTTGTTTGGTTCAACATGAAATGTTAATAGGGGTTAAATATGCTTGCTGTTTGGCTTTGGTCTCTTGTCTTGGTTTTGTTTCAATTTACTGGATTGTTGGTTTAAGATGAAGGGTTTATGAAGATATTCATAAGCATATAACCATGTTAAAAGAAACTGATTTGGTATTTGATTGTAATAATTCAGTTTTAAATTTATAGAACATAAGGGGTGTTTTTAGTCATGATTGGTTGATAGGTTTGTGAGATTGTTGCTAGTTTTGTTGTATATCAAGATTGATTGAGATATAACTTATAAGCATTGGAGCTTTCACCAAGCTGTGTATTTTCCTATCATACTTGTTCTCCTCTTTGCCTTATGATGATGATTTGATTATTTGAATTGGAAGAGTATGTTTATGATGCTTGGATTAAATTGAAAGAGTTGTCCTAGGGCATTTTAATTGTCATACTAATTGTATTTTAATGGAATTGAAGGTTTGTTGTAAGAACTAAAGAAATATTAATTAAAAGAATGTTTATTATTTACGTGCTTGAAAATAGGTGACTACATACTATGATTTAGAATTGTTGTTAGAATTTATTGAAGTAATTCTTTGTTTGGTTATGAATGGCAGTGTCAACTTGCCTCATATTTACTTGCTATGTGTTAGTGTTTGGTGAATGATTTTGCATGGTGAAGGATCTTGCTATGAATTAGGGAAGTATTAAAGGACCTTAAGTATTTATTAGTTAAAGCTTGGAAGTTGAAATGGTTCATAAGATGACTAAAAAGAAAGGATTGAGTAGTAATATAGGATACGTGAGAGACGTTTAAATAATATGAAGTTGAATGATATTAATTTATCATTGTGTATCATATCATTATAGGAATATACATAGTGGTGATGATATTTGAAGGAAAAACTATAAGGAAATGGTAAGGAAAGGCATTGGATTGCTAAAGGGCGACAGGTAATCACACTTAACCTTACTATAACATTGAGGGTGATGTTAGCTAGGATTTTCTAAAATTCTTTCTCACCCTCTATATATATATATTATCTTTGAAAGGTTATTTTTATACAAAACAGGCTATCGGGTGCCTTTCAAACACGATTATTTTCGTATAAAAGATTTGTACACATTATATATACTATTATCCTGCTTGGTGGTGGCCATTGATCTGGAATGGCGTGAAATATATATAGGGATAGTGTTGGGTAGTGGTTTAAGAAGTGATGAGGATAGAAAAGAGAGTTACATGTTGAGTTGAGAGCTATGTTGATGGAATATAGAATAGGGATTGTGAGTATTGCATGACACTGGTTATTAGTACCGTCGGCCGATGTAATCTATCGATTTGCGCAATCGATAGGTTAATTGTACAGGTTCCTCGGATTGTAAAGGAACCAGGGATGTGTACACTTTTTATAGTGCTCCCTTTTTCAGGGACGTTTTCACTATTTAAAGTGCTCCCTTTTCATGCTTTCAGATTTGAGACTGGGCACAGTGTCAATCACGTTTATTTTCATCTGTTGAGTTGACTTGGAACTGACTGAGGGTTTTAAGTGAGATGTCGGAAGTAGAGATGATGAATTTGAGTTGATTAGACGGAGGGACTTGAATGATGAATGAAAGACTTGACATGTATATATATATATTATTGGTTTTAAATGTGGTACCCTTTAGACGCCCTCGCTACCGCACATCTCACTGTTATAGTGAGTTAAGCGGTGATTACTGGGACAAATTGTCTCATCCCACGATTTCTGGCATTTTTGCAGGTACTCATGCACAGACGCAAGCAGCAGGAAAGGGAATTAGGTAGTAGAAGTTATGTAGTTTCTTCGGAGTTGTATATTGCCAATTTGTATAGGCCTGCATCTGCTTCCGCATGTATACATATGTATTTATTGTTTAATATCAGTTAGTTTTGTTTAATAACCATGTTAGGAAAATCCTTTCTAACATGGTTAGCAATAAATTATCCATGATAGCAGCTGTGCTGTATTAGTTTATTCTTTTCTATCATGGATAGTATTCAGTCATTAGGAAATTCCTTTTCTAACTATGATAGACATTGATATATGGAAGTCATTTTGCTATCATAGTTAGTAAAGAGATAATTGAATTTAAAAAGGATATCGTAGGTTAATTAGGGAATTAGTAACACAATGTCACACATTGTTACTTTCATGTAATAGACATCTTGAGGATATGAAGTCTTTAATAATTAGAGAGATTTTAATTGGTGTAAAAGACATCCCCATATGAAAAAAGAAAAGCAATAATAAAAGAAATAAGATGCTAAATCTTTATTCAATAATGTTTGCATATATTATTTCTCTTTTAATGACTTCATTTGACATTTGTCAATGTCATCCTATCTTCTTCACCCTCTGCCCTTAAATGGTTGTCTTTCCAAGATGTCAAATCCAAAAATTGATTCACAAGTTGCATGCATAGAGGTGATAACATACTGTGGAAATGGATTTTTTTAATAAAAATAAAAAAAGAAAAATTGAATCTCACTTTGATGAGGCTAGTAAAAGGGTAAATTGTTTAACTTCAGTGCAATGCAATGATGATTACATAAGCCATGTGAGGATTTGAGCCTACAGATATTATTTCATTTTAATGTGTGTTCCACTTATCCCTTACCAATCTAGAACTTGGCATGTATCTTTTTCAAACTAAAACTTAAGGGTGAATTTGCTTGATATAGAAAAGATCAAAACTTTCATTTTTCCATCAAATATAAGAGCCACATTTTCATCTATTTTCATCTCTATGACATTCCTTTCGTATCCATTCACCAAATATCTTCCTTACATTCTGGGGTACATTTTACCCTTACAATCACTCAATTTTCTTGGTGATGGTGCACATGCACATTTCTACTAATCATGGAGGTCATTTTGTAAGAATACTCTCTTTTAAAAAGTTTGGACTTCACAAAGTTGTAGAAGAAGAAGAAGAAGAAGAAGAGCTAAAAAGGAGAGAAGCTCACTGAACCGAAAACCCGAAAGGGTGGCTCAGGCAAAAGTTAGAGCAAAAAAAAGAGGGAGAGAAGCTCGCTGAGCCGAATACCCAAAAGGGCGGCTCAGGCAAAAGTTAGAGTCGAAGAAAAAAGAAAGAAAAAAGGAGAAAAGCTCGCTGAGCCGAAAACCCGAAAGGGCGGCTTAGGCAAAAGTTAGAGCAAAAAAAACGGAGAGAAGCTCGCTGAGCCGAAAACCCAAAAGGGCTGCTCAGGCAAAAGTTAGAGCCGAAAAAAAAGAAAAAAAGGAGAAAAGCTCGCTGAGCCGAAAACCCGAAAGGGCGGCTCAGTCAAAAGTTAGAGCAAATAAAAAAAGAGATGAGAAGCTCACTGAGCCGAAAACCTGAAAGGGCGGCTTAGGCAAAAGTTTAAAAAAAAACCAAATGGACGACTTAGGCAAAAATTAGAACTTAAAAAGAAAGAGAGCACAAAAGAGCTCGCTAAGTTGACAACCTAAGAGGTCAGCTTAGGCAAAAGTTAGAGCTAAGAAAAGAAAAGAAATAAAGCTCTCCAAGATCCTCTTATGTACTAAGTTTTTGGAGTGTACACTTGCTCGAATCTTCATTTACTTCATATTCATCTTGAATATTCACCTCAATTTCATTCGTCATCTTCTCCTTGTATCTTATTCCCATATCCTAACCTATTGAAAGTTCTTGTGATCTATATATGCATTTGAATCTTAGGTTGATGAAGAAATTAGATTATTGCCAAGCCTATGGAAAGGAATTGGATAACCTGGATATTGAGAGCAAACACTAACCTTCAAACACTGAGTGATGAGAGTAAACACTATACCTTGTGAGGAAAATCATTGAGGCATTGCATTCTTGTTAAACTCTTTACATAGATGCTATTTAACTCAAGGTGCATAAAATGATTTTAATAGCAGTTTTGATCCTCTATTCATGTGACTTGTGTGTTAAAATCTCAAAGTTTTCACTATACTCACACATTGTTCCCCAAACATTTGACAAAAGGAAATATCTCATTTTGATCCTATTCTTCATTCCACATGGCATATGATTCTTTCACAGTACTTCTCATATAAGCTGAATAATACATGCCTTTTATTCAGTAAAGACAACCAAATTGAAACTTGGGGATTCTCCCCAGTTCTATTGTCATACATCCACTTCATTGGACAACATTGACATTGTTAAATGAAGTCCAAAAAAAATATTTGAACTATGCAAGCATTATAAATGAAGATAGAGCAAAAAGAGAAATATTGTCATTCTTGATAATGAATTTAACAAGAAAGAAATTGTAACTGTAAAGTCATATACTATCATCCTCCTGGAAATATTTTGTGAGTCATTTCAAATATTAGGGGGAAAGTTTGAGGCTTATATTGTGATCATATCATACATCGCCTCAGTAGGAACTTTCAAGGACTTTTGTTAGGCTAGGGCAAATGCAAAAGCTATTAAGACTATGAGAATCACGCTTGAAATCTCGTTTCTTTAGGGTCAACAACCTTAATGATGTCTTAATTGAACTGATGAGTTTCTGTTTAAGGGAAAGTCCAAGGAGAAAGCAACAATGCAGGTATGTTACTCATCATTATTCCCATGCATCACTTCATGCTCATCCTTATTAGGTCACATCACATCATCCTCACCATTACTATCTTCGGTCTCATTCTGGCAGACCACCACATACTTAGCATTACATCACCATTAATGTCATTATTTGGTTGATATCTTGTTCATTGACTAAGAAAGCAACATCGCTGGTAAGTCTACTCATCATCATCCCATCGTCACTTCATGTTCATCCTCATTAGGATCTCATCACCATCTTCGGTCTCATTTTGGAAGACTGCCACATACATAGCATTACATGACAATCAGCGTCATCATTTGGTCAATATCTTCATTGTTTAAGACTCATCGTCATTGGTTTGCATTTTTGAGTCATCATGTGCTTAGGGTCACAAATATTCATCACCTTCATTTGGACTTCATATTAGGGGCATTTTTAGCATGCTCATCGAAGTGCTTGCACCCATCATCTGGGGCAATGTGTGTTTAATGTTACACCATTATACCTTTGTTGTCATACATCCTGTTTAGGGCTCCATCATTGTCATCATCATTCATGACATATTTAGCCTTCTACATCATCATCATTCATGATGCACTTAACCTTCTATATCATCATCGTTCATCATCATTATCACTTTCATCTCAAGTGCTATCATATGTGTGCATCAGCAATTTGTGTTTTGCCACGCCACCATACCTTTGTTGTCAAACATCATTATCATCATCATTCATGACATGTTCAGCCATATACATTATCTTCATTCATGATGTACTCAACCTTCTATTCATCATCGTTCATCATCATTATCACTTTCATATTAAATGAAATCACATGTGTGCATCAGCACTTTATACTGGGGCAATGTGTGTTTAATGTCACACCACTATACCTTTGTTGTCATACATCCTGTTTAGGGCTCCAGCATTGTCATCATCATTCATGACATGTTCAGCCTTCTACATCATTATCATTCACGACATGTTATCATCGTTCATGATCATTATCACTTTCATCTCAAGTGTCATCATATGCATCAGCACTTTATCAACATCAGGGGGCAGAACAAAGTCCTCATTATCATCCCTTCAAAGCCCTGTATCGGCAGGCACTCCAAAGCCCAGTAACGGCTGGCACTCCTTTAAAGCCCTGTAACGGCTGGCACCCCTTTCAAGCCCTGTAGCGGCAAGCACCCCAAAGCCCAATAACGGCTGGCACTCCTTTAAAGCCCTGTACCTGCAGGCACCCCAAAGCTCAGTAACGGCTGGCACTCCTTTAAAGCCCTGTAGCGGCAGGCACCCCAAAGCCCAGTAACGGCTGGCACCCTTTTCAAGCCCTGTAGCGGCAGGCACCCCAAAGCCCAGTAACGGCTGGCACTCCTTTAAAGCCCTGTACCGGCAGGCACCCCAAAGCCCAGTAACGGCTGGCACCCCTTCAAAGCCCTGTAGCAGCAGACACCCCAAAGCCTAGTAACGGCTGGCACCCCTTTAAAGCCCAGTAACTGCTGGCACCCCTTCAAAGCCCTGTAGCTGCAGGCACCCCAAAGCCCAGTAACAGCTGGCACCCCTTTAAAGCCCTGTAGCCGCAGGCATTCCAAAGCCCAGTAATGGCTGGCACCCTTTAAAGCCCTGTAGCGGCAGGCACCCTTTAAAGCCTTGTAGCGGCAGACACCATTCTTTTTAAAGCCCAGTAACGACTGGCACAATTCTTTTCAAAGCCCTGTAGCGGCAGACACCATTCTTTTCAAAGCCCAGTAACGGCTGACACAATTCTTTTCAAAGCCCTGTAGCGGCAGGCACCATTCTTTTCAAAGCCCAGTAACGGCTGACACAATTCTTTTCAAAGCCCTGTAGCTGCAGGCACCATTCTTTTCAAAGCCCAGTAACGGCTGGCACAATTCTTTTCAAAGCCCTGTAGCGGCAGGCAAAATTCTTTTCAAAGCCCAGTAACGGATGGTACAATTCTTTAAAAGCTCTGTAGCGGCAGACACCATTTTTTTCAAAGGCATCCTGGTCTTACTTGCGTCTGTTGTCGAGCCGGACAAAATAAGTGTTCATATCTTTACTTGCTTCACAGATAAGAAGCTCACTCTTCTTAGCTACGAGCAAGTAAAGAGGGGCAACTGTAAACACCCTATTTTGTCCGGGCCCACCAAATTAAAATAAAAATTAATTAAAAAAAACAAAAAAAATATAATAAAACAAGATATGCTCTCTTGATTCTTTCTTGTGAGGCAAGCACAAGTCAAATTGTGTAAGGCTCAAACAAAGATTGGCAACTAAGTGAGGAAATTGGAAATAATTAGAATTTGATTTGAATAAGTTAGGAAACTTTTGAAGGGAATTTGAGTAAAAAGGAAACATTTTTGTTGGCCAATCAAGTTTCATAATGGAATTGATACATGTGCAACCATCATAAATAGAAAAAGGAAATGTAGAGAATGATTGGTGAGCATAAATCAAAAAAATAATAAATGGGCATTTAAGATGAAACCCTAGAGTTGGTGGCCTATATAAGTGAGAGCAAGAGAGCATATATAGGGAGCCTTTTTTGGAGAGGCTAGGTTTAGTGATGATCATTTTTTTAGAGGAGTTTTTTTTTGGAGAGAAGGAGAGAAAAGGCTAGGGTTTGGAGAGTAAAGAAAAGAGAGGTATTAGAAAGGTATACATCTATAACATACTTCTTATATTTCTTGGGGGAAAAATAGAGAGAAGGTGAGTAGTGGAGAGTGATTTGATGTGAGATCCTTTCTTCTTCCTCTTCTTCTCCTTCTTCTTCTTCTTACCTTTGTTTTCTTATGCCGATGGAAGTCTATTGTAAACAGAGACATTCATAATCTCTCTCTAATCTCATTTAGGCAAAGGTGATATAACCTTTTAAGACAATTTGATTGTCTCTTCACCTTGCCAATGATTTGAGATAAGAGAGGATTATTCTTAGTTATTTATTTTTTTATTTGAAAAATAATTTTTTTTATATATATGTATATATTTGTTTACAATATTTTATCTTTGCTTGATATATGATTTTGTTTTGATTTTATTTTAAAATTATGAAATCTTTTTTTTCTTTTTTTTATAAATAAAAAAATAAAATGAAATGGTTTTCATAAAAGAGGAAAATGGGTTGAATGATTTTCATCCGAGAAAGATTGAATTATCTTCTCAGGTTGAAAGTCTATTGTTTCTCCGAGAGAGATTATCTCCTCAGGCGATTCAATCAAAATTGTGAAGTGTTTCCTCTTTAAAAAAATAAATAAATATGCATTTTCATAATATAAAAAAAAACAAACCAAAAATAATTTTTTTCTCTTAAATTTAAACAAATGTTTTTCTTAAAAAACACAAACCAAGTGACATGCATTTCTACCCCGAACTACGTGGGCTTTGATCCCTTAAGGGTACGTAGGCCCTAGGTCAAATCCTAGGTCAAGTCCAAAAATGTAAAAAAATATTTTTTTCTTTCTTTTTTTGTTTATTTTTATTTTTATTTGTATATATTGATTTCTTGTTTATTTTATTTTTATTTGTATATATTGATTTCTCTTGGTAATTTAAAATAAAATTAAAATTAAGGTCATATTTATTTTTAAACAAGTAACTTAGGGTAACCGTTTTCTTGAACGAGTGCTGTGGGGTGCCTAACACCTTCCCCACGCACAATCGACTCCCGAACCCTATTTTATTTTTTTTATTTTAAAAGGTTTTCCAAAATATCCTTTTTAAAAAATTTTTGTGGCGGCTCCATTTTAATCTTAATTTAACCTAATTTTTCGGGCGCTACACCGACAATGCGGAAAATAAATATATTTTCTAACAAGGTTATATTCACTCCGTTTACAAGGACAAACTTTGATCAGCAAGATTTGTTGCTTTTTATCAAAAGTTTGATTTGAGCTCCGAGATATAAAATCATTACTCGTGAAAAGTTTATTCCAATCTCTACATACGAAGGCGCAACAAAATAAAGTGTACTCATCCAATCTGAATAAATCACATAATATATACAAATTTTTAATCATTTTGGCCAACAAACAATTATGCAAGTATCAATTTGGCCAACAAACAATAAATGGTATCAAATTGGCCAACAAACAATAAATAAATACATTATTAGCCATGAACATCAATTAATCTTTAACACTGTCAATCTTTCCTAGTAGCAAGTTACCAACGGCGTTAGAAGGAAATCGACAATATTGTTTAATATAATACTTTTTTATTATTTGTTGATCAATCTGATACCATTTATGTTTTGTTAAAGTATGCTTTTGGTTCCTTAACATATACAAAAGTCATGTTTTGGTCTCTTAACTTTGGACAATGTGTTTTTGGTCCTTTAAATTAACACTGTTAATTTCTCTAGCGAAAAATGCAAACAATGCAAAATTAATATCATGATTGTGAAATATTAAAATGTTGATATAATATTATTACATTAAAATTGAAAATATTACAGATATAAAAATAAATACAACCTTAATATATATTCATTACAATCATCAAGAATGATGGCAAGAACACATTCAACAACTTCCCCTAAACCTAGCCTCTATTGCAAATACAATCCAGAAAGTTGCACCGCTATAATCACACAAATTATTACAATTTACAAAGGCACATGCTATATAACCTCATTAACGTTTTCATCCAAACAAAAAAAGCACAATCCAAGTCACAAATTTTCCGACCAAAAATAGCATTTGGATTTCATAAAGGTTCAACTGATACATTTATAAAAGATAACGTATAGGTAAGGAGAGAGTAACTGGGTATGAAGAAGAGAGAGGTGCGAGAAAAGGAAGAGGAGGAAGAGAGAGAAGAGGGAGAATGGGAGAGAAAGATCAGTGAAAAGTGAGAAGCCATGAAACGAAAAGGAAGATTGATGAACGCGAGGAAGGGGAAGGAATAGAGAAGGAGGAGAGAGATTTAGATTGGTAAGGAAGGAGAAAGGACTTGGGTAAGGCTCGAGACGTGGAAGGCTTGTTTCCACGTGTTATGTTTTATCAGGTGACTAAGCATTTAGTTTGCTCATTCAACATTTTCTATTAAGTAAGTCAACAATGTTATTTTAAAGGGACTAAAACACACATTCTATTAATTTAAAGTGACTACAAACACACTTTCCAAAGTTAAGAGACCAAAACATGACTTTTGTCAAAGTTAAGGGACTAAAAACATACTTTAACCTATAATGAATTAGTCTAAATGATGAAAAGAATAGAGGAAGCAGAAATCTAAGCCACGGTAAAATTCAGGAAGGTATGAGCTGCAATTTTTATTGACTTTCAATGCAAATAAACAAGGATTGCAATCAAATCAATTCCTAAGACATAGGAACATTTAAATAATAAAGAAAACTATCTGTAAGACTTGGTAAAGTGAAACAAACTAAAACTATATCTCCTACAATCATGTCTACAACAAACTCATCAATTCAAATAATAAAAATAATCAATTAAATAAACAGCCAACAAAATAAAATATGTAACAATAGCAGAAACTAATTTCTAGATAATGCATAGTAGAAACTATCTACCATATACCTACATTCTTTTGTAGGTAACACATAACATAAACTATATATTATTGTTGGACATAATCAAATCATAATATTTTGGCTATCATTAATTAAGTATACCATTAAGTTAACAAACCATTTTGAATGCAACAAACTTAACAAAATTATACAAGTTAACAAAACATTTTGAATGGAAAAAAATTAACAAAATTATAAAAGTAATAAATGAATATCCATAATAAATCTAGCACTTTGTATTCAGCAAAAATGGAAGATAGCATTTAATCGAAGATTGGCACAATACAAGGGATGACAAAACAAAACAAAAGGAAAATTGGCAGATAATTATAAACAAGAAAGAGAAAATTAGAGAAAAAAATGGTAATGAAATTGACCAACACACCTTGGGATCCATGGACGCACAGACAGAGGCTCATTCGCCATTATTGAGGGAAAACGGAAGGGAAGAGAAAAGTGGGAAGACATGAGAAAAAAATACCACTACTCACCTTGCTTCTTCTATCTTCAAGTATGGATGAAGGTGAAGAGAAGCCATGGATGTCATTGCAAATTCAGATCCACACGTAGATCTAGCTTTCGAACAGGTATAAATAAGAAGAGAACGAAAAATAAGTATAAAGAAGAAGAGGTTTTTCACCTTGACTAAATGGAGGCAGTGAGTGAGAGAGAGTGAATGTGATGGTGCCAGTTTTTCACCTTAACTACCAAGCTTTTAAACTCTTTAAAAGTTTAGTCATTGTATTGTTAACAACAATGTCCAAACTTTTTAAAAGATTGGTCGTTGTAAATAATGACCAAACTTTAAAGCAATTTGGTCGTTGTTGTTTTAGAAACAATGATCAAACTTTTGAAAAATTTGGTCATTGTTTCTATTAAATATAACAACGACCAATATTTTCAAAAGTTTGGTCATTGTTTCCCTTCACCTGCCCGCCCACTTAATTACTTGTCTTACCAACACTTTTTTTTTCAACGATCAAACTCTTGTTTTAAGTCATTAAGCAATATCATTAAATACATTCTCTTTAGTCTCTAGCAATGTTTAGAGTTAAAACTAGGGGTATGTTTCAAGCGAATTGTAAACCTCTTGTCTCTACGATTTATTTAGGCCATACCTAAGCTCCAAACTCTAATCCAACTGTTCAAAATTACACGATGGTCACAATGAGATATACTACCATTTCTTTTGTTGAATCTAGTCAATATCTCCCTTTTGGTCTTGTGAAGTCTTTGCCTAATCCGATACAAATCCTTTGAAAAAATTTTGTAAGCCACGACTATTTGCATGTTGTTCCACAAACAATTTAGTAGATGGGAAAAAAGATGTAATGAAACTTGGAGGTAAGTTTTGTTGGCATTAGATCCTAAATTAAAAGACGAGTTAATTTATTGTTAAATAATTGACTCATTTTTTGATAACTGAAGGTAGTGAGTGTTGGAATGTACATAAAGAACAAAAAATGAAGTCTATAAGATGTGGATAAATGTAGAATAATATATAAAAAATATAAAATTTCCATTTATCTTTGGCAAAATGACAAATAAATCTCTCTAAATGTCCAAAAAGACAAGTGAGGAACTCAGACTTTCAAAAGGACAATTAAGGAATCATGTACTTACTTAACATTTGTAATTGTTGTGAAAAGACTTAAATGCACCCACTCTTATTAACTATTGGAGTATACTCATTAACAATTGGGTCATTTGAATTAACTTCCTTATTAACAAATGCACATTCACTATTAACAATTGCAACTTAGCAATTAACAACTGAAACATACACATTAACATTTTGTCATTTGAATTAACTTCCCTGTTAACAAATGTGCATTCCCTATTAACAATTGACCGTACCTATTAACAATTACAACTTACCAATGAACAACTGAAGCATACTCATTAACAATCGGGACATTCAAATCAACTTGGGGAGAGGGCATTTAAGTCTTTTCACAACAATTACAAATGTCAAATACATACCTGGCCCCTTAATTGTCATTTTGGAAGTTTGGGTTCCTTTATTTCCTTTTAGATATTCGGAGGGATTTATTTGTCATTTCCCTTTATCTTTTATGAGAAAGAGTTGGCATAACTTCTAGAGAAAATGTAGAATATTGAGATAATTTATATTTGCTCAAAAAGAAGGCTATAAGATGCACTAGTTAGAAGGGTTATTCAAGTAGCATGGAGTCTATTTAAATAAGAGAAGATATTAAAGATCTGGCGAAAAAAAAGAGAAGATAAAGAGAACACTTAGGAAAGTCATTAAGCAAGACCTTTCGATTACTACTTTACCTTTTGATTAATATTAATAATTTATCAAAAAATATGGTTTTAATAGCTCACAATGATTTCACACGCCCTTTCGATTACTAATTTACCTTTTGATTAATATTAATAATTTATCAAAAAGTATGGTTTTAATAGCGCACAATGATTTCACATGTCCTATGCATCTGAATGTCTGATTCCAGCTATTGGGATAAGTCTATATTGTTTTTGTATTAATAAATGGGCAAAGGTGCAAAATAGCCACCGTAAATTTAAAAATGGGCAACTATAACTCTGGTAAATTGAAGGGGGCAAAACTGTACACTGTAAAGTAAAATGAGGCAAAAGTAACCATACATTGTAAAGCAAAATGAGGCAAAAGTAACTTCTCTGTTAGGCCGAGTTAAACAGACATTTTCTAGACGTGGGCTCCACCATCAGTAAATGACATGTCAATTCTAAAATCTAACGTGAAAGTTAAAATGCATCCAGTTGAACCCTAAATCACTAAAAATGAACTCTAAACCCCCCAAATCATTTCGATAAGAAACCAAATAGAAACCAAATCATGTGAAATTCACCTTACTTCTACGTAATCATCTGAAAAAATAAAGTCTCATAAAAAAATTAAAGTCTCATCAACATATTGCACCCTTAAATATATGACACATCATTTACTGATGGTGGGGCCACGTTTGGAAAACGTACGTTTAAATTTACGATGACTATTTTTGCACATTTGCCCAATTTTGCCTCATTTTGATTTACAGTGTACAGTTTTGCCCCCTTCAATTTACCAGAGTTATAGTTACACATTTTTAAATTTACGATGACTATTTTTGCACCTTTACCCTTCATCAACACCAAAATATTTAGGAAAGTTTAGATCAATTATGAATTATGATTGTGAACACGGTTACAGTTACAAATGATTGTATAATATAAATATTGATCCTAAACCGCAGAGAACCACTAACCGTTTCTAAAGCACCGTTTCTAAAGCAAGAGAAGGATATTTGGGTCTGAAATCTGAATGGATTGAGAAGAAATGAATTCCATTTATTCTATAGAAGGAAGTAATTGATTATAAAATAATGGTTTTCCTTATAGAGATCTCATAAAATCAACATCCATGGGTAGTTTTCATTTGTGAATGAGAAGAAATCAAGCTTTTCCCGCTGAACCAAACAGATGCATCTTCTCTGCCACCACGGCTTTCATGGCTTCCTTTGCGGATTCCATAACATGGACAAGATCTTTCTGGGGAGTGCTCAGGGTGTCCATGTACGCCTTTCTCACTTCAGTGTTGACGTTGAACTTTCTCACCCCAAGATCTATGCATTTCTGTGAGAATTAATAAAGAAGATCTTGTAATGTTCGCTATATAAACTGCACAACTTACTTAAGCTCAATGAAACTAGATTTTTATGCAAAAAAACTGCAATAAATAAAGGTCAAATGAAGTTTTGCAACTGTACCTTGACTATTTCTTGGGACAAGCCAGAGGCACCGTGCAGGACCAGAAAAACTCCTTTCTTAGAGCTCAGAGCACGCAATTCCTTAACACAGTCAAATGTCAGAATAACAGAGTAGGCAAGAACCTTATACAAATGATATGTTTAACAAACCATGTACAAGAATTAAAGTAATTTCAATATGTAAGAATATTTCAAAACAACCACGACTGTTCCCATGCAAACCTATATATGGAATACAAATACGTACTCTTTAAAACTATAAATTTATTGCTTTGAACTTGTAGATTTGAAAGAATAAATAGCCTTATCACACTAAGTGAGTAAGTCTAGTCCGTTACAAGATGTCATTTATTCGTTGCTTGAAAGTTCAGATATGGATTTTTCCCTTTGCAATGCAAAGTAGGGATGAAAAATCACATCACCTGGAGCAAATCAAATTTGAGATGTGGACCACTTGCAGGATACTTTCCATGCACATTTCCAATACAAACTGCCAAAGCATCTATGCCAGTCTCGTCAATGAATTTTTGCGCCTGATTTATCAAGGATAGCAAATGCAATGAATTTGACAATTATGAAGGGAAAAAGAAAGGATAATTTCTATCAGAGTAGATAGCAACCTTATCAACATCTGTAAATCTGGCTTCATATTCTTCAACAGTCAAATCGTCTTCTGTCCCTGATAACCTTCCTAGCTCAGCTTCAACCAACATATATTTTGAGTGGGCCAAGAATGATATGAATTTAGTATATGCCACATTTTCATCAAAGGAAAGATGCGACCCATCAACCATTACAGAGTCAAACCCCTGGATATTGCATTGACATATAGAGTTTAATTTGAGTGCAAAATAAAACTATCGATTCATGATAAATCAGATGTAGTAAAGTTAGACGGTAAAAGAACAATTACCAGCTCAAGAGCTTCCAGAAGATCTTGCCTCGAAGTTCCATGATCAAAGTGAACGGTAATGGGAACCTGACCGAGTTATAAAATTAAATTTAGTAACAAATCAAATTTACGTTTGATTGAATTGATGTGCCATTCTGTTAGAATCTGAGTATTTAATTGTTGTTTTCATTTAAGTTTTAGTCAGAATTCTAGCATTAATTCCTAGATTGTAAACTGATCTTTATTTCCTTTGTCATCTCTCCTACTCTGGTTTAGTGAATACAAGCTGCCTTCAATTTACTTTCATTTTTTTAATATGCTACTAGTTTCCTTTACTTCAAGAGTTCAACCTCAACAGTGGAAATAACATTATTTATATAAATCCTACAATAACCTTCAAATTTATTTTCTTTTTATATATTTCCATTTGTTTCAAATAATGGAATACCACTTACAGTTGCTTGCTCAGCAGCGGCAATGCAACCAGAAACCAAAGGAAGTCCTCCTTGCTTCAAGGCACCAGGATGGATCTGAAAGTTATATTATTCAATGCTCCGTTTAGAACAATTCAAGTTTTTGCAATGAACAACAAGAAAGTCAAAATTTAAAAAATATCAGAAGTAAGAAATATTCAATAGATGCACATACTATGATAAGTGAGAACAAAGATATACACACAGAAGACGATTTAATAAATTAGCATGAAGCTTAGTAACTTCAAACATATATTTATTTATTTCTAATGGTCATAATCAGAAAACAGGATACAACAGTCATCTTTTAAACTGAGAGCTCCTGACCTGTAATATAGCAGGGCTTCGTTCTCCCTCTGCAGCAGAGATAACAGCCTGGACACCTTCCAAATTATAAACGTTAAATGCTCCAAGAGCATATCCTCCATTTTCTGCATTCTGAATCCCAACAATTTTTTTTTTAAAAAATATATCAACGTGAAAGGAAGTTTGTTAATATTGAATAAGATGGTTTTACTCTAAGAAGTTCTTTTGTTGATGAAAGTTTGACTGGATGAGTCCAGGACTTCACAACTTCTGCCAATGCTTTGCTGTCGCCAACATTACCTAAACATATGGATTAATCAAAGAAGAAATATGTTAAAGAGGAAAGGAAACACAAGATTTAGATGTATCATATACTCATTAAGTCTAGAAATTTTATAAATTTTAAGGAAAAGGCAACTCAAGTTACCAGGGAAAACAATGTATGGAACTCCTGGATGTCTACTTTCGGGTCCTAACTGCCACAAGGGAATTCCAGCAAGTGCTTGTCCAACTATCTTGGCACATTTTGCACCAAGGGCTTTAGTAGCCAGGTCTGAAGAGGTGATCCCTCCCTAGAAAAGAAAAAGAGCGTAAAATGGAATACTGTGACTTTGAAGGAGGCAGGTAGAAGGAAGTAAATTTAATGAGCAGGTTCTAAATGTTAGCTCTTGTCTGTATAAAAGTAAAGAAAAGCAAGGTTCAGAAGTTTCAAGAGCATTTTTCTTTCATTTTTAAGCTACAAGAAATCAAACTAGTTCCAGCTACCAATAGACCAATACTAAACCTCAATGCCTAAAAATCCATTTTGTGGGTAAATCAAGCATCTGATGGGCACCGTTGACAAGATAATATTGTTGGTAAAAGCTATTGGAAGATGAGCCCAAAGTGATCCACTTATGCCCATCAATGCTGACTATATTTTCAAACAAGGTAGACCTTAATTGTCAAATAGGTGCAAGGATAATAGGACAAAGGAAATATCATGTTTTCTGTTCAAAAATGCCAGTGCACTAAGCCATTTCAACAAAGAGTACCTTTGCAAGAATATATCGAGGTTTGGTAGTGATCCGTCTAACTATTTCCACCAAAGCAGAACTCACTTTAAAATTAATGTCCAAACTCTCCGAGGCAGCTGCACATTTAAGGAAAAGACCAGGAAGTCTAGATAAATAAAAAACCTACGAGTCAAGAAAGAAATGAACAAGAAAAAAATGAAAGAAAGAAAAAAAGATGGAGTCTAACTTTTTCCAGTTATGAGATTTCGACTGGTCACAATGAGAGTGTCTTTATGAGTCTTGAGAAAAATATCTGCCAATTCAGCTGTTCTATTAATTTCCTCCTCCCTATCTTCAAAAGGCCTCATGGCGAGTTTCTCAACTGATACCTATTACAAGAAGGTTTGCTCATATGGTTACAAATTGCAACAGAAAATATATTGTTATAACTGCATTTGTTTGCACTAGGCACCAGAATTAATATCTTGATAAATATCCTTCTTTTCATTCATGATAGATCCACAACTAATCATTACTAATCTCAAATAAATTTAGGACGTAGATCACCTCAATGCTTCTTACAAACTGACCACATTGTTGTTTAAGCTCTTCTACCTGTGATTAGAAGATATGATGAAAATGAGGAAACAAACATTCTAGGAAAAATCAACTTCATATTCATCCTATATTTGATATGCCAACCTGTTTTGTTGTTTTTGGAACATATGAACCCACAACTATTAATCCACCATTCCTTCCTCTCCCTATCCCTAGATCCCTAGGCAGTATCGGAGCCTTAGGGATAATTCCAATGTGCGCAGAAACAAAACTTGCAGCAGTGCGACACAAGAAACTCTTCCCCATCATTTCTGCCTGTTAAGAAGACAACATGTTCCAACAGAAAATATATATTTGGATAAAAAATTCCAAAACAGAATACTAAGCATAAAATTTAACCTTAATCATTCCCAGTGCAAAAACAGACATGTCTCTTTCACTAGCTGCATTCACAATACAAGTTGACCCCTGCATAATACAATAGACAAGTGTATAGCAATTTTAGTTAACAGTTTATTATGAAGCATCAGGAGAAAGTAAGATTATCATTTTAGTCTGATTTCAGTGTTGAAAGTCAGTTGTGTACATGCAAATGTGCCAAACATTATGAAGTCTTGATGTCAAAACCAAAATTATACATGCATCACTGAGTTTAAATTAAATTATCGAAATACACTCCTCAGTGGGAAGAAAGAGAATTACAGTAAAGACAATGAAGAAAGAATCCTTCCTCCACCACATGGTGTTTAAGATACCAGGCTCTCTCCCTCACAATCACAATCTACCTGCCCCTTGATAAACCTCCAAAGCCCTTCATAAACCTCTCATCCCACAAATACACTCTCTCATCCAGCTCACCACATGAATGGGTAGGTGACACAGCTCCCAACCCCCCTCTCTATGGCCAACCCTTTGTACTCTCTTTTGACTTTACTCTCTTTCCATAGCCCTATAACATTCTAGGCTCAAAAACTACAAGTACATAAAATCTTCATTTTAATTACTTCATAAATTGTAAAATATATCCCTGTTTTTGCCACAGATTAAATCATATTAGTTCTCTTTTTAACTTGGAGTCCAACTAAAAGAGGGAGAGGGAAATCAAGGCAAGCACTCGGTGAACTTATAGAACGAGATCTATTGGTGAATGATAATACCCAAAGAGTTGGTTACCGATAAAGCACAATTACGCTATATGATCCATGTAGCCGACCCCAGATAGTAAAATAATGCTTTGTCATTGTTGTTGTTGTTCACTTTTTAACTATCTTGGGATTCATTGAATCTAAGATTCTAATATGTAGTTTTCTTGATTCAACCAACTCGGCTATCTGCTAACTTCTTTTGAGTTGGAAAATACAGAGAAAAATAGTGTCACTCTCTCCCTCTCTCTCTAGCTTATTATAATTAATTATTAATAGATATAGAGACTATAGTTCATTAAAACATGTCTGTAATTTTTTATACCTTCTGCAACTTGCATAGACACTCACAAACTGCATCTGGTCCTCCTTTCCTCAGGAGTTGAATAGATATAGAAATAACAGTGGATGCTGGTATCCGTCCACCTGTTTTCTCCTCCACCCACTACATACAAGTTATTGGCAATATTAATGGAAGTAAAATAACCAAGAATCAAGTAGACAAAGTGATTTTTACCTCACGCAGGTTTGAAGATTTATAGCCAAAGGCAGCATCCTTGGCAAACTCTGTGTCCCCTGCAGGTACAAGCCTACAGACAAAATGTTAAGAAAGCAAAGTTATATTGTAAAGTAAAATCAACATACCTCATAAATGAGATTAAATGGCAAGACATACATATCAGAATCTGCAACATAATGTATGTCTTCAATAGTATAACGGCCTCCTTGAAGGAAAAAGGGACAAATGATCCATGCGTCCATTTCACCTAAAATAGAAACAACAGCATCGGGTTCCTGTACTCAAGATCAAAGAACAACAATTTGAAGTTCAATCCCAAACATATGACTCGATAGCATTTATAAATAACATACTTATTGAACTTTAACTTACATCTGGAAAATGACCTCGCAGAGTTGAGTCACCCCTCAAAACTACCGTATAATCAGTGTTTTTAACTGATTTTGCTGCAGTGTCTAGATTTCGGCATATATCTTTTATTAATGCACTAGCCTGTCAAAGTTCAAAGAGCTTGATTGAAGTTGATCTTCATGTGAATTGATGATCTAAAAATATGGAATTTATATTATTAAGAATTCATGTTCTCTGATGATTTTATCATGTTACTTTTGAGCTTTGAAAGCCATTGTGGTCAGTATTTACATTTTAATTGCTGTAAATATAGCTATTCAAAATGTAATCAGCTCCAGTCTAACATGTCATTTATGAAATTTTCATCTGTTCTAACTTAAAAGATTAGGGAAAGTAATTATCCCTGCCGCTGGGGATTTCTCCATCATATGGGTGTACATGGGACTAGAACTGGGTTGATCCATTTTATTATGGGTGTAGATAGGAGAAGGGCCAGCTTGGTTCAACGTTAAGCTCGGTTGCCGTGGGGTCTGAGGTCGTGGGTTCAAATAAGTCTCTCTGCATAAAAAGCATGAGCAAGGCTGTCTAGTATTTCCCTCCTCAAAACCCTCACAAAGTAGAGACTCGAACTAGGTTGGCCCCTTTATGGGTATGAAAGAAGTTTCTCCACATGGGGACAGTAGTGAGGCTAAATTTACCCCTACTAAAAATTATTCAAACACTATGTGAGGGCGTGATTAATTAAGTTAGTTTTAATAATAATATTAGTAACTTTTCATAGAATTTGTATTTATAAAATTTCATTAGTATATTCGTTTAGGACGGTGTTCAAATTAAAGTCTTCTGATGTTTTTTAACATTAAATTCCTAATTTTTTTGGAGGATTGGCCAAAACATGATATTGGGGACTTTTTCCTCGTCTAAAATGAATGAGAACCAGGACCAGGAACCTACCAAACAACGAGCAACATATTCATTTATGTTTCCCTACTTTGTTTTAATGCCAGGTAGATTTGGCATAAATTTGACTTGCCAAAGAAAAGACCGGATGAATCATCCATTTTCACTTGAATAGATATAAAATTTATAGGTTTAAAGTTTACCTTCTCCGAACTTAGTGACCTTGAATTTGTCAAAATGAAAAGGCACTTTGGACCTTTTCTAAACTGCTCAATCAGTGACTCAATACTCCTGCATAGAAATAAGAATGAATTGAGTATGCTGCGATTTATCTTGCGGTGTAAGATTTTCCTATCAGCTGTCAGTTCGAACTCACAAAGAAAGTAATTTGCAAAGATAAGTGGCTAGAAGATAATATTAATTAATTACCACATTTTTAGCAAGGTATAATATTTTGAGTCGCATTGACTATGTCATTGAATGATGGGCAAGAGCCCCATTTTGCCCGGAAGTAATCACCTATGAGCATTGGGTGTCCTAAATTAAAAATTGGTGCGTTTTTGCCCTGGACGTAACACATATGAGCCAATTCGCCCCTAAGTGGTCGGAGCCACCAATGGGCGTCGTCCACATGTCAACATTATATTAATTAGAGGGTGAAATTTGCCCATATGTGTTACTTCCGGGGCAAAAAACGGACCACTTGTTAATTTAGGACACCCAATGCTCCTAGGTGGTTACTTTTGGGGCAAAAAAAGGTCATTGCCCTTCAATAATATATGAAAAAAGGCAAACAACTAATGCACTTACCATTCTGTTAATACTTCAATATCATGTACAGTTTGTGTTCCGGTAGGATCATCATCCAAAACAACCAATGTCTTTGAATTGCTTTCATTTAGCTGTTGTATATCAAGAAGAGGATTGTATGGCCACTCAGGAGGAAGAGATTGCAACACATCATCTTTTTTTAATGCAGAAAGCTTTCCTTCAACTTTAACACCTGTTAATGTCTCATAAACCTGAGAAAAGTACATAAAGCCCTTAAGAATTCCAGTAACAAAGCTCCCTTAATTGTTGGATCACATACACATATCATTTACATAGGGGATTAAAAATAGAGAAAATACTTAGTTTTATCATTTTATTGGCAAAATATTATATTATGATATACCGATGGAAGTTATAGAATAAAACAGTATTTATTTCCATGTTAAAGAAAACTGTAACAACTGACATATTAAAGAAACTCAAATAACGAAGAACAATCAACACCAGTTAAGTATATGTTACCGTCACATCAATTATATGTTCATGATCAAGATTCTGATCTCTTTAAATTGTGATTTTAAATATATGTTGGTGTCACATATCAATATATCAATGCAGAAGTATAAACAAAAATTTTTCGAAGTGATTTGTGCATTATGTCCTTCGAATGGACAATCTTTTACTAAATAAAGTCTCCAACTGTGTACCAATAAATTTTCAAATAAAATCCCAAGGCATATCATGATTATTTGAGTGAAATATTCTGCCTTAACAGGAAAACATAAAGTAGACAACTGAGCAACCCAGATGTCAAACATAGAACTTCTAGTTGAATTGACATACTAAAATAATAGATTGAGTGCAGTTTGAGCTCAAACCTAGGTTTTGAAATCATGCCAAACAAACACTCATAACTTTTTCAGAAAAGCTTTTTTCTGTCAAAACCTAAACTTCAGTTAAGTCAAACAAACACTTAACTTTTTCAGAATAACTTTTTTAACTGAAACCCTAGGTTTGAGGCAAAAAAACTAGCTTTTTCCAGATGCTATTTTTTTCAGAAGCTATTCTCCAGAATCTATTCTTCATAAGAGCTTTTTCAGCCCTTTTATCAAAATCTATTCTCCAAAAGCTTTATCCAAACAGGCCCTAAGTATATGAGGGTGTTGAGAAGACATCTCAGACTTTATTATTATTATACTCAAAATACCAATTGTATCCTCAACACATTAAATTCATTGAGAACTAAACTTTATAGTCTTCTCTTGACTAACATGACTTGCCATACCTTAACTACACCAGCATCATCTTGCCGACCCCAACCAGCAGCAGAACCTGCAGCATAGCTTTCAAATTTATGCAAGTACCAAATATTTTATTTACTTGCAAAGAAATTTTACTGACAAAAGAGAAGACCAAATAAAAGGAAGGAGAAAAGGAGGAGAAAAATATTGTCTTAGGAAGAGAATGAAATGGAAGGTGTAGGGACAACATTTATTGAAGTTCATTCAGTCAACTCGTACCATTATCATAACAGTATGGGCATTGTAATATAAAGTTTGGCATACTGGGATGCATCTCATGTCTGATATAGAAAATTTAAATACATCCAGTAGTCATTCAAATGTTTGTGACAAGAGGCTTTTGAAAAAATAAAATCACAAAGAAATAAATATTAAATCTACCCAATCAGCAATTACATTACATGGATAAGCCATTTTAACTGCCCCATGTTGTCATTTACAGGGTAATTGAACTCATTACCATATTTTTAACCATCTCTTCATCTTTTTTAGTTTAGTACGATCTAAAATATTAGAAACAGAAAAACAAAAGCATTTACTACAACTTCACTTTTTTTTATATTAATAATTTAATACAAAGCTGTAGACCTAAAGTAAAATCATAAGTTTAAGGGTAAAGGTGCAAAAATATACATGATAAATTGTGAAAGAGTCACCCAGCACCATAGTAATTTTGAGGGTGCAAAAATATACATGATTGATTGCATCATACTTTTGCATATAATTTCATGGTCAAATTCATTGAATTAATGCATGATTTGTAGATAATTGTACCTAGTTGGGGCAAATTCTGAAATTGCATACATTGTAGGGATTTGTTCTAATCAAGGGCTTTTTGGTCATTCTTAGCATGTTTATTGTTTTACGTGTTTTCAATGACATTTGATGCTACCTTTGGGACATTTGAATATGTAGGTTGGGAGGATAAAGGTGAAAATTCAAGCAAATGGGTTTTAATAAAGTTTTTGGACGAATTATGAAAATTTTTGAAAAAGACCCAAAAATTTCTAAAGCTTAGCATTTTAGTCCCTGATGGCTCGCCAACTGGCAAGCCATTGGCGAGCCAACACAAATGTTTCGCATTACTCGCTACTTGCTCGCCGACTGGCGAGCCCGACACTGTCAAAAATTTCAGACGCGATTTTAGGGTTTTTTGAGCCTTATATAAGCTTTCTAACATCCCCAAACCATTTCTAAGCCCCATTTGCATGAAAATAAGGTAGTATACTAGGGTTCACTCAAAATATCTCAAACCCACTCATCTATCTTCCATTTCCATGACATTTTATCTCAAATCTTCCATATTTTCTTCTTCATATCAATTTCCTCTTCCATTTTCACCAACCTTCTCCATTTCATCCCTCCTCATGACAGCAACTTCTTGGGAACTTAAACTTGTTTCTGATTTACAAACTTGAAGAGGATTTCGATCCCTTTCATCTCTCCTCCATTCATCCATCTCCATATCCTTGAAGAGGATTTTGATTTACAAACTTGTTTCTTAAACACACCAAGGGATCTTAAATCCAAGTGCTTGCAATAGTCAATTTCAAGTGGTTGCTTAATTGACTATTGATAGTAATTGGATGACCCTTAGTGGTTGCTTTGGGATTTATCTACTAGACTTGGTGAATGATATAACTCCCAAATTATTTTGAAGTCGCAATTGAACCATTGAATCACTACTAAAGCCCCATTGATTCAAAAGCTTTCACAACATTATTTAAAAATATAATTTTCTTAATAGTTTAATTAGATAATTTATAAAACCAAGCCAAAACCTCCTACACTTTTACTCATTTCAGTTGCATTTAGTTCATTTTAGGGTAGTTAGAAGACTCCTCAAGAGAGACTACCCAAGGTTGCACCACTGCGTTGCAATCCTTGTTCATAAATAAACTTGTATTTAACCCCCAAGGTGACTAGGAACCTGTTAAATCAATGGTAAACCAAAATGGGGCACCCTATCATCTTTTCTCTTCACTCCCATGATGTTGGGTACTTCTTTTACAATTTACCATGTATATTTTTGTACCTTTTACAATTTGCCACGTATATTTTTGCCATATTTTGGTTTACCATGTATATTTTTGTACCCTCAAAATTACCATGGTGCTGGGTGCCCCTTTTCAAATTTAACATGTATATATTTGCACCTTTGCCCTAAGTTTAAAGGAAAAGGGAAAACAGGACAATACATATCACAACAGACTGCAAGTGTACAAAGCACCTGACAAATATAGTTGGTGAGCAGCTGATGATAGATGAACCGGAACTTTCAGAGAAGAAGCTTCACGGGTGACAATGCCCTATGCATTAAAAAATATATTATTACTTTGGTATGATCATGCTGCGCAAAATGCAAACCACTTTAGCTAAATATAGTGCAAAAATAGGTACAGTCTATAGCTAACCAGGTCCTTCACAAAGATATCAATTGCTGAATATGGTGTGTAATCATTATCTAGCATGTGTGGGACACGATTTTCAAACATCCTGCAGTATCAAACGCCACTCAAGATTATAAATAAGCTTTTATATTTGAATATTATATGGACAACATACTAAGGAACTCATGAAGGTATAATTCTCATAACATAAAAATCGCTAATAGAGACTATAGAAAATAAAATCTCAATCTTGTCCGAATGGAAACAAGAGCTCCTCTACAATTAAGACCTGACTTGACTTAACCTAAATTACATTGTAATGCAAAATACCGCATGGCAAGTTTCGAAAAGAAAGTTTAGCATGTAGTACAAAAAACAACATAAAAACGTTAAGCACAACAAAATATTAAATATTTTTGGAAATTTGCAATGCATGAAGAAAAAGTTGCTAAGGATTACACATATAAAATCCCCTCATAATAATAATTAGAAGATAAAAAAAGTCAGTTTTTTTTTTTGACCTGCTGAAGGTGGGAGAGAAGAAAGAGATAGTTTGGTGGTAGGTAATGGACACATACCAGGATGTTCCCCCACTGTGTGTGATAAAATCAAACAATGGTCTTGTATTCAGACCCAATCGAGCTCCAAATGCCATTGCCTCAGCAGCTGATGCTATGTGAACGCCAGCAAGCAGTTGGTTGACCATCTTTATCCCACTGAGCACAAAATAGACAACAATGAATATTCCACTATAAAAAAATAAATTACACAGTTAATCCCCTGAAACATCAAATTAGATTTTTTTTCCATTCACTTCAAGCACATATAGATGGATGCAGAGGCCATAAAGGTATTCGTTAACAAATATCAAGGAAGAAAGATTGAATTAAGAAAATCAATATTACCTTCCAGAGCCACATCCACCCTTGATAACATAAAGCTTCTCACTCATTTCTAATTACAGAAAACCCAGTTATAAATAAAGTTATGACAGAAATTTACTGCAAGGCAACATAGTAATATCTATGCCAAGCAATTAATACCTGCTAAGACTAATCCAGCACTCGCAAGAGCTTCATCTGTCCCTGCAGCCATTATCTGAGACACATGCATGAACTCAATGATTTTGTCAACAAAATCTAAGAAGCAATTTTCATCAAAGCCAAGAATGTATTTCCCACCGTAAGTGTTCCATCTCCGGCTCTCTTCACACCACCAGAAACAGGGGCATCTACCAACTTCAAATCCCTACCTTCATCTGTGATGTTTTCATGTCAACTGTTACATAATCACATCATAAACAACAGGAACAATACAATGCAGTGGAAGGAAGTAAGGGTGAAAACAAAAAATGAACAGTACAACTGAAGCTGAGGGAAATACTATCCTAATAAAACATCACAAATACATACTGTATTACCGTTACTATAGGAGCTGACGTAATTCCTTTATAATCAAAGGCGGTTACCAAATTGCATCTTAGATAAAATAAGGACTATGTAAATTCAAACTGATATTATCGACAGTTGTTATGTAGGAAATTGAGCTGCTTTAGGAGCTTAACTTGTTGCAAAGAACCTTAAACTTGACAACAGATTCATATGAAGATATAAATACGAGACACAAGAGTGGAAAGTCATGTTAATTAAGGGGGGTCTAATTTGCAGTAAACAATAATATAACCATTTGTAAAAGATGACATTTTATGAATGGAAAAGAAAATACATGTTAAGCATCCTCCCGAATCAAACAGAAGAAAGATCAATAATAATATTTAAAGAACAAGGAAACGACTGCTACACCACAGACACAATAAGATTAGAAAATTGACAACCCTGAAGTAAGTTGATGGGCTCAATAAGTTTTGGGGACAAGTGTACAAGAGGAAAGCCCAATTAGGAGGGCAAGTGGTGACAAGTAAGCCCAACGAGGGGCACTCAGGGGCAAGGGCGTCAATTGGAGAGAGTAGTAACCGAATTCTGACAGATTCAGAGTAGTGGAGGAGCTTATAAACCTCAGCAGCGCATGGAAGGATCATTATTGGAAATTGTGAGAGCATCTTTTGGGAGAGAGGGGCTGGTCTCTCAAAAACTAGTCCAATAGTAGTATTAGAGTGTCATCTTTAGTATTTGCTATTTCAGTGTTTCTTTTTCCTGCAAGTTATTGGTGATTGTATTTCCTTTCCGTTATTATTATATATAAGAGACGCCATTTCCTTTACAAATTTCCATTTGTTTGCCAAATCCCATCATAAGTATATCTCACAAGAAGGGCAACATACAATGCAATCGATGTTCAAGTTGGCTCACATATGCAGGAGAAACAGTGGAACAAAGAATGACACATGCTCCTGATGGAAGGACTGCATAATGCAGAAGCAAGGGTCAGCATGGTTGAAAATTTAATAAAATGGGGAAGTGAGGTGCTGCTTGTGTTACCTGAAACTGCACCATTTTCTCCATATAGAGCATTCTCTGCTTGAACTTGATTGGTGACCATGATTACAAGTACATCAACATCTGGAGACACAAGAAACCTCATGAAACAGGCACTTGAGGTTAAGTTGTTTGTAAGATTCTCACAATTTTACTCACAAAAGGTATAGTATTACTAGGGTACATGAAATTTTATGGCATTAGAATGAAACAATACATGGGACTTCACTTAACAGATTAAGCTTTTCAGTTCAAAAAAAAAATCAGATTAAGCTTTTGTGTTGCAATGCTCTTTGTCAATCAATGAGAATATCATTTTTCTCTCATATCTAATCTCTCAAAGTCCACAAAACATCATGTTGTATATGTTATAAGAATTTACATATAATTATAGTGGATAAGTTTGTATTTGTAGGTCAATAAGAAAGCAGCTATTTACCTTTACTTACTTCCGCAGGAGAATTTCCAATTAAACCTCCAGCATTTGCAAATCGAGTGAGAGTTGGTTTATAAACCTAGAGAACATAACATTTATATGCACGTACATCCATATATAAAAAATATGTGATATTCATATTAACTCAATTCCATAATGTTGACATTGAAGGGAAAAACATAATTTTCTACATTGATCATGAAGGAGTACATCATCTATTTATATACATGTTGAGAGGTAGAAAAGTAAATGTAAAGAACATTCTAGAGTTTCTAGACAACTAAATGGAACTAGAAAATTCTACAATGCTCAATTATTCTAGAGTATTTCCTCACATAAACACAATCAGCATCCTGATCTATAATTAAATTTCCATATTTTAGACCACACAAAAACATTCAAATATCTTGAGAAAGTATGCCTCCTTCATGAGAATAGGAAAACACATGGGTATGCATTTAACTAGACAAATGCATTAAAATAAAAGCGGCACCAAGGTCCCAATCACACACGCACTCATAGCAGCATATTCAAAGTATTAAAGGAAAAATTCAGAAAAGGCAAGGCAGCTTTGCTCTGGCAGCAGAGACCAACAAGCTATGATTTCCGAAACATCCCTAATATGAAACTTGCCACACAGAGACTTTGATAAAATGTGAGGATATATAAAGGAATGGAAGAGAGGTACGGGAAATATCACAAATATTAGTCATGCTCCCTTTGTTCCAACACATAATCATTAAGTACTTCAACTAAAAGGTCAGCCCTAGCATAACTTATTTTAACTTAACCATCACACAAACTATTATATCAAGCATCAATATGGACAATATAGAAACACATATTCACAATCTCTGTTCAAATAGCACAAAGATAGAATTGACTTGTATTAGTGATGCAACGCCATGACATCTTGGCCCAAAAAAATATTTCAATTATGTAAGTTGCACTCTTCTTACAACAAATGGGTTTACTTTCGTGTGTCCTCTGCCTTTAAAATTTTAAGGATGATTAACTGTGGATCATGTCTCACCACATCATATGCTTTGAATAGGAAAAGATTATTCATGTCATATTGCCACTTCATATGTAAATATCAATATTTTTGAAAACTGACCAAGCCATGCTGTTTTTCCTTGAATCCTTAAAAATTAACACAGGGCAAAAGATTCTGGGTGCATCTTAAAAATCAATATGCCCAACTTCAAAGAAAGAATACCAGTTTAGTGCAAATTTTCAGAGAAATTACATCATAACCAGTGACGCTGAAGTTTGAATTCAGAAGATGTGTTGCCATGCCGAATCCCATTGCTCCAAGTCCCACAAAACCAACCCGTCTCCCACTCTTTGGATTTGCTGTGAATTGAGTTGCCAGTTGTTCAGGACTGTACACATCTTCATTTGCAGCACACGTAATATTCACCCCATATACTTTCTCCCAAATCTACCAAGAAAAATAAGAGGCAAAGTAAAAAAACATTATAAGTAACAATGCAGTGTTTCTAAAAAGAAAAAAAATAAAAGAAAATCTTCTCCTGATTCATTAAAATCACTGGAACAGTGTTTCAGGAATGACACCTTAATTAGTGCTACATGCTCATCATCTGCGCTAACATGAGAAAGCCCTGACAAAGGAAATAAGGTTTGTGAGCATCAAGCAGGTAGCTTTCAGAAACTAGACAATTGCAAAGAGAATAAGTGTTGCTTATTCTATTGAATTTTCATACCAAGGATAAGTTGTTGATGCGCAGCAGCCAAAAGTGGAAGTGGAAAAGTGAGTGACTTAGCCATATCTAAAATGATTTCCTTGATCACAGCAAATTCAAATGCTATCAAGGATTATTTACAAAGAATAACAAGAGCAATAATCATAAACAAATCCAACAATCAGATATTATGTCGAAATTAAAATCAAGTCACAGCATACAATATTGGCACTCTTTTAAGAAAAAAAAAATATCAAGACTTGGTTGAACTATTGATAATGGTAATTATTTACTTGTTCTAATTTTAGAAAAATAAAAGAAAAAGAAAATGCCAACAAATTTCCGAGTTGAGAACCAGATACCTAACTCCTAACCTCAAAACATTGCCTTAAAACTTGTATTATGTTTAGGAAGTATTCAAATGACATATGCTCAAAAAGACAACTCGTATAAGGCTGAGAGGCCGAAAAAAGATCTAATGATTTATTTCCAAAAATTTTTTAGCTTAAAATATAAATAAAATTTAATTTCAAATGCAGTATGATATGCCCATTTTTTAATATTGATCAGCCACTGTGCAAAACAGCATAGGTTAGGCTGCCTAGTATATTCCCTTCCCCAGTAGTCTCACCAAGTGGGGACTAGAATTGGGTTGGCCCTTTTTTTTTTATCATGAAAGGATTTTACCGGGAAACTATTTCAGAGGATTAGTCTCAGAAAAGTTTCCTCCACATAACTAACACATATTGCAGGGCTCGTTCTTTGCAAGTCTAAAAAGCATGCACAAGGGGCCTGAAAATTAAGAACCTTTGGGCTATTTATAGATCCCTAATTATAATATTCAAAATAATAGTCTAATCCATATTGGATAAATCCTAAGATAAATTTGAAATAACTAAATCCTAAAATGTTAAGTTTCTCCTGTACACATAAAAATATGTAAAATAAATGAAAAGCTAACCTTTATAAGATAATTTATAAACAATCACAAGTTATCAACGGTATCATGGCTGATAATGGTATGGTATTAACGTCACAATTAGACTGGCCAGAACACAGATCAAATGTAACTTAAATTTCTTCACATGTTTAAAAATCTTACCACTTCTTTTACGAAAACATTGAGTATCTGATGTTTGATCTCGCCCTTCAACAATTGGGGAATGGTATTCTTGAATATCCTACACAATAAATTAAATTATCCCCTCACCCAGGGGGAAGAGGGTGTTAATTCAATGAGCAAAATAGTACATAAAAAACATGTGTCACATTTTAATCTTATTATTCATCATTGCATGAGAAAATATTTTGGCATTTACAGATGACAAGATATGAACATGAATCACATGTTCAACCCTATTTTGGAAACGGAGAAATTCGATCAGAATCCATAAGGAGTACAAGGAGAGGGGGGAAACTCCTTGGCTATAAAACTTAAATATTACCCTGATGTAACTTAATGAGTGTATTCTAATTAGAAATTATAGAAATTTCCAATAAAGTTGAAGTGTTTATGATCTGGCAAGTCAGTTGCCCACAAACTGTGTGGTTTTCAACATACTAAAAAAGAGATAAACATCCTAGATTGTAGATTTCATGTTTTAAAAGCAAAATTTCTAGAGGTCACATATATCAAGCAAGAAATCTAGCTGAATAGTTGGCTATTTTATGTAAAAATAATAATGAACCATGAACTTCCGGCAGCGTTGGAAATGATGTCATATATTATATGTGGATGAATTCCAGCTTTGACGCCAAGACAGAGAGCCTCCACTGCGGAATTTAAATGAATGCTCTCAAGCAGCTCAGCAACTAATTTAACTTTACTGCGATTGAGAAGTACAGTAAACTTTTATTACTTTGGATCCCAAACAAAATGCAACAATCAATAAGATTGAAGGAGATAAACCTGCCACCACCAACTTCTCCTTCAAAAGTGAAAAGCTTTTCACACATTGCTGTCAGCAGAAAGCAACGGTTTAGTTAAAAGAGATCAATAATTATAGCCTCAGTCAATGATATCGACTCACCGACACAGAGTTTTACTATATACATAAAAAAACCTTAAATTTACCTGAAAGAATCGGCCGTGCTCTTGCAAGGGAATCTGATTTACCAGATGAGGCAATCTACATAATATTAAGTAGTCAATGAAAGATATAACAGCCCACCAGAAGTAAGCAAGAGGGTAAACTTAAGTGGCAGTAATGAATGAACATACAATGACTTTTCCATTTAAAGTCTCAGACCTCCCCCGAGAGATATATGCATCAACAGTAGAAGTCATCCCATGAATTTCTGCAGGTAAAACAAACAAGTAACACTCTTCATTCAATGAATAAATATGAAAACATTGCATGATAAGCTGATAACTGTTACACTATATTGATAAGGAAAATATTGCCCAATCAGATTAAGTTGAATGATAACAAGAAAGACGGACAACAAAATTCTTCCAAGAGAAAACTAAGAACCATTAAACAATTTTGCAGAAAATGTGGCATTAAGAAGTCAAAAGTGTTACCAATACCTGAAATATCATTCTCAAGCTTACGGACATATGATGGTGATATGCTTGAGTGAAGAATAACAATTGCATCCTGGTTCAAACCTGTAAATAAAAAAAAAATTCATCCCTAAACCAAGATGCTGAGAAATAGATAAAAGCACATCATGCCAAACAGCTTAAAAAGATACCTTTTAAAGCACCCTCATTCCCAAAAAATATATCATTAGCTTGATCCACATGAGATATTTGGACAACTAAAGCAGAAACATCTGCGAGAGAGGAAGAGAAACAGACGGATTAGAGAACATCATAAGATGATATTAGAATTTATTTACAATGTAGAATATAATCCAATAAGACTGGAACAGACAAAAATACAACATTTTTGGTAGAAAACAATGTCAAGTGATCATTTATAGAAAAAAAAAATCATTGCCAAGATTTTAACTGGCTAACAACTCAACTAAAAGGATGAAATGCTCAAATCTAACTAACAGGAAATATGATGAAGCACAATCCAGACTCGAGGGATAGGAGTGCTGCCTACATAGTTAGGGTTATCCCCTCTCCCAATAAGAATGTTTCCCGGGATTCAGAGACACGTTCTCATCCTTACGGGGTTGAATTCCGCTTAACAGCTCAACCAACTACCCATTGATAAGAACATTAATTTTTATGGCTCAGAAAAATTGCTTAAGATTTAGCCTACGAGATATTTCATCAAAGTATTCATTTTTAAAACACCCAGATATTATTACAGATGCCTAAGAAAAATGATTTACTCCAAAATGATGGCCAGGATGCAGTGTTCACATCCGTCAAAACTTGCCAAATATTCAAGTTTGCTGCCGATGATTCAAGTGAGAATAAGATGTGATGTCACCACTTACGGTGCCTATTATCAATAAGTCAAAGATGATACAATAGCAAATGAATCTCTTAAAAGTTTGTGGTTTACTTTATCGAGTAGAACTATTTATTTTTGATCATATACAGAATTGACTTCATGAGCCTGCCCAATGAATAACAAAAAAAGTATATTATACATTATACAAATTCAAAGGAATGATGCACAACATTATTCTCTCCTTTCTATAATCTATTATAAGAAAAACTCGCATTTCAGATGTATGATTAATGAAGTTTAAATTTTCCGCTGCAACCAATATAGCAAATGCTATCATACAATGTAACTTACAATGTTTGTTAAATAGTCAACAATATATATGACTTGACATTTACCTTTGGCTGCATCCTTTGGGCTGGAACATCTAAGTCCCCCGGTCTTCAAAAGTCCATTTATCTTGGAATCACTTATCTAAGAAAATAAACTAGTTATGACAATTAAAAATGTAATCGTATATATAAAATATAAGTCATTCTTTTACTGATTTCTTAAAAATCTGTTTTATCATCGTCAATTGACCCTACTTCAATGGACAAGGTTTAATTTGTTTTGTGAATTGTGAGCGCGGGTCAATAGATAGCTACTGATCATGGTTAAATCAGAAATCATTTCAAAATTTACATTAGCAATAAAAGATCTTTAATTCTGATATTTACATGTTATGACTCGAAATTTATAAGCTTAAAAATATGTTTTTAAAATATCCCATGTTGCACGAATCTTCACATTTATAATTAAAAACCAAGAACATTAATGAACAAGAAGGAATTTGCACAAGAAAATCTACTATTTTGAGCAATCAAATCGTAGTAGTTTCTTTGTTTAAGTCATACTTAGTAGACGGTATGCTTGCAAATTGCAATGTCATATTAGACGTCGGAGAGTACTGGGTAGTAAAGTTTTACATGCATTTTTTGCCAACAAAAAAAGAATTTACATGGAACATCTGTGACGCGTATTGTGTTATATAATGTACTTTTTTTTATAGAACTATAGAAGTGTTATATACTTGAATAGAACATAAATTTAAATGTATTACTATGCATAAGTTGCGCGCGCGCGTACTCACATATTGTAGACACAGTTTTCAATTTACTACTTTTGTCAGAAAATTTAATTTACTTACTATTTTTTGTTTAAATAATATAAATATGAGATAAGTGTCATGTAGCTTGTAGTAGGTTTTATTTTTTAGTTTTAATGCTATTGAAAAAGTTTTAACCCATGATCCATTTTGCAAGAACAACTCGGTGGCTATAATTTAATTAAATATAGTTTATACTAAATCTACAATACAGTATTAAATAACTCAAGCGATCCTAGTCGTCGCAATCGTTTTTTGGGTAAAGGAATTCAATAAACACTTTCCTCTTTATTTCGCCCTAAATAAAAAGCAATTTCATAGGTAAATGCATTTTTAAAATTTCCTGAGAACCCAAACATGGAATAATCCACTTACGAAGAACGAAAATAACCTATAAAACGCAAGGTTTATTTACAGACACTTTGACTTTCACGAATTGGATGTCTAATACTTCCTCAACTCTCTCTTAAGATCTAATTAACTTTTTATAAAAATTGTAAGAGACTAAAATAATTCACTTATAAATTGATTCAACTGAATTTTTTCGTCAACTCATTTATTTGACCTATAAACTAATAGATAATCTAAAAAATATTAAATATATTGAAATTAACTAACCTATTTTATTTCCTTAATTTCTCCAAAAGAAGTCAATTATGTCTTATATTTAAGATTGGAGGGAACACTTTTATTTTATTTTATTTTGGCTGAAAGAATAATTAATACTATAATCAAGCCATAAAAATTCTCTTGAAACTCCAAGCTAGGTCCTAGAGGTGTTTTAGGCGGATGGAGTTCAAAAATAAAATTATTGATTATAATTCATACACATATTGTATTTTTCACTAGAAGTAAGGCATATTAATATCATCCTTTCATAACATAAATAGTACAACCGTACAAGTATAACTCACTGGTAATAAAAAAATAACATAACTTATTATAGTATTCTAATTTTATAATAAATATATTAAATTAATTTAATTATTTATTTAATAGGATCAAAGTGTATTACTCCCCAATCAAATCACATCAAATTGTGAAATCATGAGATGGTGTATTCCTCAAAGCTCAAAACTCATCGACAATTTAAGAAAAGTCAATCAAGGATTACTAATTTTCATCATTTAACATTCAATCAATTTTCACTGTGTTCCCTAAGTGGTTTAAGTCCTTCCCTTTTGAGTTATTCATAAAAAATGGTCTCACACACAGAGTTGACTATTTGAGGGGGGAAAATTACTGATTTAAAACTTTGGAGGCCAAAAATTTGATCAAGCAAAAGTTCAGGGAATATGGGATCAAATATGACGTGGCAGTGAGTGGCCATGTGGGCCACCAATAATTCATTATCCATTTTTTATACAGTTAATACCTTTTCTATTCATTTTCCGGATCTTACAGCAGCTGGGAGGCCTGGAGTGGATGAATCATGAATGTTTAATTGACCACGAAATTACTTAACTGAATTGGATACATTTCTAGCTTCCCTAGAACAACTAGATTATCAGAAGTGCGATTATCAACCTGAATTTATTATTTCCATGTTAAAAGTTGTGACGTGTCTTTTTGGCTTTCTCACTTCCCTCGAAATAAAAAAAAACGAATATTCGCCGGTTGAAAATACTGCACTGAATTGGATAAATTCCAGGCTTCCTCAAAAGTCAAACAATTAACTAAATGATCAGAAATGCGATAATCGCCTTGATTTCCAGATTAGAAGTTGTTATAGTGTTTGTAGACGACGACTACAAGTGCGCACATATTTTAAATTTCTCATTTCGATCAAGCAATCAAAAATAAGAAAGAGAATATCCTGAATCAGCGAAGACATGCATTTTAATTATAACAGAGAAATAGAAGAATCAGGAGAGAAACGAACCTCGAAGGCTTTAACATGATAGCCACAACGGAGAAGCGAGGATGCAGAATCGAAGCTCAATTCGTCCAAGCCGACGAAGCCGACGAGTTTCGCAGAAGCCATAGCGTCAATCTCTGCAAGCTCCGATTTGAGCAGCTTTTGCTGAAATGGTAGTAATGAAATTTGGGACTTAGAGACTGCCGAAACCTACTGAATATATATATATATATATATATATATATAGTATAAACTATAAAGAGACGAAAATGAGAATTTCCTCAATCAGGTTAAGAAATTGAAATAAGAAGAAAGTGGTTATGGAAAATGAAGAAACGAAAAAGAGTACAGTTTTTTTTTTTGTTTGGTATGAGCTGATGAGTGGGGTAACAGTCACCAGAGGAAAGCGCGAGGAAATAATCGTTGCTCTTGGCGTGGTAAGTACGACCTGACTCATACATGTGTCATCCAAATTTAATAATCATCTCTATTTCTATTTTTGCCTTTCAAATATCATACACGTGCCTTATAGAGCTGACTCGTCATTATCGGCTTTTACGGGCTCACTTATGGGTAAGGTAAGGTTCATCCCTTCATTGGTTCACTATCTAGCTAGCCGGTTAGCACCTAGAATGTTTTTATCGATGATTAAGATATCTCATTCGGCAAGTGGGAGACTATTTTTCCGCTGATTTGTTGGCACGTACCTTAAAGAGTGGGACAGTTGGTTTAGGAGATTTGAGGTTTCTCCATACCCAGCGTCAAGGAACCAACCCCAGACAATTGATTAAGGGTGTCTTACCACTCAACCACACACTCCAGGTTGGTTAGCACCTAGAATATTACTATCTTGGCCAGAAATACTGAAATAATGATTGAGATTTGAGAAATAATGGTTGAGATTTGAGAACATGATTTATTTTTGGGCAAATGACTTGAGAACATAATTATTTAATTAAATTAATAAAATACTATTTTAATTTATTCGTGGATATTTTGCAATAATATTAAGTACTAACAATTGATTAGTTTTGATTGTAAGAATGTAGGTGTTGATACACGAATATATCAAATAAAAGAATAGAGACTTTATTCAGGATGGGTGGCCAAACCACAATTATCATACAAGTGATTAGTCGTCTACACTTTGGTCGACTAGCGAAAGACAGAAATAGAAAGTATAAGATTCAGATGATATTCCATGCCCATTTACATGGATTGAGTTTCTATATATAGGCTACAAATTTCCTTCCTGTTGGAACAATCAATTCCCTTACTTATGGGTATTTCCGTTTTGATTCCCATAAATATGGAGGTTACAAGAGATTAATTGGCGGTTACAAAATATCTTTGACCAGCAATAAAATCTTTGTCGACCTTCTGACGTGTTGGGCCTCTTCAGACTTATTCCCTCCTTGGGCTTAATGGGCCTCCTACACTGAGTTGAATTATGTCGTAACACTAAGTCCCCCACTTCTTGATGACGTTGCAAATGGTCATTGGGAAGTAGCGGTTTGAACATTTGACGACTGAGATCAATCCGACGCTTCACTTGCTCACGTCCGATGGCCTAGATACGTTTTTCCGGAAATTGGCGCTATTTTCGCAAAACTGGCGCTCTTCCTCCTTATATTTGAAGCTCTTCTTCTTTGTTTTTCGTTTCATCTTCCATCGCCCTAGGTCATACTCTTCTCGAGCGCTCTCCTTGTTTCTTCCACAGGTATCCTCTTCCTCTATCTTTTACCTAGAACATGTCTGGTTCCGATTCTAACCCTTAGCATGTGAGTTATCCAAGTGATGATTCTCCTAACCTGTATGACTCTGGGTCAAGTGAAACTCCAAAAAACATTAGTAGTCAAAATGTACCCTCTGAAGGTACAAGCTCTAGATCGCCACCCCTTAGGTCATTAGTTAGGGTGATTCCTGAGGAAATAGTTAACATTGAAACTAAAAGATCCTCTTTGGTAACTGACTTGAAACCTGTCAAGTTAAAAGCAATCGAATCTAGGAAGTTAGAAGAAAAAAGTTTGTATTTTTTCAATCCCTTAGTACCTTTTAGAGTTCCCAATAATGATGAAAGGCTTGATTCATTCTCTAAAAACACTATTGCTCTGAGCGTAGAGGCTTTTCGCTACGCTAGTTGTTTCCCTGTTCCCCTCATTATTGAACAACTCTGCAAGCATTTTGATCTATCCCCTTCCCAACTTATGCCTCATGTTTAGAGGGTAGCCTTAGTAGCCGACATCCTAGGGCGTCATTTAGGTTTTCCCCTTGATCTCCTAGATGTTTTGACCTCTTATTCTATTAGTGAAGTTAAGGCTCCTTCACTCGAAGTTAGAGTAGGTGTTTATACTTTAATCCGCAATCGCAAAGGGCTTGAAACCTGGACTTCTGACAAGGGCCCTAATGATCGGCAATGGGATGAGAGGTTTTTGATTATCCCAATTGCTAGCTTAGAGCCTCCTGGTGTCAAACTCAGAAAGGAGTGGCGTCGTCTAAGTAAGACGACTAACCTTATCTCCTAATTGTAAACCACCCTTCGATACTCATTCTTACTTCATTTTTATTTATAGGTGACAAGCAGCTGAATTACACTCATCCTATTGAAAAGACTTCTACCGACAAGATCAAGAAAATCCTCGCCCTTCCTAAGGAGTCTAGACGTTTTTCATTCATTATCTCAGGTAAATTTTATCCTCTTTCAAAATCTTACTTACGTAGGAAAAATGTCTCCCAAGCTAACTGCTGCTGAACGGGCTCAGTTTAGGGCTGAAGCAAAGAATGCTGCTGCTTCTGAGATTAAGAGCAAGAAGAGACATTCTGTGAATGCTGCTACTGTTACTCCACCTGCTGTTATTGTTCCATCTCCTCCCCCTCAGACTGAAAACCTTAGTCCGGCTAAAGTTAAAGGCAAAGAAACAGTCGTTGTTGTAGCTGATCCCCCTGCCACCAGAAGTAAGAGGCCTAGAGGGGCTGTCCTCCCTAGGATTACCATTCAAGAACCATCTATTCACCCAGCTCCTCCGTCTCCTAAGAAATTCAAAGCATCTTCTGACAAAGACTGGAGTTTGAAGAGTGCTTCTCAGGATTTAATTTCTCCTGAAGAGATGAAGGGTATAGATCTTTCCCTTCCTGCTGAAGCTTCTGCGTTTCATAGAAAACCTTGGGCGATCACCCTGGACATCCTGCAAAGACTTCCAACCCCTACTGACAGGGCGACATTTCAATCTCTAGAGGTGACAGAAAACATCGACAATACAATGAGAAACCTTTTTCTGGTAATCAATATAACTCACATTATTCCACTTTGCAAGCATTTATTAAATTATTATTTACACAATCTGTTTTCCTGTTTAGGCTCTAGAATTCATGTCCTTGCATAGGGAGCAAGTTAAGACTTTGATCACCCAGGACCATCTTACCCAATTTAAAGCAGAGAAGGAAGAAAAATTGCTAAAATGGAGAAAGAACTGGAAACCCTTCAAGCTCGAATTGAAAAGGAGAAGCAATCGCTTGCTAAAGAAAAATCTGCCTCTCTCCAAAAGACTGAGTTAATTATCAACCTTCGCAGAGGTGTTGAAGAGGGGAGACAAAAGGTGACAGAGCTGAAGGAGATTAACGCCAACTTGGGTAGAGAAATTTCCAGTAAATCACAAGAAACCATGCAGCTGCTAGTGGAGAACAAGGCTCTCAAGGACAGAAAGAAATACCTGGAGGAGGCTATTGCTGAGGTTGAAATGAGAACTCAAATGGAGTTAATGCTGGAGTATAAGGAGGGTAAGCATGTTAACTGGGATCCTGAAGCCGTGATTAACGAATATTATGCCACATTCCCAGATCCTCCTGTTTCGTCTCCAGAGAATGAACCTCGCAGTCCCCCAGCCCAAGATGAAGGAGACAATGCCGATGCTCCAGCTGCTTAATCTGCATTTTAGCTAGAATTTGCTTTAAATTTCAGTTGCTTTTGCCTTTTCTTCCTGGATATTATCACAAACAAGTTTATGTATGTTAATTTTTATTTGCATTGCAAATTTATAACCATCATGAGTCTTAGCATAACAAGTTATCTCACCCTCTTTTGAGTTAAACGACTAGCATGCTTAGATGCTTGGTTGCCAACTCTCGTTTGGGAAAAAGCATTACCCTCCTTTGGATCAATTGACTAGTTCAAATGCTTGGTCGACTATCCTGTTTTGAGTAAGCATGGTCGACTATATTACTTGAATTGTGTCGACTTAAGCTATTTCTGACGATTAGTCATTTAGCTTGATTTTTGGAATTCCGCTACCTAGCATCTGGGGTAGCCTCTTTGCAACCTGCAATAATCATAAGCAAACTTTTTTCGTTTTGACTATGGATCAGAATTTTGAATGCTGCAGACTATCGTCATGACACCATGATCCTACTAGCACTTTATTCATCATTTTCCAAAGTTCCCAACGACTTTGTTAATATCAAATATTCAAACAACCTGCATTCAACATGTCCATCAAATTCATGGTTAAAAATAATACTTTCTCAAATGTATGGCATTCCAACTTCTTAAAAGTTCTTTACCATTTTTATCAATTAATCTATATGCTCCAGGTCCTGTAACTTCAACTACCCTGTAAGGACCTTCAAATGTCTGACTTAACTTACCATCTCTACTTTCTTCAATATTCTGAAATACCTTCCTAAGTACCCAATCACCTACCTTAAACTGCCTTTCCCGAATATGTTTATTCCAAAACTTAGTCGCTCTATTTTGATAGGCTGCTATCTTAATCAATGCTTGCTCTCTTCTCTCTTCTAATAAATCTAAATTTAATTGTAATCCCTCATTATTAGTTTCTTCTCGTGACCACTTATACCGTAATGAAGGTACCCCTACCTCTACAGGGATCATTGCCTCCGTCCCATACACCAATGAAAATGGTGTTTCGCCAATCGACGTCCATGACGTCGTTCTATAAGCCCATAAAACGGCTGGCAATTCTTCGGCCCATCGGCCTTTAGCCTTATCTAACCTTTTCTTTAGCGAATTAACTATGGTTTTATTACTTGATTCAGCTTGCCCGTTAGACTGAGGATTTCTAGGTGTCGAAAACTTCTAATGAATATGCCATTTTTGACAAAACTTTCTAAAACTTTTCCCAATAAATTGTGACCCATTATCACATATTATATCTTTTGGTAAACCAAACCTACAAATTATATTTTTCCACACAAAATTAATTACTTCTACTTCTCTAATTTGAGAAAATGCAGCTGCTTTTTTCCACTTAGTGAAGTAATCGGTGACTACTAGCAAAAACACACCATTCCCAGGAGCTGCTGGTAACTTACCAACTATATCCATCCCCCATCTCATAAACGGCCATATTGGCGCAATGGTGTGTAATTTTTCAGGTGGTAACCTATCTATATTGGAATACTTCTGACAACTATCACATTTTTTTACCAGTGCTATCGCGTCACTCTGCAATGTGGGCAAAAAATAGCCAGCTAGACGCACTTTTCTCATAAGGCTTCTACTACCACTATGATCCCCACAATCTCCTTCATGGATTTCCCTAAGGACATAATTTGACTTTGAGGGGGATACACATTTTAATAAAGGACCTCCTGCATATGATCTTTTATATAACTCATCCCCTAATACGGTAAATCTAGCTGCCCTGATAATTATTCTATGTGCTTCATTCCTATCAGCTAGTAATTGTCCATCTTTCAAGTAGGCGACTAAGGGCGTTCTCCAATCCCAAGTCAAATTATTGCTATTTATTAGTTTATCGGAACTTTCTAATGCTGAGGTTGTCGAAAAATATAGGGGAATATGCTTATCTTGATTAACTTCTAATGTCGACCCTAAGTTTGCTAAAGCATCAGCTTGTTAATTATCTTCTCGACTAATCTGTTTTATTTCGAAACTTTCGAATTTGTCGACTAGACTTTCCACAATACTTAAGTACTTTTTCATTCTATCATCTTTTGTTTAATAACTTTTTTCTACTTGTTTTGAAACCAACTGTGAATCACTACAGACTATCAAAGATGTTATTCCTAAACTTAAAGCTAATTTTAATCCAGCAATCAGAGCCTCATATTCTACTTCATTATTGGTTGCTTTAAATCCGCATTTTATAGCTTGTTCTATTTTGTATCCATGTATGTTTTGTAAAACGATTCCTACCCCTGTTCCTTTAGAATGTGTGGAACCATCGACATGCAACTCCCACGGAGCTTGTTTAGTACCTTGTCGGCTATCCCTAACGTACTCTTATTTACTTCTTGCTGTAAATTAGGGCTGAACTCAGCTACAAAATCAGCTAATGCTTGAGACTTAATTGCTGTTCTAGGCAAATAAGAGATATCAAATTCACTAAGCTCTATTGCCCATTTCACTAGTCGACCAGATAAATCAGGTTTATGCAAAACATTTCTTAACTGATAATTAGTTACTACTACTATAGGATGACATTGAAAATATGGTCTCAACTTTTTCGAAGCTGATACTAGAGCTAAAACTAATTTTTCCATTAAAGAATACCTGGTCTCCGTGTCAAGCAATGCCTTACTCACGTAGTAAACCGGACTTTGTTTCCTTCGAATTTCCTTTATCAACACCGCACTTACTGCACTTTCTGCCACAGCTAAGTACAAATACAATACTTCACCTGTTTCAGGTTTCATCAGCAAAGGTGGACTACTCAAATAAGTTTTTAAATCCTGCAAAGCTCCTTCTGCCTTATCATTCCATTGGAAATCTTTGCATTTTCTCAAAGCCTCAAAAAACGCTGACATTTCTCAGATGACCTGGAAATAAAATGAGTCAAAGCAGCTAGACGCCCTGTTAGTTTCTAAACATCCTTAACACTTTGAGGAGAAGTAATTTCCATTATTGCTTTAATTTGTGCTGGATTAGCTTCAATCCCTCTTTTTGAAACAAGGTATCGTAAAAACTTCCCATTCTTCTTAGGTACAACTACCACATTAGCTAACCAATCTGGATACTGTACCTTCCTTACTGAACCTTTTTTCAATAACTTGTCAACTTCGTCATTTATAATCTTATTTCTCTCAGGTGCGAATTTTTTTCTTTTTTGCCTAACTGGTTTAAACGACGGATCTACATTCAACTGATGAACTATCACCTCTGAGCTAATTCCTGTCATATCCTCATGAGACCAAGAGAAACAATCCAAGTTGTTAGATAAAAATGCAATTAATTCTTCCCTAATTTCTTTATTCAAATCTGCTTCAATGGATAAAGTCCTCTCAGGTTTTTCAGGAATTAAAGAAATTTTCTCTAATTTATCACCTAAGCCCCCCTTATCCGTTGGAGACAGATTCTGTAATTGCTATACGGGTTCAAGACTTTTTGAAATTCCCTTTAAAGCAGTTTGATAACATTCTCTTGCAATTCGTTGTTCTCCTTTAATTTCCCTTACCCCCCAAGGAGTATGAAATTTGATATATTGATGCAAAGTAGATGGTACATACCTCATTTGATGAATCCATGGTCGTCCTAACAACACATTATATGCTGAAGGGCAATCCATCACCTGAAATTTGATTAGTTGATTGACACCCACGGCTTGGGTGACTAAAGAACTTTCTCCTACCCTTCTATCTGGTGCGCCATTCCCAAAGACCAATATGGTAGGTGCTTGTACAATCTGAGATTCTAAATTTAATTCTCTAACCGTTTGCAAATAAATTATATTAACAGAACTACCTGCATCTATTAGAACTCGTTTGACATTTCAATTAGCTATCATTAAAGTTATTACCAAAGCATCGTCATGATAAGAAAACATCTGAATTTTACTACTCTTAAAAGTTATCTGTTCATTAATACTACTAGTCGACATAACGTCCTCTAAAGATCTAGTCGATGAATCATAATTAAACAAAGATCTAGCATGCCTTTTTGCTGCAGAATATGTACTTCCACTTACCTCGGACCCACCTATTATCATATGAATGGTACGAGCATTTTGTGGGGTAGTCGATGAATTAAATTGGACTTTTGTGAATTCATTACTAATGCTTTCTGTTTATTATCACACTCGTTGATGTTAAAACTAAATGAAGTCGAATGGAGATGACTCTATGATTGGATGAAACTAATTTCGGGTTTTGAAATATCTCTTTTGTTCTATAACTAATTAAATTCTGCCACTTATATTGGATCTGAGGAATTGAAAGTGATGTTTGAATGACTTAGTGATGAAATTTTCATTTGTCTATGTTATTAAGGTGTTGGTATGTGAGTATAATGATACTAAATTGTAATACATTCATTGTTTGGTGTTCTATTATAAATAATAGCATCTAAGTTGAGTTAAAAATATAAAGAGAACCTAATTAAGGTAAATTTTTGATGAGTGTTATTTGAACATTTAGTGGAAGGTATAAAGGAATGCTTGGATGTAAAATTGAAGTTTGATGAGGTAATGTGTCTTTGAAATGTTTGGATTGAATTATGTTTGAGTTGAAGAGAATTGTAAATGTTTACATGAAAGTAAGAAAGGTTACAATCTGACATCTCCATTGTTCCTTTCTGCAATAAATAAACTGAATTGGTAATAATGATTTGAGTGATATGTCTAGTTTCTTCTCATGTAGTAATGGGCTGTTTTGCCTTGAGTGTAGATAAATGTTCTACTACTTGGTTTTGAAATATATAGATGAGAACTTAGAAGAATGTTTTGGTTATGTAGGGAAACAGTAAGACTTTGTGATAGGTTATTATTAGAAGTTTATTGAAAAAGATTAAGATTATTGAAAGTAGTGACAAATCTTGAGGTTGCAATCATAACGGTACTAGTAGGTAGTTGAGAGGAAGATTTAGAGTGGAGCTTTAGTGAATGTTTTAAAGTGATTCCTTAAAATTGAATGCAATTGGAAATGATTTTGATAAGGAAGTAGACATGGTTGGACATGGGATTGCGCATCTCTTAATGTAAAAGATAGGGTGTTTGAGGTCTGTTTGATAATTGCTAGTGTTTATAAAGTGATGTAAGCTTTAAATATGCAACTTTAGATTTTACTAGTTTCTAAATATCTGAACAAATCCTGGACTGCGGTCCTATTTTGCTAGGTAATTCTAACTAAGAGTACATCGGAATAGGTATATGTAAGAAGGCATTTAACTATTGTTGTCGAAGTCATGGTTATATGGCTTGGGTTTAAGCATGAAGTGAATTTAAATTGTGATTTGTGTGGAGAACGTGATTTACATGAGCTAATATCATAGAATTAATTGTGATGTGATTAGAATTTTAGTTATACTTCTAATTTTCTTATGTAGAGTTTCTAGCCTTGTTCAAAAGGTTATATACATTCAAGTCAATCTGACTTGATTTCACCTCTTTTAAACCTTTTAATGAACTTGAGAATGGGATCTAGTATCCTTAACCTCACCTTTATCGTAAGAAACATCTTTCCTACTTTGCACTTGACTACATCTAACCAGAAAACTGTGACAACAACCTTAGTTAAAGTGTCCATAGTTCTTCTAATCATCGATAGCATCTTTGCGGTGTCATATGGATGACACTTATGGCAATGAAATTCTCATTGCCAATGAGTTTGGTCTTCCTTACTTATAACCAAATTCCTTTATCATTTTTCTTGAGATGGGATTATCAGTCCAAGAAACTGTTTCTTTTCTTATTTCTAATGACAATTCCCTTAATTTCGAGGACGAAATTATTTTAGAGGAGGAGAATTGTAACATCCTGAAAATTTAATACAGGATTAAAGAGTGTTTTGGGAAATGATAAATGGAGAAATTAGGAATTTTGGAATTTTTAGGAATTTTTGGGATATTTTTGGAAATTTTGAGTAATTAATGTGCATATAATTAATTAAGAAATGAAGAGTTTGAAATATGAGGGAGTGGTAAAGCTAAAAATATTTTGAAGTTTTAAAAGATTGGAGGCTGGTTTAAATGGTTTTAGAATTAAAAGAGTACACTATGTCAAGTTTGAGCTACAAATCATCAGAGAACCTCCTTATTTCAGCAAACCAAACACACCCTTACCTTCCACAATATAAAAAGCCGCCGCCCCCCCTTCCTTCTTCAACCATCTGAACTCCCTCCATCCTTCTTCTTCTTCGTCTTCTCTCTTTCCCTCACCTGAACGCCGACGACGAACGGCGGCCAAAGCACGGTGGTGCGCCCCACCATCACCGACATTCTTCTTCGTTCTCTTCTCCCATCTCTGTCTCTCGGTTTCATTTCCTCACTGTTCAGCTTCACATCCATTTTCTTGCTTTGTTTTCCGGCGAGCCCACGGCGATCGACGGCGGAAGAGGTAAGCCACTGCTATTTCGTTGGTTTCTTCTCTTTCCTCAAGTTATATTTTTCCTCTTCAACTCCGATTCCTCACTTTTTCCTTTTTCTCTCGGGCTCTGTTTCTCCCTCTCGGCTTCTTTGCTTTTCCGGCGAGAAAGGCGACGTTCGGCGACGGCAAGCTTAGGCGAGTCCGAGAAGGTTAAAAACGAGTTCAGGTAGTTTCATTTCTTCCGTTTCTTCTCCTTTCATTTCTGACCTTCAAAAGTTAAGTATGGAGGATGAAAAGGGTTTCCTATTTGGAGTTGAATAATCCAATAAAAATCATGTTTAGGTTTTGGTTTTGAAGTCTCAGGAAAGTTTTGAGTGTTCATTTGAGTTTTGATTGTATTTCTTCAAAAACCTAAATTTTGGTGCTTCTAATTAATTTCATGGGTGACGATTTCTTGATGGTATTACCAGGTGGTGTTGCATTTTATGGCTGTCTTGGGAATTTGTTAAGGATTTCTCATTTTTATTGTGTTTTACACATGGTGCAGTAGTAGTGTTTAAACTTGTGTTGTTTGAGATTGTTAAGTTGTTAGTAAAGTTGTATGTTGATTATATAGGAGTAATAATTGAAGCATGATTTTGAGGTTTGTTGTGGTACATAAATTCTATGGTTTCACTGATTTTATTCTGCTGCTGTCATATGTAAATAAATAGAGTTAAGTTGTGATACTTGTGTATTTTAATCATGGGTGTTACTGAAATGGTGCATGGATGCCTGTTGACATATTTTTCTCATGCCTAATAGTTATGGCGGATTGGTCTTAGGGAAGAAAGGAATAAATTGCAATTTGTAAGTGAGATTTATGATTTTTCTGTACTGCTGAACTGATATTAGAAATTGGATTTATTTAGCCAAAAATGATATATGGATTGTGTGTGAATTCAATTGAATGATTATTGTATATAATGATGATTGCAAATAGGGATCTCTATTGCTGTACGAATTGAAGTTGTGTTTGGAATATATAAAAGGAATTTTTCTTCTTTCTCATTGATGTGGCTGAATATGGTACCATATAATGTGGATTGCGTCTATGTGGGGGATTATATATATATGTTTGAATGTTGCATTCTGGTTTGGGGTGTTAGAATCTTAAGTTTTGATGAAGACTAAAATATAAAGGATTAGACCAAGTGCCTAGGAAGCAATAGGATTAACTTAGGATCCCAAGTAAGAGTGCTTCCGGATGAGGATTTACTTCCGGATAGATTAGGACTTGCGCATGCGGATGAATGTTTTTCATCCCCCAGCGTCAGCAAGTAAATCACTGGGGAAATAACTTAGTCCATGAGAATTAGGTACACAAAACCTTAAGACTAAGCTATGACTCAACCGGAAGTGAGTTTGCTTCCTGTTAGACTTAGACTGGCGCAGAGCGACAGAATAGATATTACCCCAAGCGTCAGTGAGTCTACTTCGTCAAGTAAAAGTGCTTCCTGTTGGATTTAGACTGGCACAGGCTGATAAAAGAAATATAACCCTAAGCGTCAGTGAGTTCACCACGTCAAGTAAAAGTGCTTCCGATAGCTCAGTGACTAGCGCTGACTGTTAGGAACGAAATAGACTAAGCGAGAGCAAGTCATGGTGAACTAAATCCCTCATCGAGTGAATTTACTTCCGGATGTAGAAGTGCTTCCGGATACACCTTAGACTTAGGGAACACCCACTGCATGAGACTATATGATTATATTGCTAAACTAACGTTCAAGTGCAGCACACTCAGTAAGGTTGCTTCCGGATGAGAAATTGCTTCCGCAAGCAATCAGAATATCTGAACGTTCAGAGATGCAGTGTCAGAATGCTTTTGTCAGAGCAGAGGTGTCAGGACTACTTTCCAGAGATAAAGCAAGTCAACCCTGCTATGCATTGATGAAGCAATTAATGGGCAAACGGTAACATGGGAAAAACGGACATATTCAAACGGCTAGCCCACCTACCAAGAGTTCAAAATGCTTGAAGACTATATAAGGGAGCTCAACTTCATTTATGAAGGAGTTAATGATCTTCAAATATTCTTGAGAGAAGTTAGAGCGAGAAAATCTTTATTCATTCAAGCTGCCCAGAAAAGCGAAGAGCATTTAACACTTTGAGTGATTTTTCATCTACTTATTCTGTACTCACAGTAGTTAAGTCTCTTTCTGTTATAAGAGCATTTATTGAACTTAAGTGTGTAACACCATCCGTTCTTTAAGAGAACTTAGTCAGAAAAGCCTTCAAGTGTAAACTTCAAACCCTTGCTTGGTGTGAGGGGGAGATAGTTAGATAGGTTACAAGTGAGCCAGTGTAAAACTTGTTGTAAGGTTGCAAGTGAGCCCGTAAAACTTGCGGTTGTAAGGTTTCAGGTGAACCCGATTTAAAACCTGAGTTATAGTGAAACTCTCGGCCTGGGTGGTTGAGGACTGGACGTAGGTCAGGTAGACCAAACCAGTATAAATCCTGTGTTGTTTACTTTGAGTATTTATTTTTGAAGCACAATTCACCCCCCCTCTTGTGCATCCATTACGTTCATTTGGTATCAGAGCCAGGTCTTTCTCACTCGATTCCAACGAATCAGAAAGCAAAGATCAAGTAATGGATACAGACTATTCCCTACCAGATGTCGCTGTTCAACCCAACAAGCCCCCAGGTTTCGATGGGTACAACTATACGTTCTGGAAGTTCAGAATGGAGACATATATCAAGTCAAGCGACTTAAGACTCTGGGACGTCATAGAACGAGGGGATAATGTTCCACTAGATGAAGATGGATTTGCAAAAGTGCGAGCCAGATACACTGCTGAGGACTATGCTCTAGTCCAACTAAACCATCGGGCCATGCACTACATCCAGTGTGCTCTCACCCACAAAGAATTCCACAGAATCAGCCACCACAAAAATGCAAAGGATATGTGGGAGGCTCTTGAGGCTGCACACTCTGGAACCAGGGGAGTAAAGGCGAGACGTATTGAAATGCTGGTTGAAGAATTTCATAAATTCGCCATGCTAAGTCCCACCGAGCCTATCAGAGAGCTGGAGCTCAGGTTCACCCATCTCATCAATAATTTGGCCTCGCTGGGTAAGGATATCCCTGAAAGAGAGCAAGTGAGCAAGATCCTAAAGATCTTGAAGGGTGACTGGATCACCAAAGTAACTATTTTGCAAGAAGTGCAAGGTGAATCAACCAGCTCCATCACCGCCCTATTTGGCTCTCTTGCTGAATATGAACCTACCTTGCTGGCTATGAGAGCTCCTCAACCTTCATCCAAAAACAAAAATCTTGCTCTCGTTGCTCCCAGCAAAGGGATCAATGACAATGATGAGGATGATGAGGAGGAGATGGACGATGAGGAGATGGCTATGATGGTGAGGAAATTTAGAAAATTCTTCAGAAAGAAGGGAGGCTATCAGAGAGGTGATACCAGTGAGAAGAAGGGATACAAGAAAGAGAAGGTCCCTGTGTGCTTTGAATGCAATAAGCCTGGTCACTTCAAGGCTGAGTGCCCCAGCCTGCAGAGGTCAAAAGGCAAAGACAAAAGGAAAGCACTTGTTTCCTCCATTTGGGTAAATAGCTCAGATGAGGAAGCGAGTGATGAAGAAGAAGTTGCCAACCTTTGCCTGGTAGCTAGAGAGGAGGATGAAGAAGCACCTTCAGATGTTGACCTCACAAACGAAGAACATGAGGTAACTCTTTCTGAACTTCAAGAGGCTTACAATGAGGTTCATGAAGAATTCTCTAGATTATGTAAAGCCTATAAGGTGTTGAAAACCAAAAAGGAATCACTTGAGTCCAAGGTGGACTCACTAAGTGAGGAACTAGCGGAAGATAGAAGACTTCCGATAGTGGATGGCCAGGGTTCTCCCCAAGTAGAACCCAACGCCCCAACACCTGAGAGCTGCCCTAATTGCAGCAAAATCTCAGAGGAAAATAATAAGCTACAAAATGCCCTGGAAAAGTTTACCAATGGTTCAGAAATGCTAAATGTAATCTTAATGAACCAAAGGGCATATAGGGATAGAACTGGCTTGGGGTATACCCCTAAGGTGAAAAGGTGGGTAGAACCAAAGGTAAAGCCTTACCTGAAGTTCTTCCATAAAGCCACCAATCATGGCTCCTCACCCTTTAGCTTCTGTAATTACTGCAACAGGAAAGGACACTCCACGTCCACCTGTAATGCCAAGAAGCATGGAGCTAACAGCTCTTACAAATGGGTTCCTAAAGGAACCAAGGCTACCCAGGATCCTCCACCTGCAAAGGATACCAAGAAAGGACAAGGATCCCGAGCCTGGAATCATTCCACAGGGAAAACCCAAGAGCCTAGAGTCAGCACTAGGCCAGAGGCTCCAAATGTTCGTAAGCCCAAGGGTAAGCCCAATAATAGGCATAGGGTACTAGACACTAATAACAAAGGACCCATGAAAGATTGGGTACCTAAAGTTGCTTGATTGTGTTAGGTGTGTCTCAAGGCATCCAAGAACAAAAAATGGTACATCGATAGCGGATGCTCGAGACATATGACTGGAGACAGAGACAAGTTCAAATCTCTGGTGATCAAAGATGGAGCCACGGTGACCTTTGGAGGAAATCAGAGTGGTAAGATCACTGGAGTTGGAGAAGTTGGACCAGTCAAAGATGTCTATCTAGTGGACGGTCTCTGTCACAACCTGCTGAGCGTGAGCCAGAGCACGGACAAAGGAAACTGGGTAATATTTGATTCAAATGAGTGCTTAATAGTTGATAAGCAGGATCTGAATATAGATAAGGCCAACTTAAAATGCAAGATTAAGGCAATTAGAAATGGGAATCTATATACCTTAGATTTATGTCAACAGCTAGAAGAAAAATGTTTAATATCTAGTGACGAGAATAGCTGGCTTTGGCATAAGAGACTAGCTCATGTTAACTTTACTCAATTGGACATGCTAATTAAAAATGAGCTAGCTATAGGTATTCCTTCTTTCAAAGTCAAGCATGATTTTATCTGTGAATCCTGCCAACGAGGGAAGCAAACAAAGTCCTCGTTTAAAACCAAGAAGAGAGTCTCCACCAGCAGGCCTTTGGAACTAATCCACATGGATTTGGTTGGGCCAGCAAGAGTAAAGAGCTTGGGTGGAAACCTATATGCTTTAGTCGTGGTGGATGACTATTCAAGGTTCACGTGGACTATGTTTCTTGCCTCTAAGCAAGATGCTTTTGATGCTTTTGTTGTCCTGGCTAAGAAAGTGCAGAATGAGAAGGAGCTTAAAATCACAGCCATAAGGACAGACCATGGAGGAGAGTTTGAGAACCATAGCTTCACTGAGCTATGTGAGCAAAACGGCATTGAGCATAACTTCTCAGCTCCGAGAACTCCTCAACAAAATGGAGTAGTCGAGAGGAAGAACAGGGTTCTGACGGAGATGGCTAGAAGCATGCTCAACGAGAAAGAGGTTTCTCAAGTGTTCTGGGCGGACGCTATGAGAACTGCTTGCTATATCTCCAACAGAGCTTATGTTCGCAAGGGCTTGGATAAGACTCCATACGAACTATACAAAGGAAGGAAGCCCAACATCAGCCATCTCAGAATATTTGGATCAAAATGCTACGTGCATAACAATGGAAAGGTAAATTTGGGTAAGTTTGATCCAAAGGCTGATGTAGGTATATTCATAGGATATTCCCTTAGGAGCAAAGCATATAGGATATACAACATGAGAACTAAAACTGTAGAAGAGTCCATGCATGTTGTATTTGATGAAACTCCTACATGGGGACAATCCACAGAAGATGATGAAGCACTTAATCTTCCAAATCTTCCATCATCTTCCTCACCACCAAAAGAAACAACAACAAGCTATCCCAAAGAAGAAGGTGAACCCAGTGATGTACCTAGAGGGCAACCCATGCCTGAGGAGGCACAGCTGCCAATAGCTAGGAGACATCACAGGGATCATCCTCTTGATCAAGTGCTTGGTGATGTTTCTTCTGGTGTCAGAACTAGAAGACAAGTTCAAAATGAAGTTGAGTTTGGAGCATTCCTATCTCAAATCGAACCAACTTCAGTTGAACAAGCTCTTGAGGACTGCGACTGGATTATTGCCATGCAGGAAGAGCTAAATCAATTTGAGAGAAGTCAAGTGTGGGAACTAGTCCCAAGGCCGTCTCATCAATCCATTGTGGGGACCAAGTGGGTCTTCAAAAACAAACTGGATGAGACAGGTCAAATCACCAGAAACAAAGCCAGATTAGTAGCCAAAGGATACAACCAAGAAGAAGGCATTGACTATGAAGAAACTTTTGCTCCAGTCGCTAGACTTGAAGCAATAAGGATTCTTCTAGCCTTTGCATCCATGAAAGGTTTTAGATTATATCAAATGGATGTAAAGAGTGCATTTCTTAATGGTTATATTAAAGAAGAGGTATATGTAGAACAACCTCCTGGCTTTGAGGATCATAAGCACCCCAAACATGTGTATAGATTAAAGAAAGCTTTATATGGCCTAAAACAAGCTCCTCGAGCTTGGTATGAGAGACTCAGCAGCTTTTTGCTGGGCAAGGGTTTCTCAAGAGGCAAATTAGATAATACACTGTTTATCCTTCACAAAGATAGGGATATGTTAATTGTCCAAATTTATGTTGATGATATTATATTTGGGGCAACTAACGAGAAGCTTTGTGAAGATTTCTCTAAGACTATGCAGGGTGAATTTGAGATGTCAATGATGGGAGAACTAACATTCTTCCTAGGCCTGCAAATCAAACAGAAAAGGAATGGAATCTTCATCTCCCAAACTAAGTACTGCAGAGAACTACTCAAAAAGTTTGGGATGGATGAATGCAAGGAGTATGACACCCCTATGAGCACCACTGCCGCACTCGACGCTGACGCAAAGGGTAAATCTGTCAGCCTGCCCATGTATAGGGGAATGATAGGTTCCCTCTTATACTTAACTGCGAGTAGGCCTGACATTCAATTTAGTGTAGGCATGTGTGCTAGGTTTCAAGCCAACCCCAAGGAATCACACTTAACATGTGTTAAACGTATTCTGAGATACTTTGAGGGAACACAAGAACTTGGTCTTTGGTATCCCAGAGGTAACCAAGAGTTCTTGTGGGCTTACTCTGACTCTGATCATGCAGGTTATAAGACAGATAGAAAGAGCACCAGTGGACAATGCGCCTTCCTTGGTGGTTGTCTGGTGTCTTGGGCTAGCAAAAAGCAAACCTGTGTGTCTCTGTCATCCACTGAGGCAGAATACATTGCTGCAGCAAGTTGTTGTGCTCAAGTGCTGTGGCTAAAGAACCAGTTGAGAGATCTTGACTTGGAATTCCCTGAGGCACCTATCCTCTGTGACAACACAAGCACTATCAGCCTCGCCAAGAATCCTGTTCAGCACATAAGGACAAAGCACATTGACGTCAGACATCACTTCATCAGAGACCATGTTCAAAAGAAGGATGTCAAGGTGCAGTTTGTCCCCACACAACAACAGCTTGCTGACATCTTCACCAAGCCTCTAGGGTTTGATCAATTTACTTTCATTAGAGGTGATTTGGGAATGGTAAACCCAAATGAAGTATAAATTCTATTCATTGTACTTGATTGTTCATCACTTGCAGTAATACTAACTTAGGCATCGGAGTGCCAATATATGTTTTTGCAGGTACTCAAATGTTAAATCTTAAGCAAGTGCAATCGGAAGCAAAACCACTTCCGGATAATCACTCACTGACACTGGATGATCAAACCAAGAGAGCGCCAGCACAAGTCCAAGAAGACACGTCACTTCAGAAAACGCTTCAACTTCCAAATGAGACGTTTCGACTTCTCTGACAATATGAAGCGACACGTGTCATCAGGTATATCGCTCCAACTTAAGTGTTTACGCTACCCAATGTGTGATAATGTGAAGAAGCATGACCTTTTTGCCCTTAGTGACTTTACCTATAAAAAGGACATCTCTTTTCACTTCACTTTTCATCTTCAATTACAAATTCTTGCATACATTCTTCATCCTCATCTATGTTCTTCATTCTTTTCATATAAACGTTTCATCAACCCCATAAAAATGGCCGAACCCTCTGAAACAAACCCAGTTTCGAGGAAACCCTCCTCATCTAAGAAACACAAGTCCAAATCTGGGAAATCAAGTCATCAACATTCTGGAAAATCTGGGCATCGTGAAGAACATCAAGAACACCATGAAGTTTCTGGGCAAATTGCACTAGGGCAGGATGAAAATATTCAAGGTCAGCCTGAAACTTCTGGTAGAATGGCAGAACTGTTAGTGGGTTCTAAGCAAGAGAAGCTTGGTAAGAGGAGGAAGTCCATCCCTAAGGAGGAGGCTGCGGCAATCAAATACGGCAAACCCTCTTTGATGATGCCAAAAGGGGGAGAGATGCATTGACCACTAGCCTTGCTATCCTGGGAGTTCCTTGATGAAGAAGAGCTTCAGCGTGAGGGAGAGGAAGAAGAAACAAAACCCCTGAACCCCCAGCCCAAAATTTTTTTTAATGCATGTTTTCATATCTGCCTACTATATGCTCGTTACTTGTAAATGTTATTTGATTATATGTTCTGACTTGTAACCTATGCTTATCAATAATATTTGTCTAAGTTACTTGTTCTGAACTATTGCTTTTATTCTTCAACTAATTCTTTCATATGAACTTAATCGATAAAGCTAAGTTTGTCATCATCAAAAAGGGGGAGAATGTTAGAATCTTAAGTTTTGATGAAGACTAAAATATAAAGGATTAGACCAAGTGCCTAGGAAGCAATAGGATTAACTTAGGATCCCAAGTAAGAGTGCTTCCGGATGAGGATTTACTTCCGGATAGATTAGGACTTGCGCATGCGGATGAATGTTTTTCATCCCCCAGCGTCAGCAAGTAAATCACTGGGGAAATAACTTAGTCCATGAGAATTAGGTACACAAAACCTTAAGACTAAGCTATGACTCAACCGGAAGTGAGTTTGCTTCCTGTTAGACTTAGACTGGCGCAGAGCGACAGAATAGATATTACCCCAAGCGTCAGTGAGTCTACTTCGTCAAGTAAAAGTGCTTCCTGTTGGATTTAGACTGGCACAGGCTGATAAAAGAAATATAACCCTAAGCGTCAGTGAGTTCACCACGTCAAGTAAAAGTGCTTCCGATAGCTCAGTGACTAGCGCTGACTGTTAGGAACGAAATAGACTAAGCGAGAGCAAGTCATGGTGAACTAAATCCCTCATCGAGTGAATTTACTTCCGGATGTAGAAGTGCTTCCGGATACACCTTAGACTTAGGGAACACCCACTGCATGAGACTATATGATTATATTGCTAAACTAACGTTCAAGTGCAGCACACTCAGTAAGGTTGCTTCCGGATGAGAAATTGCTTCCGCAAGCAATCAGAATATCTGAACGTTCAGAGATGCAGTGTCAGAATGCTTTTGTCAGAGCAGAGGTGTCAGGACTACTTTCCAGAGATAAAGCAAGTCAACCCTGCTATGCATTGATGAAGCAATTAATGGGCAAACGGTAACATGGGAAAAACGGACATATTCAAACGGCTAGCCCACCTACCAAGAGTTCAAAATGCTTGAAGACTATATAAGGGAGCTCAACTTCATTTATGAAGGAGTTAATGATCTTCAAATATTCTTGAGAGAAGTTAGAGCGAGAAAATCTTTATTCATTCAAGCTGCCCAGAAAAGCGAAGAGCATTTAACACTTTGAGTGATTTTTCATCTACTTATTCTGTACTCACAGTAGTTAAGTCTCTTTCTGTTATAAGAGCATTTATTGAACTTAAGTGTGTAACACCATCCGTTCTTTAAGAGAACTTAGTCAGAAAAGCCTTCAAGTGTAAACTTCAAACCCTTGCTTGGTGTGAGGGGGAGATAGTTAGATAGGTTACAAGTGAGCCAGTGTAAAACTTGTTGTAAGGTTGCAAGTGAGCCCGTAAAACTTGCGGTTGTAAGGTTTCAGGTGAACCCGATTTAAAACCTGAGTTATAGTGAAACTCTCGGCCTGGGTGGTTGAGGACTGGACGTAGGTCAGGTAGACCGAACCAGTATAAATCCTGTGTTGTTTACTTTGAGTATTTATTTTTGAAGCACAATTCACCCCCCCCTCTTGTGCATCCATTACGTTCATTTGGTATCAGAGCCAGGTCTTTCTCACTCGATTCCAACGAATCAGAAAGCAAAGATCAAGTAATGGATACAGACTATTCCCTACCAGATGTCGCTGTTCAACCCAACAAGCCCCCAGGTTTCGATGGGTACAACTATACGTTCTGGAAGTTCAGAATGGAGACATATATCAAGTCAAGCGACTTAAGACTCTGGGACGTCATAGAACGAGGGGATAATGTTCCACTAGATGAAGATGGATTTGCAAAAGTGCGAGCCAGATACACTGCTGAGGACTATGCTCTAGTCCAACTAAACCATCGGGCCATGCACTACATCCAGTGTGCTCTCACCCACAAAGAATTCCACAGAATCAGCCACCACAAAAATGCAAAGGATATGTGGGAGGCTCTTGAGGCTGCACACTCTGGAACCAGGGGAGTAAAGGCGAGACGTATTGAAATGCTGGTTGAAGAATTTCATAAATTCGCCATGCTAAGTCCCACCGAGCCTATCAGAGAGCTGGAGCTCAGGTTCACCTATCTCATCAATAATTTGGCCTCGCTGGGTAAGGATATCCCTGAAAGAGAGCAAGTGAGCAAGATCCTAAAGATCTTGAAGGGTGACTGGATCACCAAAGTAACTATTTTGCAAGAAGTGCAAGGTGAATCAACCAGCTCCATCACCGCCCTATTTGGCTCTCTTGCTGAATATGAACCTACCTTGCTGGCTATGAGAGCTCCTCAACCTTCATCCAAAAACAAAAATCTTGCTCTCGTTGCTCCCAGCAAAGGGATCAATGACAATGATGAGGATGATGAGGAGGAGATGGACGATGAGGAGATGGCTATGATGGTGAGGAAATTTAGAAAATTCTTCAGAAAGAAGGGAGGCTATCAGAGAGGTGATACCAGTGAGAAGAAGGGATACAAGAAAGAGAAGGTCCCTGTGTGCTTTGAATGCAATAAGCCTGGTCACTTCAAGGCTGAGTGCCCCAGCCTGCAGAGGTCAAAAGGCAAAGACAAAAGGAAAGCACTTGTTTCCTCCATTTGGGTAAATAGCTCAGATGAGGAAGCGAGTGATGAAGAAGAAGTTGCCAACCTTTGCCTGGTAGCTAGAGAGGAGGATGAAGAAGCACCTTCAGATGTTGACCTCACAAACGAAGAACATGAGGTAACTCTTTCTGAACTTCAAGAGGCTTACAATGAGGTTCATGAAGAATTCTCTAGATTATGTAAAGCCTATAAGGTGTTGAAAACCAAAAAGGAATCACTTGAGTCCAAGGTGGACTCACTAAGTGAGGAACTAGCGGAAGCTAGAAGACTTCCGATAGTGGATGGCCAGGGTTCTCCCTAAGTAGAACCCAACGCCCCAACACCTGAGAGCTGCCCTAATTGCAGCAAAATCTCAGAGGAAAATAATAAGCTACAAAATGCCCTGGAAAAGTTTACCAATGGTTCAGAAATGCTAAATGTAATCTTAATGAACCAAAGGGCATATAGGGATAGAACTGGCTTGGGGTATACCCCTAAGGTGAAAAGGTGGGTAGAACCAAAGGTAAAGCCTTACCTGAAGTTCTTCCATAAAGCCACCAATCATGGCTCCTCACCCTTTAGCTTTTGTAATTACTGCAACAGGAAAGGACACTCCACGTCCACCTGTAATGCCAAGAAGCATGGAGCTAACAGCTCTTACAAATGGGTTCCTAAAGGAACCAAGGCTACCCAGGATCCTCCACCTGCAAAGGATACCAAGAAAGGACAAGGATCCCGAGCCTGGAATCATTCCACAGGGAAAACCCAAGAGCCTAGAGCCAGCACTAGGCCAGAGGCTCCAAATGTTCGTAAGCCCAAGGGTAAGCCCAATAATAGGCATAGGGTACTAGACACTAATAACAAAGGACCCATGAAAGATTGGGTACCTAAAGTTGCTTGATTGTGTTAGGTGTGTCTCAAGGCATCCAAGAACAAAAAATGGTACATCGATAGCGGATGCTCGAGACATATGACTGGAGACAGAGACAAGTTCAAATCTCTGGTGATCAAAGATGGAGCCACGGTGACCTTTGGAGGAAATCAGAGTGGTAAGATCACTGGAGTTGGAGAAGTTGGACCAGTCAAAGATGTCTATCTAGTGGACGGTCTCTGTCACAACCTGCTGAGCGTGAGCCAGAGCACGGACAAAGGAAACTGGGTAATATTTGATTCAAATGAGTGCTTAATAGTTGATAAGCAGGATCTGAATATAGATAAGGCCAACTTAAAATGCAAGATTAGGGCAATTAGAAATGGGAATCTATATACCTTAGATTTATGTCAACAGCTAGAAGAAAAATGTTTAATATCTAGTGACGAGAATAGCTGGCTTTGGCATAAGAGACTAGCTCATGTTAACTTTACTCAATTGGACATGCTAATTAAAAATGAGCTAGCTATAGGTATTCCTTCTTTCAAAGTCAAGCATGATTTTATCTGTGAATCCTGCCAACGAGGGAAGCAAACAAAGTCCTCGTTTAAAACCAAGAAGAGAGTCTCCACCAGCAGGCCTTTGGAACTAATCCACATGGATTTGGTTGGGCCAGCAAGAGTAAAGAGCTTGGGTGGAAACCTATATGCTTTAGTCGTGGTGGATGACTATTCAAGGTTCACGTGGACTATGTTTCTTGCCTCTAAGCAAGATGCTTTTGATGCTTTTGTTGTCCTGGCTAAGAAAGTGCAGAATGAGAAGGAGCTTAAAATCACAGCCATAAGGACAGACCATGGAGGAGAGTTTGAGAACCATAGCTTCACTGAGCTATGTGAGCAAAACGGCATTGAGCATAACTTCTCAGCTCCGAGAACTCCTCAACAAAATGGAGTAGTCGAGAGGAAGAACAGGGTTCTGACGGAGATGGCTAGAAGCATGCTCAACGAGAAAGAGGTTTCTCAAGTGTTCTGGGCGGACGCTATGAGCACTGCTTGCTATATCTCCAACAGAGCTTATGTTCGCAAGGGCTTGGATAAGACTCCATACGAACTATACAAAGGAAGGAAGCCCAATATCAGCCATCTCAGAATATTTGGATCAAAATGCTACGTGCATAACAATGGAAAGGTAAATTTGGGTAAGTTTGATCCAAAGGCTGATGTAGGTATATTCACAGGATATTCCCTTAGGAGCAAAGCATATAGGATATACAACATGAGAACTAAAACTGTAGAAGAGTCCATGCATGTTGTATTTGATGAAACTCCTACATGGGGACAATCCACAGAAGATGATGAAGCACTTAATCTTCCAAATCTTCCATCATCTTCCTCACCACCAAAAGAAACAACAACAAGCTATCCCAAAGAAGAAGGTGAACCCAGTGATGTACCTAGAGGGCAACCCATGCCTGAGGAGGCACAGCTGCCAATAGCTAGGAGACATCACAGGGATCATCCTCTTGATCAAGTGCTTGGTGATGTTTCTTCTGGTGTCAGAACTAGAAGACAAGTTCAAAATGAAGTTGAGTTTGGAGCATTCCTATCTCAAATCGAACCAACTTCAGTTGAACAAGCTCTTGAGGACTGCGACTGGATTATTGCCATGCAGGAAGAGCTAAATCAATTTGAGAGAAGTCAAGTGTGGGAACTAGTCCCAAGGCCGTCTCATCAATCCATTGTGGGGACCAAGTGGGTCTTCAAAAACAAACTGGATGAGACAGGTCAAATCACCAGAAACAAAGCCAGATTAGTAGCCAAAGGATACAACCAAGAAGAAGGCATTGACTATGAAGAAACTTTTGCTCCAGTCGCTAGACTTGAAGCAATAAGGATTCTTCTAGCCTTTGCATCCATGAAAGGTTTTAGATTATATCAAATGGATGTAAAGAGTGCATTTCTTAATGGTTATATTAAAGAAGAGGTATATGTAGAACAACCTCCTGGCTTTGAGGATCATAAGCACCCCAAACATGTGTATAGATTAAAGAAAGCTTTATATGGCCTAAAACAAGCTCCTCGAGCTTGGTATGAGAGACTCAGCAGCTTTTTGCTGGGCAAGGGTTTCTCAAGAGGCAAATTAGATAATACACTGTTTATCCTTCACAAAGATAGGGATATGTTAATTGTCCAAATTTATGTTGATGATATTATATTTGGGGCAACTAACGAGAAGCTTTGTGAAGATTTCTCTAAGACTATGCAGGGTGAATTTGAGATGTGAATGATGGGAGAACTAACATTCTTCCTAGGCCTGCAAATCAAACAGAAAAGGAATGGAATCTTCATCTCCCAAACTAAGTACTGCAGAGAACTACTCAAAAAGTTTGGGATGGATGAATGCAAGGAGTATGACACCCCTATGAGCACCACTGCCGCACTCGACGCTGACGCAAAGGGTAAATCTGTCAGCCTGCCCATGTATAGGGGAATGATAGGTTCCCTCTTATACTTAACTGCGAGTAGGCCTGACATTCAATTTAGTGTAGGCATGTGTGCTAGGTTTCAAGCCAACCCCAAGGAATCACACTTAACATGTGTTAAACGTATTCTGAGATACTTTGAGGGAACACAAGAACTTGGTCTTTGGTATCCCAGAGGTAACCAAGAGTTCTTGTGGGCTTACTCTGACTCTGATCATGCAGGTTATAAGACAGATAGAAAGAGCACCAGTGGACAATGCGCCTTCCTTGGTGGTTGTCTGGTGTCTTGGGCTAGCAAAAAGCAAACCTGTGTGTCTCTGTCATCCACTGAGGCAGAATACATTGCTGCAGCAAGTTGTTGTGCTCAAGTGCTGTGGCTAAAGAACCAGTTGAGAGATCTTGACTTGGAATTCCCTGAGGCACCTATCCTCTGTGACAACACAAGCACTATCAGCCTCGCCAAGAATCCTGTTCAGCACATAAGGACAAAGCACATTGACGTCAGACATCACTTCATCAGAGACCATGTTCAAAAGAAGGATGTCAAGGTGCAGTTTGTCCCCACACAACAACAACTTGCTGACATCTTCACCAAGCCTCTAGGGTTTGATCAATTTACTTTCATTAGAGGTGATTTGGGAATGGTAAACCCAAATGAAGTATAAATTCTATTCATTGTACTTGATTGTTCATCACTTGCAGTAATACTAACTTAGGCATCGGAGTGCCAATATATGTTTTTGCAGGTACTCAAATGTTAAATCTTAAGCAAGTGCAATCGGAAGCAAAACCACTTCCGGATAATCACTCACTGACACTGGATGATCAAACCAAGAGAGCGCCAGCACAAGTCCAAGAAGACACGTCACTTCAGAAAACGCTTCAACTTCCAAATGAGACGTTTCGACTTCTCTGACAATATGAAGCGACACGTGTCATCAGGTATATCACTCCAACTTAAGTGTTTACGCTACCCAATGTGTGATAATGTGAAGAAGCATGACCTTTTTGCCCTTAGTGACTTTACCTATAAAAAGGACATCTCTTTTCACTTCACTTTTCATCTTCAATTACAAATTCTTGCATACATTCTTCATCCTCATCTATGTTCTTCATTCTTTTCATATAAACGTTTCATCAACCCCATAAAAATGGCCGAACCCTCTGAAACAAACCCAGTTTCGAGGAAACCCTCCTCATCTAAGAAACACAAGTCCAAATCTGGGAAATCAAGTCATCAACATTCTGGAAAATCTGGGCATCGTGAAGAACATCAAGAACACCATGAAGTTTCTGGGCAAATTGCACTAGGGCAGGATGAAAATATTCAAGGTCAGCCTGAAACTTCTGGTAGAATGGCAGAACTGTTAGTGGGTTCTAAGCAAGAGAAGCTTGGTAAGAGGAGGAAGTCCATCCCTAAGGAGGAGGCTGCGGCAATCAAATACGGCAAACCCTCTTTGATGATGCCAAAAGGGGGAGAGATGCATTGACCACTAGCCTTGCTATCCTGGGAGTTCCTTGATGAAGAAGAGCTTCAGCGTGAGGGAGAGGAAGAAGAAACAAAACCCCTGAACCCCCAGCCCAAAATTTTTTTTAATGCATGTTTTCATATCTGCCTACTATATGCTCGTTACTTGTAAATGTTATTTGATTATATGTTCTGACTTGTAACCTATGCTTATCAATAATATTTGTCTAAGTTACTTGTTCTGAACTATTGCTTTTATTCTTCAACTAATTCTTTCATATGAACTTAATCGATAAAGCTAAGTTTGTCATCATCAAAAAGGGGGAGAATGTTAGAATCTTAAGTTTTGATGAAGACTAAAATATAAAGGATTAGACCAAGTGCCTAGGAAGCAATAGGATTAACTTAGGATCCCAAGTAAGAGTGCTTCCAGATGAGGATTTACTTCCGGATAGATTAGGACTTGCGCATGCGGATGAATGTTTTTCATCCCCCAGCGTCAGCAAGTAAATCACTGGGGAAATAACTTAGTCCATGAGAATTAGGTACACAAAACCTTAAGACTAAGCTATGACTCAACCGGAAGTGAGTTTGCTTCCTGTTAGACTTAGACTGGCGCAGAGCGACAGAATAGATATTACCCCAAGCGTCAGTGAGTCTACTTCGTCAAGTAAAAGTGCTTCCTGTTGGATTTAGACTGGCACAGGCTGATAAAAGAAATATAACCCTAAGCGTCAGTGAGTTCACCACGTCAAGTAAAAGTGCTTCCGATAGCTCAGTGACTAGCGCTGACTGTTAGGAACGAAATAGACTAAGCGAGAGCAAGTCATGGTGAACTAAATCCCTCATCGAGTGAATTTACTTCCGGATGTAGAAGTGCTTCCGGATGTTAGAATCTTAAGTTTTGATGAAGACTAAAATATAAAGGATTAGACCAAGTGCCTAGGAAGCAATAGGATAACTTAGGATCCCAAGTAAGAGTGCTTCCGGATGAAGATTTACTTCCGGTTAGATTAGGACTTGCGCATGCGGATGAATGCTTTCATCCCCCAGCGTCAGCAAGAAAATCACTGGGGAAATAACTTAGTCCATGAACATTAGGTACACAAACCTTAAGACTAAGCTATGTTTCAATCGAAAGCGAAGTTGCTTCCTGTTAGACTTAGACTGGCGCAGAGCGACAGAATAGATATTACCCCTAGCGTCAGTGAGTCTACTTCCCCAAGTGAAAGCGCTTCCTGTTAGGCTTAGACTGGCGCAGAGCGACAGAATAGATATTATCTCAAGCGTCAGTAAGTCTACTTCACCAAGTGGAAGCACTTCCTGTTAGATCTTGACTGACGCAGACTGATAGAATAGATTTCACCCTAAGCGTCAGTGATTTCACCACGTCAAGTAAAAGTGCTTCCGATAGCTCAGTGACTAGCGCTGAGTGGTGGAATTAAATAGACTAAGCGAGAGCAAGTCATATTGAACTAGATCCCTCATCGAGTAAAATTTACTTCCGGATGTAGAAGTGCTTCCGGATACACCTTAGATTTAGGGAACACCCACTGCATGAGACTATATGATTATATTGCTAAACTAACGTTCAAGTGCAGCACACTCAGTAAGGTTGCTTCCGGATGAGAAGTTACTTCCGCAAGCAAAAAGAATGTCTGAACGATTAAAGAGATGCAGTGTCAGGATGCTTATGTCAGAGCAGAGGTGTCAGGACTACTTTTCAGAGATAAAGCAAGTCAACCCTGCTATGCATTAATGAAGCATTAAATGGGCGAACGGTAACAAGGGAAAAACGGACATATTCAAACGGCTAGCCCACCTACCAAGAGTTCAAAATGCTTGAAGACTATATAAGGAAGCTCAACTTCATTTATGAAGAGGTTAATCATCTTCAAATATTCTTGAGCGAGAAAATCTTTATTCATTCAAGCTGCCCAGAAAAGCAAAGAGCATTTAACACTTTGAGTGATTTTTCACCTACTTATTCTGTACTCACAGTAGTTAAGTCTCTTTCTGTTAAAAGAGCATTTATTGAACTTAAGTGTGTAACATCATTTGTTCTGTAAGAGAACTTAGTCAGAAAAGCCTTCAAGTGTAAACTTCAAACCCTTGCTTGGTGTGAGGGGGAGACAGTTAGATAGGTTACAAGTGAGCCAGCGTAAAACTTGTTGTAAGGTTGCAAGTGAGCCCGTAAAACTTGCGGTTGTAAGGTTTCAGGTGAACCCGATTTAAAACCTGAGTTATAGTGAAACTCTCGGCCTGGGTGGTTGAGGACTGGACGTAGGTCAGGTAGACCGAACCAGTATAAATCTTGTGTCGTTTACTTTGAGTATTTATTTTTGAAGCACAATTCACCCCCCCCTCTTGTGCATCCATTACGTTCATTTGGTATCAGAGCGGGTCTTTCTCACTCGATTCCAACGAATCCGGAAAGCAAAGATCTAAGTAATGGATACGGATTATGGTCTGCCAGATGTTGCTGTACAACCCAACAAGCCCCCAGGCTTCGATGGGCACAACTATACATTCTGGAAGTTCAGAATGGAAACTTATATCAAGTCAAGCGATATCAGACTATGGGACGTGATCGAACATGGGGATCAAACTCCCTTAGATGAGGATGGTTTTGCTAAGGCAAAATCCAGATATACTGCTGAGGACTATGCTCTAGTCCAACTCAACCATAGGGCTATGCACTACATCCAGTGTGCTCTCAGCTACAAAGAGTTTCACAGGATCAGCCACCACAAAAATGCAAAGGATATGTGGGAGGCTCTTGAGGCTGCACACTCCGGAACCAGGGGAGTTAAAGCAAGACGTGTTGAGATGCTGGTGGAAGAATTCCACAAATTCGCCATGCTAAGCCCCACCGAGCCTATCAGAGATCTAGAGCTCAGATTCACCCATCTCATCAATAATCTAGCCTCGCTTGGTAAGGATATCCCTGAAAGAGAGCAGGTGAGCAAGATTCTGAAAATCTTGAAGGGTGACTGGATCACCAAGGTAACTATTCTGCAAGAAGTGCAAGGAGAATCAACCAGCTCCGTCACCGCTCTTTTTGGCTCCCTTGCTGAATATGAGCCTACCTTGCTGGCTATGAGAGCTCCTCAAACATCAACCAAGAGTAAGAACCTTGCTCTCGTTGCTCCCAGCAAAGAGATCAAGGACAATGATGAGGATGACGACGATGAGATGGACGATGAGGAGATGGCCCTGATGGTGAGGAAGTTCAGGAAATTCCTCAGGAAGAAGGAAGGCTATCAGAAAAGTGACACCAGCCAGAAGAGGGGATACAAGAAAGAGAAGGTCCCGGTGTGCTTTGAATGCAATAAGCCTGGTCACTTCAAGGCTGAGTGTCCCAGCCTGCAGAGGTCCAAAGGCAAGGATAAAAGGAAGGCACTCGTTTCCTCCATTTGGGTAAACAGCTCAGATGAGGAAGCAAGTGATGATGAAGAAGTTGCCAACCTCTGCCTGGTAGCTAGAGAAGAGGATGAGGAAGCTTCTTCAGATCTTGACCTCACCAATGAAGAACATGAGGTAACTCTTCCTGAACTACAAGAGGCTTACAATGAGATTCATGAAGAATTCTCTAAACTATGTAAAGCCTATAAATTCTTGAAAACCAAAAAGGAGTCACTTGAGTCCAGGGTGGACTCACTCAGTGAGGAACTAGCGGAAGCTAGAAGATCTCCAATGGTGGATGGACAGGGTTCTCCTCAAGCAGAACCCAACATCCCAACACCTGAGAGCTGTCCAAATTGCAGCAAAATCTCAGAAGAAAATAATAAGCTGCAAAATGCCCTGCAGAAATTCACCAATGGTTCAGAAATGCTGAATATACTTTTAATGAACCAAAGGGCATATAGGGATAGGACTGGCTTGGGATATACCCCCAGGAAGAAAACGTGGGAAGAACCAAAAGTAAAGCCTTACTTAAAGTTCTTCCATAAAGCCACCAGTCATAGCTCCTCACCTTTTAGCTTCTGTAATTACTGCAACAAGAAAGGACACTCGATGTCCACCTGTAATGCTAAAAAGCATGGAGCTAACAGCTCTTACAAGTGGGTTCCTAAAGGAACCAGGGCTACAAAGGATCCTCCACCTGCAAAGGAAATCAAGAGAGGACAAGGATCCCAAGCCTGGAATCATCCCACTGGGAGAACCCAAGAGTCCAGAGCCAACACTAGGCCAAAGGCTCCAAATGTCTATAGGCACAAGGAAAAGCCCAAAGCTAGGCCGAGGGTCCTAGACACTAATGACAAAGGACCCAAGAGAGGTTGGGTACCTAAAATTGCTTGATTGTTTCAGGTGTGTCTCAAGGCATCCAAGAACAAAAAATGGTACATCGATAGCGGATGCTCGAGACATATGACTGGAGACAGAGACAAGTTCAAATCTCTGGTGATCAAAGATGGAGCCACAGTGACCTTTGGAGGAAATCAAAGTGGCAAGATCACTGGAGTTGGAGAAGTCGGACCGGTCAAAGATGTATATCTAGTGGACGGTCTCTGTCACAACCTGCTAAGCGTAAGTCAAAGCACGGACAAAGGTAACTGGGTAATATTTGATTCAAATGAGTGCTTAATAGTTGATAAGCAGGATCTGAATATAGATAAGGCCAACTTAAAATGCAAAATTAAGGCAATTAGAAATGGGAATCTATATACCTTAGATTTATGTCAACAGCTAGAAGAAAAATGTCTAATATCTAGTGACGAGAATAGCTGGCTTTGGCATAAGAGACTAGCTCATGTTAACTTTACTCAACTGGACATGCTAATTAAAAATGAGCTAGCTGTAGGTATTCCCCCTTTTAAGGTTAAGCATGATTTTATCTGTGAATCCTGCCAACGAGGAAAGCAAACAAAATCCTCGTTTAAAACCAAGAAGAGAGTCTCCACCAGCAGGCCCTTGGAACTAATCCACATGGATTTGGTTGGGCCAGCAAGAGTAAAAAGCTTGGGTGGAAACCTATATGCTTTAGTGGTGGTGGATGACTATTCGAGGTTCACGTGGACTATGTTTCTTGCGTCCAAGCAAGATGCTTTTGATGCTTTTGTTGTCCTGGCTAAGAAAGTGCAGAATGAGAAGGAACTCAAAATCACAGCCATAAGGACAGACCATGGGGGAGAGTTTGAGAACCATAGCTTCTCTGAGCTATGTGAGCAAAACGGCATTGAACATAACTTCTCAGCTCCGAGGACTCCTCAACAAAATGGAGTAGTCGAAAGAAAGAACAGGGTTCTGACGGAGATGGCTAGAAGCATGCTGAACGAGAAAGAAGTCTCTCAAGTGTTCTGGGCGGACGCTATGAGCACTGCTTGCTATATCTCCAACAGAGCTTATATTCGCAAGGGCTTGAATAAGACTCCATACGAGCTATATAAAGGAAGGAAGCCCAACATCAGCCATCTCAGAATATTCGGATCAAAATGCTACGTGCATAACAATGGGAAGGTAAATTTGGGTAAGTTTGATCCAAAGGCTGATGTAGGTATATTCATAGGATATTCCCTTAGGAGCAAAGCATATAGGATATACAACATGAGAACTAAAACTGTAGAAGAGTCCATGCATGTTGTATTTGATGAAACTCCTACATGGGGACAATCCACAGAAGATGATGAAGCACTTAATCTGCCAAATCTTCCATCATCTTCCTCACCACCAAAAGAAACAACAACAAGCTATCCCAAAGAAGAAGGTGAACCCAGTGATGTACCTAGTGGGCAACCCATGCCTGAGGAGGCACAGCTGCCAATAGCTAGGAGACATCACAGGGATCATCCTCTTGATCAAGTGCTTGGTGATGTTTCTTCTGGTGTCAGAACTAGAAGACAAGTTCAAAATGAAGTTGAGTTTGGAGCATTCCTATCTCAAATCGAACCAACTTCAGTTGAACAAGCTCTTGAGGACTGCGACTGGATTATTGCCATGCAGGAAGAGCTGAATCAATTTGAGAGAAGTCAAGTGTGGGAATTAGTCCCAAGGCCGTCTCATCAATCCATAGTAGGGACCAAGTGGGTCTTTAAAAACAAACTGGATGAGACAGGTCAAATCACTAGAAACAAAGCCAGACTGGTAGCTAAAGGATACAACCAAGAAGAAGGCATTGACTATGAAGAAACTTTTGCACCAGTTGCTAGACTTGAGGCAATAAGGATTCTTCTAGCCTTTGCATCCATGAAAGGTTTCAGATTATATCAAATGGATGTAAAGAGTGCATTTCTTAATGGTTATATTAAAGAAGAGGTATATGTAGAACAACCTCCTGGCTTTGAAAACCATAAGAACCCCAAACATGTGTATAGATTAAAGAAAGCTTTATATGGCCTGAAACAAGCCCCTCGAGCTTGGTATGAGAGACTCAGCAGCTTTTTGCTGGGCAAGGGTTTCTCAAGAGGCAAATTAGATAATACACTGTTTATCCTTCACAAAGAAAGAGATATGCTAATTGTCCAAATTTATGTTGATGATATTATATTTGGGGCAACTAACGAAAAACTTTGTGAAGATTTTTCTAAGACTATGCAGGGTGAATTTGAGATGTCAATGATGGGAGAACTAACGTTCTTCCTAGGCCTGCAAATTAGACAAAAGAAGAACGGAATCTTCATCTCCCAAACCAAGTACTGCAGAGAACTACTCAAAAAGTTTGGGATGGATGAATGCAAGGAGTATGACACTCCTATGAGCACCTCCGCCGCACTTGACGCTGACGCAAAGGGTAAAACTGTCAGCCTGCCCATGTACAGGGGAATGATAGGTTCCCTCTTATACTTAACAGCCAGCAGGCCTGACATTCAATTCAGTGTAGGCATGTGCGCTAGGTTTCAAGCCAACCCCAAGGAATCACATTTAACATGTGTTAAACGTATTCTGAGATACCTTGAGGGAACACAAGAACTTGGTCTTTGGTATCCCAGAGGTAACCAAGAGTTCTTGTGGGCTTATTCTGACTCTGACCACGCAGGTTATAAAACAGATAGAAAGAGCACCAGTGGACAATGCGCCTTCCTTGGTGGTTGTCTGGTGTCTTGGGCTAGCAAGAAGCAAACCTGCGTGTCCTTGTCATCCACTGAGGCAGAATACATTGCTGCTGCAAGTTGTTGTGCACAAGTGCTATGGCTGAAAAACCAGTTGAGAGATCTTGGCTTGGAGTTCCCTGAGGCACCCATCCTCTGTGATAACACAAGCACAATTAGCCTTGCCAAGAATCCAGTTCAGCACACAAGGACCAAGCACATTGACGTCCGACATCACTTCATCAGAGACCATGTTCAAAAGAAGGATGTCAAGGTGCAGTTTGTCCCCACACAACAACAGCTAGCGGATATCTTCACCAAGCCTCTGGGGAAGGACCAGTTTATTTTCATTAGAGGTGATTTGGGAATGGTAAACCCAAATGAAGTGTAATTTTTTTTTTTATACTTGATTTTTTATCACTTACAACAATACTGACTTAGGCATCGGAGTGCCAATATATGTTTTTGCAGGTATTCAATGTTAAATCTTAAGTAAGTGCAACCGGAAGCAAAACCACTTCCGGATGATTACACACTGACGCTGGATGATCAAACCAAGAGAGCGCCAGCACAAGTCCAAGAAGACACGTCACTTCAGAAAACGCTTCAACTTCCAAATGAAACGTTTCGACTTCTCTGACAATATGAAGCGACACGTGTCATCAGGTATATCGTTCCAACTTAAGGCGTTTACGCTACCCAATGTGTGATAATGTGAAGGAACATGACCTTTTTGCCCTTGATGACTTTACCTATAAAAGGGACATCTCATTTCACCACATTCTTCATTTTCATCTATGTTCTTCATATAAACATTTCATCAACCCCACAAAAATGGCCGAACCCTCTGAAGGAAACCCAGTTTCGAGGAAACCCTCCTCATCTAAGAAACACAAGTCTAAATCTGGGAAATCAAGCCTTCAACATTCTGGAAAATCTGGGCATCGTGAAGAACATCAAGAACATCATGAAGTTTCTCGGCAAATTGCTCTAGGGCAGGATGAAAATATTCAAGGTCAGCCTGAAACTTCTGGTAGAATGGCAGAACTGTTAGTGGGTTCTAAGCAGAGGAAGTCCATCCCTAAGGAGGAGGCTGCGGCGATCAAATATGGAAAACCCTCTTTGATGATGCCAAAAGGGGGAGAGATGCATTGACCACTAGCCTTGCTATCCTGAAAGGATGCATTGACCACTAGCCTTGCTACCCTGGGAGTTCCTTGATGAAGAAGAACTTCAGCGAGAGGGAGAGAAAGAAGAAACAAAAAGAAACATCCCCCACCCCCAAATTTATTTACTTAGAAATGTTCATCTTTTCATGCATGTTCTCATATCTGCCTACTATATGCTCGTTGCTTGTAAATGTTATCTGATTATATGCTCTGACTTGTAACCTATGCTTATCAATAATATTTGTCTAAGTTACTTATTCTGAACTATTGCTTTTATTCTTCAGCTAATCCTTTCATATGAACTTAATCAATAAAGCTGAGTTTGTCATCATCAAAAAGGGGGAGAATGTTAGAATCTTAAGTTTTGATGAAGACTAAAATATAAAGGATTAGACCAAGTGCCTAGGAAGCAATAGGATAACTTAGGATCCCAAGTAAGAGTGCTTCCGGATGAAGATTTACTTCCGGTTAGATTAGGACTTGCGCATGCGGATGAATGCTGTCATCCACTGAGGCAGAATACATTGCTGCAGCAAGTTGTTGTGCTCAAGTGCTGTGGCTAAAGAACCAGTTGAGAGATCTTGACTTGGAATTCCCTGAGGCACCTATCCTCTGTGACAACACAAGCACTATCAGCCTCGCCAAGAATCCTGTTCAGCACATAAGGACAAAGCACATTGACGTCAGACATCACTTCATCAGAGACCATGTTCAAAAGAAGGATGTCAAGGTGCAGTTTGTCCCCACACAACAACAACTTGCTGACATCTTCACCAAGCCTCTAGGGTTTGATCAATTTACTTTCATTAGAGGTGATTTGGGAATGGTAAACCCAAATGAAGTATAAATTCTATTCATTGTACTTGATTGTTCATCACTTGCAGTAATACTAACTTAGGCATCGGAGTGCCAATATATGTTTTTGCAGGTACTCAAATGTTAAATCTTAAGCAAGTGCAATCGGAAGCAAAACCACTTCCGGATAATCACTCACTGACACTGGATGATCAAACCAAGAGAGCGCCAGCACAAGTCCAAGAAGACACGTCACTTCAGAAAACGCTTCAACTTCCAAATGAGACGTTTCGACTTCTCTGACAATATGAAGCGACACGTGTCATCAGGTATATCACTCCAACTTAAGTGTTTACGCTACCCAATGTGTGATAATGTGAAGAAGCATGACCTTTTTGCCCTTAGTGACTTTACCTATAAAAAGGACATCTCTTTTCACTTCACTTTTCATCTTCAATTACAAATTCTTGCATACATTCTTCATCCTCATCTATGTTCTTCATTCTTTTCATATAAACGTTTCATCAACCCCATAAAAATGGCCGAACCCTCTGAAACAAACCCAGTTTCGAGGAAACCCTCCTCATCTAAGAAACACAAGTCCAAATCTGGGAAATCAAGTCATCAACATTCTGGAAAATCTGGGCATCGTGAAGAACATCAAGAACACCATGAAGTTTCTGGGCAAATTGCACTAGGGCAGGATGAAAATATTCAAGGTCAGCCTGAAACTTCTGGTAGAATGGCAGAACTGTTAGTGGGTTCTAAGCAAGAGAAGCTTGGTAAGAGGAGGAAGTCCATCCCTAAGGAGGAGGCTGCGGCAATCAAATACGGCAAACCCTCTTTGATGATGCCAAAAGGGGGAGAGATGCATTGACCACTAGCCTTGCTATCCTGGGAGTTCCTTGATGAAGAAGAGCTTCAGCGTGAGGGAGAGGAAGAAGAAACAAAACCCCTGAACCCCCAGCCCAAAATTTTTTTTAATGCATGTTTTCATATCTGCCTACTATATGCTCGTTACTTGTAAATGTTATTTGATTATATGTTCTGACTTGTAACCTATGCTTATCAATAATATTTGTCTAAGTTACTTGTTCTGAACTATTGCTTTTATTCTTCAACTAATTCTTTCATATGAACTTAATCGATAAAGCTAAGTTTGTCATCATCAAAAAGGGGGAGAATGTTAGAATCTTAAGTTTTGATGAAGACTAAAATATAAAGGATTAGACCAAGTGCCTAGGAAGCAATAGGATTAACTTAGGATCCCAAGTAAGAGTGCTTCCAGATGAGGATTTACTTCCGGATAGATTAGGACTTGCGCATGCGGATGAATGTTTTTCATCCCCCAGCGTCAGCAAGTAAATCACTGGGGAAATAACTTAGTCCATGAGAATTAGGTACACAAAACCTTAAGACTAAGCTATGACTCAACCGGAAGTGAGTTTGCTTCCTGTTAGACTTAGACTGGCGCAGAGCGACAGAATAGATATTACCCCAAGCGTCAGTGAGTCTACTTCGTCAAGTAAAAGTGCTTCCTGTTGGATTTAGACTGGCACAGGCTGATAAAAGAAATATAACCCTAAGCGTCAGTGAGTTCACCACGTCAAGTAAAAGTGCTTCCGATAGCTCAGTGACTAGCGCTGACTGTTAGGAACGAAATAGACTAAGCGAGAGCAAGTCATGGTGAACTAAATCCCTCATCGAGTGAATTTACTTCCGGATGTAGAAGTGCTTCCGGATGTTAGAATCTTAAGTTTTGATGAAGACTAAAATATAAAGGATTAGACCAAGTGCCTAGGAAGCAATAGGATAACTTAGGATCCCAAGTAAGAGTGCTTCCGGATGAAGATTTACTTCCGGTTAGATTAGGACTTGCGCATGCGGATGAATGCTTTCATCCCCCAGCGTCAGCAAGAAAATCACTGGGGAAATAACTTAGTCCATGAACATTAGGTACACAAACCTTAAGACTAAGCTATGTTTCAATCGAAAGCGAAGTTGCTTCCTGTTAGACTTAGACTGGCGCAGAGCGACAGAATAGATATTACCCCTAGCGTCAGTGAGTCTACTTCCCCAAGTGAAAGCGCTTCCTGTTAGGCTTAGACTGGCGCAGAGCGACAGAATAGATATTATCTCAAGCGTCAGTAAGTCTACTTCACCAAGTGGAAGCACTTCCTGTTAGATCTTGACTGACGCAGACTGATAGAATAGATTTCACCCTAAGCGTCAGTGATTTCACCACGTCAAGTAAAAGTGCTTCCGATAGCTCAGTGACTAGCGCTGAGTGGTGGAATTAAATAGACTAAGCGAGAGCAAGTCATATTGAACTAGATCCCTCATCGAGTAAAATTTACTTCCGGATGTAGAAGTGCTTCCGGATACACCTTAGATTTAGGGAACACCCACTGCATGAGACTATATGATTATATTGCTAAACTAACGTTCAAGTGCAGCACACTCAGTAAGGTTGCTTCCGGATGAGAAGTTACTTCCGCAAGCAAAAAGAATGTCTGAACGATTAAAGAGATGCAGTGTCAGGATGCTTATGTCAGAGCAGAGGTGTCAGGACTACTTTTCAGAGATAAAGCAAGTCAACCCTGCTATGCATTAATGAAGCATTAAATGGGCGAACGGTAACAAGGGAAAAACAGACATATTCAAACGGCTAGCCCACCTACCAAGAGTTCAAAATGCTTGAAGACTATATAAGGAAGCTCAACTTCATTTATGAAGAGGTTAATCATCTTCAAATATTCTTGAGCGAGAAAATCTTTATTCATTCAAGCTGCCCAGAAAAGCAAAGAGCATTTAACACTTTGAGTGATTTTTCACCTACTTATTCTGTACTCACAGTAGTTAAGTCTCTTTCTGTTAAAAGAGCATTTATTGAACTTAAGTGTGTAACATCATTTGTTCTGTAAGAGAACTTAGTCAGAAAAGCCTTCAAGTGTAAACTTCAAACCCTTGCTTGGTGTGAGGGGGAGACAGTTAGATAGGTTACAAGTGAGCCAGCGTAAAACTTGTTGTAAGGTTGCAAGTGAGCCCGTAAAACTTGCGGTTGTAAGGTTTCAGGTGAACCCGATTTAAAACCTGAGTTATAGTGAAACTCTCGGCCTGGGTGGTTGAGGACTGGACGTAGGTCAGGTAGACCGAACCAGTATAAATCTTGTGTCGTTTACTTTGAGTATTTATTTTTGAAGCACAATTCACCCCCCCCTCTTGTGCATCCATTACGTTCACCGGATACACCTTAGACTTAGGGAACACCCACTGCATGAGACTATATGATTATATTGCTAAACTAACGTTCAAGTGCAGCACACTCAGTAAGGTTGCTTCCGGATGAGAAATTGCTTCCGCAAGCAATCAGAATATCTGAACGTTCAGAGATGCAGTGTCAGAATGCTTTTGTCAGAGCAGAGGTGTCAGGACTACTTTCCAGAGATAAAGCAAGTCAACCCTGCTATGCATTGATGAAGCAATTAATGGGCAAACGGTAACATGGGAAAAACGGACATATTCAAACGGCTAGCCCACCTACCAAGAGTTCAAAATGCTTGAAGACTATATAAGGGAGCTCAACTTCATTTATGAAGGAGTTAATGATCTTCAAATATTCTTGAGAGAAGTTAGAGCGAGAAAATCTTTATTCATTCAAGCTGCCCAGAAAAGCGAAGAGCATTTAACACTTTGAGTGATTTTTCATCTACTTATTCTGTACTCACAGTAGTTAAGTCTCTTTCTGTTATAAGAGCATTTATTGAACTTAAGTGTGTAACACCATCCGTTCTTTAAGAGAACTTAGTCAGAAAAGCCTTCAAGTGTAAACTTCAAACCCTTGCTTGGTGTGAGGGGGAGATAGTTAGATAGGTTACAAGTAATCCAGTGTAAAACTTGTTGTAAGGTTGCAAGTGAGCCCGTAAAACTTGCGGTTGTAAGGTTTCAGGTGAACCCGATTTAAAACCTGAGTTATAGTGAAACTCTCGGCCTGGGTGGTTGAGGACTGGACGTAGGTCAGGTAGACCGAACCAGTATAAATCCTGTGTTGTTTACTTTGAGTATTTATTTTTGAAGCACAATTCACCCCCCCCCTCTTGTGCATCCATTACGTTCATGGGGAAGTTTTTGTTTGAACTAGACTCATGAGTAAAGATTGAGAAATATTCTAATGATGATTAAAGAACACCAAGCTGTTTTATTTGTGAAAATGTTGTTCTATAAAGCTGATTTCGAAGTGCAGCGAAATAAAAACAAACATCTGATGTTTATACACGTAAATCAAGGTCAAATGACAATTATTCTTTAAATGGCCGATCTGTTCTGCATCTTATTATAAATGGCTGAATAGGTGAAGGAATTGGGAGAAGATTATAAATTATAACTGATGAAGAACATTGTTGTTGTTTGATTGGATTTTCTTACGTGAAATGACAATATAAAATGTGGCTAGCAAGTATACGATGTTAAAGTTATGCTTGTTGACTTATTTAAAATGATTCTTGTTTGTATAATTGGAGGGTTACTTGAGTTGTAGGGTTGATTCTTTGAAGGTGTGTGTGTGTTGTGTTTTATATTTAATGATTAATTGGGAAGATAAGAATGATGAGAGCTATTATTGATGTTCTTTCCCTTTATGGTTCTTGCTTTAGTTAACATGTTATTGATTGGAAGTCATTTGACGAATTGTTAGTAGGCTATATGTTTACTTGGATTAATCATTCATAGTGATTTAATAATGGTTATTGTGGATGAATGATTTTGCTTGATGTGAACTATGTTGGTGTTAAATATTAAAAACCAAAAGAAACAAGTGAAAATGAATGATTTTAATAGTCAAGGAAGAATTAGCTTAAATGAAAGTGGTTGGGTAGTAATGCGGATATGAGAGAGACGTTGAAATACTATAAATTGGAAATGATATTAATTTATCATTTTGCTCTATAATATTATAGGAGTGGATGCATATAGGCTTCCGTGGCATCAAGAAAGGTTGAGAAATAGCGTAAATTGCTAAAAGGCGACAGGTAATCACACTTAACCTTGCTATAACATTGAGGGTGACGTTAGTTGGGATTTTAAAATCCTTTCTCACCCTCTTTATATATATAAAGTCTTTGAAATGTTATTTTTATACAAAATAGGCTATAGGGTGCCTTTCCAATGTGATTATTTTCATATAAAAGACTTTGACACATTATATATGTACTATTCTGCTTGGTGGTTGTGATTAAGCTGGAATGATGTAGAAGATATATATAGGTATAATGTGTAGATAGTGGTTTGAGAGGTTATGAAGGTAGAAAAGAAAGTTGGAAGTTGAGTTTGAGATTATGGAGAGTTAGGTTGTGGAGACCATGCTATGTTGACATTATGGTATTTAAGGGAATTGTGATATTGAAGGGAATTGTGATGGGAATGTGGAGATTGTGATGAGATATTGATAGGATATGGTGAGCATTGCATGACACTGAATTTTGTGTACCATCGCGCGATGATAACTGTCGATTGGCCAATCGACAGTTATTTGTACTGAGGATCCTTTTTAGATTGATTGGATCGGGGTTCATTGGTCGACTTATTGAGAGAAGTGACCTACAGTTGTTTTGGCATTGAAGAGCCCAACCGCCCCTACGGTTGTTTGGCAGTGGAGAGCCCAACCGTTCCCGTTCTGTAATGGAAACAGAATTGGGGTTCCCTCTCTAGAGATTGCCAGAGAAGGAAATTGTCCCCTCATTATGGAGAGGGACACAGTGTCAAATCATATAGTGAAGAATAGATGCTGGAATGCACCGTGGTAGCACAATGCATCTGTAGGTGAGTGTGAGAGTTGTGGTAGTATTAGTTGATTGGAGTATGGAGATGTTGAATTGATTTAGTTTGAAGGTGATTGTTGGACTGGAGTAAGGAATGAAAGAAGATCTGGATATATATTTATATATTACAATTGTTTTAAACCTGTGGTACCCTTTAGACGCCCTCACTACCGCACATCTCACTGTTATAGTGAGTTAAGCGGTGATTATTGGGACAAATTGTCTCATCCCACGATTACTGACATTTTTGCAGGTGTTCATGCACAGGTGCAAGCTTCAGGAAAGGGAATTAGGCTTTAGAGGTTGCTTACATTATTCAGAATTGTATATTGCCAGTTTATACATAGGCCTGCATTCGTTTCCGCATATTTTCTTATGAAACTGGGAAATAGACTTAGGGATATTGATTATTAATTATATTATAAGGAAAATACTTTTCTAACTATGATAGGGTTGTGTTACTATGACAAGCCTTTTTCTATCATAGTTAGATAATTAATATCAGGTTGCTTCTTTTTCTAACCATGTTAGGTGAATCTTTTCTAACATGGTTAGCTATTAATTATCCATGATAGTAATCGTATTATATTAGGAAATTCTTTTCTATCATGGATAATATATAAAAAGAGATTAATGAATTGAAATAGATAATATTGGTTAATTAGGGAATTAGTAACACAATGTTACATCATGCCTCAATAAAGTTCCTCCTTGCTCTTGGAGTTGATGGGAAGTGGCTTGAGCTTTGGTCCTACAAAGGGGAGTCCCAATTCCTTTCCTTTCTCTTTATATTTTTGATTGCCTAGGTTTAGGTTACCATTTATGTTTTGAGATTGGACTGGATTTGGTTGTTATTGTGGGTATTTGTGATTTTGGTTTGTAATGAGAGATTTGTACTCATCAATATACATGGTTATGTATATGTTGTTTATGATTTATTTGATATCATTCTATTTATTCATGGTATTGATAGATAGTTTGATTGAATTGAATTATAATTGAACATAATACATTACAAAGCACTAATCACACTCTAGGGTAATTAATAATGTCTATTTGAATGGGTTTAGACTTACCGGTTGGTGAGGTTTGGTACCTTAGGAAACCTAGAGAAAACTCAAATGTGCTAAGGGGCTTAGCAATTTCTAGTTAGTTGGGGTTCCACTAATTAGGTAATTGACTCATGGGTTCATGAGGTTTGGTAAATTAGGAAATTAGTGCATTAAACTCTCCAAAAATCCTTAGAAAACTATGATAGTCATTGAAAATCATTTCCAAGAGCATTTCACTTCCACTACACCCTTTTATTAAAAATACCAAAAATATTTATTTGTTTTGCATCCTTTATTCTCTCTTTAAAAAATCAACAAAATATATTTTCTTCACCCAAATCCATCTTGCATTACATATAATTTACTAGGTTAGTTAGATTAAACAAGGCTCCTTGAGAACGATACTCGGGGGTAACTTTCGCTTACCTTGAGGTCCTAAAATTTCTTGAAGGACTAGGCCCAAGGCACACTACACCGATCACTAAATCGGTGTCCTTCAGTTGTGCAAATTAGACGAGTGAATCACGAGGATACATACAATGGACCTCAAAGATGTTGCAGACACTCGTTACATTGTCCAAGATTGACCTCATGGACGGATATAAACTCAGGTAGACGTTTCTATTGGTGCCCATTGCCAACATATTTAAGTAATAGCTTAAAGGTTTAGTGGTTTAGTCATTGGTTGAGAAAATCATTTTAACTTGAATATATCACCATCTTTGTACTACAAAATACACACATCCCCTTAGCTCTTTTTGATCATGCTCAGGAAGTATCCTCTTATTAGAGGTAAATTCATTTGAGATTGTGTCCTGTTAGAATCTTAAGTTTTTATGAAGACTAAAATATAAAAGAATAGACCAAGTCCTTAGAAAGCAATAGGTTAACATAGGATCCCAAGTAAGAATGCAACCGGATGTGGATTTACTTCCGGATAGACTAGGACTTGCGCACGCGGATGAATGATTCATCCCCCAGCTGCAGCGAGTAACTCACTAGGGAATTAGCTTAGTCCATGAAGCATTAGGTACACAAAACCTTAATACTAAGCTATGATTCAACCGGAAGTGAAATTGCTTCCTGTTAGATTTAGACTGGCGCAGGCTGATAGAATAGAATAACCCCAAGCGTCAGTGAAAAAGCCAAGTCAAGTGAAATTGCTTCCTGATAGATTTAGACTAGCGCAAACTGATAGAAGAGATATAACCCTAAGCGTCAGTGAAAAAGCCACGTCAAGTGAAATTGCTTCCTGTTAGATTTTAACTGGCTCAGACTGATAGAATAGATATAACCCTAAGCGTCAGTGAGTTTACCACGTCAAGTGAAAGTGCTTCCGATAGCTTAGTGACTAGCGCTGACTGTTGGATTGAAGGACACTGAGCAAGAGTGAGTGATAGTGAACTAAATCCTTCATCCAGTTGATTTACTTCCGGATGTAGAAGTGCTTCCGGATACACCTTAGACTTAGGGAACACCCACTGCATGTGACTATGTGCTTATATTGCTAAACTAACGTTCAAGTGCAGCACACTAAGTAAGGTTGCTTCCGGATGAGAATTAGCTTCCGCAAGCAATCAGAATGTCAGAACGTTCAGAGATGCAGTGTCAGAATGCTTATGTCAGAGCAGAGATGTCAGGACTACTTTTCAGAGATAAAGCAAGTCAACCCTACTATGCATTGATGAAGCATTTATTGGGCAAACGGTAACATGGGAAAAACGGCCATATTCAAACGGCTAGCCCACCTACCAAGAGTTCAGATGTTTGAAGACTATATAAGGAGAGCTCAACTTCATTTATGAGGCAATGAATTATCTTTGAATATTCTTGAGAGAAGTGAGAGCGAGAAACTAAGAACACCTTCAAGCATTCAAAGCTGCCCAGAAAAGTAAAGAGCATTTAACACATCGAGTGATCCTTTTCACCTACTTATTCTGTACTCTTTGTTGTTAAGTCTCTTCTTGTTATAAGAGCATTGATTGTACTTAAGTGTGTAACACCATCTGTTCTTTGAGAGAACTTAGTCAAAAATCCTTTAAGTGTAAAGGTTAACCCCTTGCTTGGTGTGAGGGGGAGCTAGTTAGAAAGGTTACGAGTGAGCCTGTGTAAAACTTGTAGTAAGGTTGCAACTGATCCCGTGCAAAACTTGCGGTTGTAAGGTTTCAGGTGAACCCGATTTAAAACCTGAGATATAGTGGAACTCGGCCTGGGTGGTTGAGGACTGGACGTAGGTCAGGTAGACCGAACCAGTATAAATCTTGTGTTGTTTTATTTGAGCATTTATTTTTGAAGCACAATTCACCCCCTCTTGTGCATCCATTACTTTCATTTGGTATCAGAGCGGGTCTTTCTCACTCGATTCCAACGAATCCAGAAAGCAAAGATCTAGTAATAGATACGGACTATTCTCTACCAGATGTCTCTGTTCAACCCAACAAGCCCCCAGGCTTCGATGGGTACAACTATCCATTCTGGAAGTTTAGAATGGAGACTTATATCAAGTCAAGTGACATTAGACTATGGGACGTGATCGAACGTGGGGATCAAACTCCCTTAGATGAGGATGGATTTGCTAAGGTGAGAGCCAGATACACTCCTGAGGACTATGCTCTAGTCCAACTGAACCATAGGGCTATGCACTACATCCAGTGTGCTCTCAGCCCCAAAGAGTATCACAGGATCAGCCACCACAAAAATGCTAAAGATATGTGGGAGGCTCTTGAGGCTGCTCACTCTGGAACCAGGGGAGTAAAAGCAAGACGTGTTGAGATGCTGGTGGAAGAATTTCACAAATTCGCCATGCTAAGTCCCACTGAGCCTATCAGAGAGCTGGAGCTCAGGTTCACCCATCTCATCAACAATTTGGCCTCGCTGGGTAAGGATATTCCTGAAAGAGAGCAAGTAAGCAAGATCCTAAAGATCTTGAAGGGTGACTGGATCACCAAAGTAACTATCTTGCAGGAAGTGCAAGGAGAATCAACCAGCTCCATCACCGCACTATTTGGCTCTCTTGCTGAATACGAACCTACCTTGCTGGCTATGAGAGCTCCTCAAGTCTCATCCAAGAACAAGAACCTTGCCCTTGTTGCTCCCAGCAAGGAAATCAATGATGATGATGAGGATGATGAGGAAGAAATGGATGATGAGGAGATGGCAATGATGGTGAGGAAATTCAGAAAGTTCTTCAGAAAGAAGGGAGGCTATCAGAGAGGTGACTCCAGCCAGAAGAAGGGACACAAGAAGGAGAAGGTCCCTGTCTGCTTTGAATGCAAGAAGCCTGGTCACTTCAAGGCTGAGTGTCCCAGTCTGCAGAGGTCAAAAGGCAAAGACAAAAGAAAGGCCTTCGTCTCCTCCATTTGGGTGAATAGCTCAGATGACGAAGCAAGTTATGAAGAAGAAGTTGCCAACCTCTGCCTGGTAGCTAGAGAAGATGATGAGGAAGCATCTTCAGATCTTGACCTCACCAACGAAGATCATGAGGTAACTCTTTCTGAACTACAAGAGGCTTACAATGAGGTTCATGAAGAATTCTCTAGACTGTGTAAAGCCTATAAAGTGTTGAAAACTAAAAAGGAATCACTTGAGTCCAAGGTGGACTCACTAAGTGAAGAGCTAGCAGAAGCTAGAAAGACAAGCTGCAAAATGCCCTGCAAAAGACAAGCTGTAGTGAATGGCCAGGGTTCTCCCCAAGTAGAACCCAACGCCCCAACACTTGAGAGCTGTCCTAATTGCAGCAAAATCTCAGCTGAGAAAGACAAGCTGCAAAATGCCCTGCAGAAGTTTACAAATGGTTCAGAAATGTTAAATATAATCTTAATGAATCAAAGGGCTTATAGGGATAGGACTGGCTTAGGATATACTCCTAGAGGGAAAAAGTGGGTAGAACCTAAAGTAAAGCCCTACTTAAAGTTCTTCCATAAAGCCACTAGTCATAGCTCATCACCTTTCAGCTTCTGTAACTACTGCAACAGGAAAGGACACTTCACGTCCACCTGCAATGCCAAGAAGCATGGAGCTAGTAACTCTTACAAATGGGTCCCTAAAGAAACCAAGGCTACAAAGGATCCTCCACCTGCAAAGGAAACCAAGAGAGGACAAGGATCCCGAGCCTGGAACCATCCCATAGGGAAAACCCAAGAGCCTAGAGCCAGCACTAGGCCAGAGGCTCCAAATGATCATAAGCCCAAGGTTAAGGCCAATACTAGACCAAGGGCACTAAAAGCTAATGACAGAGGACCCAAGAGAGGTTGGGTACCTAAGGTTGTTTGATTATTTCAGGTATGTCTCAAGGCATCCAAGAACAGAAAATGGTACATCGATAGCGGATGCTCGAGACATATGACTGGAGACAGAGACAAGTTCAAATCTCTGGTGATCAAAGATAGAGCCACAGTGACCTTTGGAGGAAATCAAAGTGGTAAGATCACTGGAGTTGGAGAAGTCGGACCAGTCAAAGATGTCTATCTAGTGGACGGTCTCTGTCACAACCTGCTGAGCGTCAGCCAGAGCACTGACAAAGGAAACTGGGTAATTTTTGATTCAAATGAGTGCTTAATAGTTGATAAGCAGGATCTGAATTTAGACAAGGCCAATTTAAAATATAAACTTAAGGCCAATAGAAACGGAAACCTATATACCCTGGACTTATGTCAATAGCTAGAAGAAAAATGTTTAATATCTAGCCGTTTGAATATGGCCGTTTTTCCCATGTTACTGTTTGCCCAATAAATGCTTCATCAATGCATAGCAGGGTTGACTTGCTTTATCTCTGAAAAGTAGTCCTGACATCTCTGCTCTGACATAAGCATTCTGACACTGCATCTCTGAACGTTCTGACATTCTGATTGCTTGCGGAAGCAAAATCACATCCGGAAGCAACCTTACTTAGTGTGCTGCACTTGAACGTTAGTTTAGTAATATAAGCACATAGTCACATGCAGTGGGTGTTCTCTTAGTCTATGATGTATCCGGAAGCACTTCTACATCCGGAAGTAATACCACTGGATGAAGGATTTAGTTCACTCTTACTCACTCTCGCTCAGTGTCCTTCAATCCAACAGTCAGCGCTAGTCACTAAGCTATCGGAAGCACTTTCACTTGACGTGGTAAACTCACTGACGCTTAGGGTTATATCTATTCTATCAGTCTGCGCCAGTCAAAATCTAACAGGAAGCAATTTCACTTGACGTGGCTTATTCACTGACGCTCAGGGTTATATCTCTTCTATCAGCCTGTGCCAGTCTAATTCTAACAGGAAGCAATTTCACTTCCGGTTGAATCATAGCTTAGTCTTAAGGTTTTGTGTACCTAATGCTCATGGACTAAGTTAATTCCCTAGTGAGTTACTCGCTGTCGCTGGGGGATGAAACATTCATCCTCGTGCGCAAGTCCTAGTTTATCCGGAAGTAAATCCTCATCCGGTTGCACTCTTACTTGGGATCCTATGTTAACCTATTGCTTTCTAAGCACTTGGTTTATTCTTTTATATTTTAGTCTTCATCAAAACTTAAGATTCTAACACTCTTCGCAAGAACAACCTACTCAGCAAGGGGATGAGTCTCCTAAAGGTAAGTCTCTTGACCCTAAACATCTTCCTTTTCCTAACTCGTATGCTTTAGTTAAGAAACAACATGATGATGAGTTAGAAAAGGAAATGCTCAATTTATTCTCTAAGCTTGAAGTGAATGTACCTATGCTTGTACTGTTGAAGCAAATGCCTAAATATGCCAAGTTTTTAAAGGATCTGTGTATTAATAAGAGAGTTGGTAATGCAAGTAACAAAGTCCAATTAAGGACTAATGTTTCGTCTCTCTTGAAAGGGCACTTGCCCTCAAAGTGCAAAGATCCGGGATCTTTCACCATCCCTTGTCAGATAGGGAAACTTAACTTTGGGAAAACACTTCTCGATTTTGGGGCTGCAATCAATGTTATGCCTAAGGCTACCTACTTTGCACTAGGGTTGAAGAACTTGACTGAAACCAGTGTTGTAGTTCAACTGCTGATAGGTTCATAAAGAAACCCTTTGGCTTTATAGAAGACATTCTAGTGAAGGTTAGGGAACTAGTTTTACCCGTGGACTTTTATGTGCTTGATATGACTAGTGACACTAGTATGGATGATTCTTTGATCCTAGGAAGGCCATTTATGAAAACTGCCAAGATGGTGATAAGCTTAGAAGGGGGATTTGTTACAATGCAAGTGGGGAATCAAATAATAAGGTTTGATGTAGGAGAAGCCATGAGACACCCCCACGAGGACTATTCTCTCCTAGGGCTGAGTGTGGTTGATTCATTGATGCATGTGATTTATGACGAGCATGTGAATTCCTTTAAACTGAACATGTTTGATAAAATTGATACTCATATGTGCTATCATGATTTTTGTGCTAGTTTGATTTCTAATACATGCTTGCATGATATTTTTAATGATTCATCTAGCATAGGAAGTATAGTAACTGAATTCATGGATTCCATGTATGTGAACTATGATTTTGATGATGATTGCACTTCTATATCTTCTTTGTCAAGCTACAACCCCTTGGAAGAGGGAAGTTTGCTCACTTTTGTAGGACAAACGAAGGATGGAGGTTGTGAATTCACAAAGGAAATTGAGAAGTCTAGTTCACAAGGGTTTGATATTGAAGAGTATGAAGCTTTAAGGAGAAGCCGCTTACACAAGCTGAGAGAGAAGCTTTATCTGAAAGAGCATGCGCTCGCTGACGGTCCACATGTTTCTACCCTGAGCGGCAGTGGCAATGCAGACTTGAATAAGAGTGCTGAGGCCTCAAAATCTAAGAGGCCGAATTGTTGTGATGATCTGAAGCAGCCACTGACTTTTTCTAATTACTTTGATGAGTTGCAGCAGTTTGATGATGATTTCTATGAACCTCAAGTGCTGCAAGTTGAGATGCACACTTTGGTTCCCTCTATTATTGAGCCACCTACTCTGGAGCTGAAACCTTTGCCACCTAATCTCAAGTATGCCTACTTGCTTGAGGATGAGAAGCTGCCGGTGATTATCTCTACTTCTCTTTCTTCTCTTGAGGAAGAGAAGTTACTTGATATGTTAAGAAGATACAAGGGGGCCATTGGGTGGACTTTAGCCGATCTTCCTGGTAAGAGTCCTACCACCTGCATGCACCGGATCTTGCTTACTGATGATGCTAAGCCTGTGAGACAACCACAAAGGAGGCTCAATCCCTTAATTCTTGATGTTGTGAAAAAGGAGGTAGAAAAGCTACTAAGTGCCGGAATCATCTACCCGATAAGCGATAGCGAATGGGTGAGTCCCATCCATGTGGTGCCAAAGAAGAGTGGGCTGACCGTGGTAAAGAATGACAAAGATGAGCTAGTGCCTACACGGGTTCAGAACTCTTGGAGGGTATGCATTGATTACAGGAGGTTGAATGACTCCACGAGAAAAGACCACTTTCCATTACCATTCATTGATCAAATGTTGGAAAGACTAGCAGGCAAATCACACTATTGTTTTCTGGATGGTTTCTCCGGATACTTCCAAGTTCCCATAGCACCAGAAGACCAAGAGAAAACAACCTTTACTTGCCCATTTGAAACCTTCACATACAGGAGAATGCCTTTTGGCTTGTGCAATGCTCTAGGAACTTTTCAACGTTGTATGATGAGCATTTTCAATGACTTGCTGGAGGATGGCATAGAGGTGTTTATGGATGATTTCTCCCTCTATGGAGATAGTTTTGATGCATGTTTGGTCAATCTTGAGAAAGCATTGGTTAGATGTGTGGAGAAGGGCTTGGTACTCAACTATGAAAAGTGCCATTTCATGGTGGATTAGGGCATAGTTCTGGGACACTTAGTCTCAAAGGAGGGCATTCAGGTTGACAAGGCCAAGGTTGAAGTAATCTCTTCTCTACCCTTCCCTACTTGTTTAAAGGAGTTGAGGTCCTTTTCAGGACATGTGGGATTTTATCGAAGATTTATCAAGGACTTCAGCTAAATTGCTGCTCCTTTATATCATCTACTTCAAAAAGAGGTCGAGTTTCACTTCTCTAGTGCTTGTAAGGAAGCCTTTGTTGAGTTGAAGTCAAGGCTTATTTCTCCTCCTATTTTGGTTGCACCTAATTGGGAGCTTCCTTTTGAGCTATCATGTGATGCTTCCAACGAGACCTTGGGAGCCATGCTCGGCTAGAGGCATGATTCATTGCCGAGGATGATTGCGTATGCATCTAAGACTTTGGATAGAGCTCAAAGGAATTATACAACAACAGAGAAGGAATTATTTGCCATTGTCTTCGGTCTAGACAAATTTCGGCAATACTTACTTCATTCCAAAGTAACTGTATTCACGGATCATGCAGCTGTTCGTTATTTGCTATCTAAGCCACAAACAAAGCCCAGGCTCTTGCGATGGGTGTTGCTGTTACAAGAATTTGAGTTGGAGATCAAAGACAGAACTGGAAGAGAGAACTTGGTACCTGATCATTTGAGCCGTTTGCCAATGGATGTGGAAGGTGTTGATGATTCTTCTCTTGTTTGTGATACCTTCCCAGATGCCTTATTGTGTGCCTTAAATGCAAAGAAAGATCCTTGGTATGCTCATCTAGTGAACTACCTTGTTGCCGAAGTCACTTCACCGTCTCTGAACAAGCATCAAGTCCAAAAGTTGAAGAGGGATGCTGGTTATTATGTTTGGGATGAGCCACACTTGTGGAGGCTATGTAATGATCAAATAATCTGGAAGTGTGTGCAAGATGATGAAGTCCCATCAATCCTGGAGTTTTGTCATTCGCTAGCTTGTGGAGGACACTTTGGTGCTAAAAAGACTTCAAGGAAGATTCTGGAGGCCGGTTTCTATTGGCCTACTCTGTTTAAGGACACGTTTGAGTATTGCAAGTCTTGTGACAAATGCCAAAGGTTTGGAAGTATGGGGAAAAGACAGGAGATGCCTCAAGTGCCAATGCTATACTGTGACCCTTTTGATGTTTGGGGTATAGATTTTATGGGACCTTTTCCACCATCTAACGGCTACACATATATTCTGCTGGCGGTGGACTACCTATCTAGGTGGGTGGAAGCTGTGCCAACCAGAGCCAATGATGCGAGGGCTGTGTTGAAATTTCTGAAGTCTGATATCTTTTGCCGGTTTGGAGTTCCTAAGGCTTTGGTGAGTGATCAAGGGTCTCATTTCTGTAACAAGCTTATGTCTTCATTGCTCAGCCAATTTGGGGTGAATCACAAGGTTTCTACACCCTACCACCCCCAAACCAATGGAGAAGCTGAGGTGAGCAATAGACAAATCAAAAACATCCTTGAGCGTATTGTGAAACCCAGCAGGAAGGATTGGAGTTTGAGACTTGAAGAAGCTCTCTGGGCATATAGGACTTCATTTAAGACTCCTATTGGCATGTCTCCTTATCGGCTCATATATGGAAAGGCTTGTCATTTACCAGTTGAGCTGCAGCACAAGTCTTATTGGGCAGTTAAATCTTGTATTGAGGATATGGATGTTGCTGCTCAAGAGAGGCAATTGACTCTGAGTGAGCTTGAGGAGCTGAGGAATGAAGCTTTTGAGAACTCCAGGATTTTGAAAGAGAAGACTAAGGCCATTCATGATAGTGGCATTCTGAGGAAGCAGTTCAAGGAGGGAGATCTTGTCTTGTGCTATAGGGTAAGATTCAAATTCTGTGGAGGCGGCAAGCTTAAAGACAAGTGGCAGGGACCTTATGAAGTGCTCAAGTCTCATAACTTTGGGATGGTTGAGATCAAGAATCTCAAGGATGGCCGTGTGTACAAGGTCAATGGCCACTTGCTCAAACTGTATAAGGAGAATTTCAAGCCTCCCTAAAGGTCGTTTCTTTCCTTTCCTCACTTATTCTCTTATTGTAAATTCTTAAGTGTGGGGGAAGGCGTTAGTATTAGAAAAAATTAGGATTATGTTTGTGTGTTTAGGATTTTGTTTAGGTTTGTTAGGTTGTTTAAATAATCTGAAAAATATCTCACTAGTGCTTGGGGATGCCTATTTGCTTAAGGAAATGTCATTGTGGAAATAGAGGATCCTGCATCCGGAAGTGTTTTTGCTTCCGGAAGCTCTCACTTAGATTTTGCTACTCATGATTAGATTGTGTTTACTTTGCTTCCGCTAGGGGATGCGTTCTTGCCTCCACAAGCGTTAGTGCTTCCGGAAGCATTTTTGCTTCCGGTAGCATGTTTGCTTCCGCTAAGGATGAGACTTAGAATCTGAACCAGAGTGACTTCCTATAGCCATTTTTGCTTCCGGTAGCATTTTTGCTTCCGGAAGCCTAGTGACTTGAGTTTAAAACCAGTTAGGCTTCCTGAGCGTAAGTGAGGAAAAAAATAATACATAATATTTTAGGTTGTGCTTAGTATGTGTTTGTTTGTAAATAATACATGCATTGGCCATTTGTATGCTTGAACTGCCCTGCCTTTTATGTTGCTGCTTTGCCTTTAAAATACATCTTCCTACTTGATTTGATTGGTCCATTGAGGACAATGCATGCTTTAAGTGTGGGGGAGGTGTATTATGTGCTTAAAAGTGGTCTAATTCAAAGCTTTCACGCTTGATTTTTGGACTTATTTGGCATGATTTTTCTTGAAAATTTTTACTGGATCATGGCTCTTGAAAGCAAATGGAATTGTCCTCTAGTGTGTAAGTAGAAATTTTTGGAATGAGTACTTAGGGCATTGCATGGGGCACTTTTAAGGTATAAAGAGGGTGTTAGTTTCTCATTTAACTTTTCTTAGGGAGGAAGTGACTAATTAGAGTAAGTCATAAATGTGAGAAGCCTCCAACCGAATTGAGTGGGCCAATAGTTACTTGACCTCCTAGAACTTGTCCTAGCTCTTGTTCAAGATCACAATGCATGACATGATTGAAAATGAAAGGGGCGTTTTTTTCTAAACCCTCATGACCCAAACACTAAGCCAACCAAATATTATCCTTTGATTAACCCCTTTGGGCCATTCACTTTTCTTTTCTACCACCTTGACCAATGTGTGAATTAGTGACTATAGCATATGCTTGCATTCATATTAGTATTGTATTGTTGTATCTTGTGAAAAGCAGGCTATATGAGTGAAAAACAAAAGATGGCCGAGAGCCACAAGAGAGGAAAAGAAAAGAGAAAATGGCCAAAGAAAAGAAAAAAAATAATAAGGTCAAAGGCCTATCAAAAGAGAAAAAAGGAAGAAAGCACAAGTGCTTAAGTATGCCAAAGGCATAAGTTTAAAAAAAGAAAAAATGAGAGAAGCACAAAGTTCTTGAAAAAGAAAAGTGAGATGTAGCATGCTTTGTGGGGAATTGAATTCTTTGTATTGTAGGTATATGTGGTAGCTACTTATTCATATTATTGGTCATTGACTACTTTCCATCATTCACCATTCATTATTAGCCTTCCATCTAACACCAAAGTCCCCTAGATTTGGTTGTGCTATGCATACTAATGGGTGGAGAACTTAGAGCTATTACAAGCCTATGGTGATGGTCAAGTGCATTGAGCCAAAGAGTGATCACAAGTCCCTAGTTAGGCATTTTTACTAACTTGAGTGTATGAGTTAAACACTTTATCCGGTGAGGAAAAATCTAAATTGGCACCCCTCCTTAATTTTAGTTGATTGTTAAACTTGCATTCACTTTGTATTCTTAGATTTGTCCCATGCGAAGCTTTAGGGAAAGGTTCAAAAAGTCAACTTGTACGCTATGCCAATTCCAATTGCCTTCACTATGCTTAATGATTGAGTTAATCTTTTATATGACTTTGCCCGGAGTGCAAAGATTAAGTGTGGGGGATTTGATTGGACCAAAATTTATACCTATAAGCATGTGCATTTGAGCTTAATTAGTGTGGTTTATTTGTTATATTTGATCATTATTGGTACATTTTCATGCGCATGCTTATGTGTAAATATTTGAAGAATAATAGCCTTATTACTTGCATTTTCTGAAACCAAGGGTATTTTGGTCATTTTGACTATGTGACGTGTTTTTCATGTAGGGGGGTCCCAAGTGGGCCCCACACACCCTTGGTGGAGCTTCAGTGGAGATAACTTGGGAAGAAGGAAGGCTAGATGACAAGTACTCAAAGTCACATCTGGATGCAGGTTCACATCCGGAAGCATACTCACATCAGGATGCAAGTTCACATCCGGAAGCAAAGTTACATCCGGAAGCTGAGCTACTTGAAGAAGGGAACTTACATCCGGAAGTGAACGTGCTGGCGCTGGCGGACGCAGAGTTACATCCGGAAGCTAGAGCCCATCCGTCAGCGAATACAAGAGCCAGACTGCACAATGATCAGAAATGTCAGCTACTTTTCAGAAGTCTTTTGTGCAGAGTTAATTTAAGGCAAAGTCAGGCCTGCATCTTGAAGGTACTTGGGGAGCATCTTTCCAAATGAGGCAAAATTGGCGTCAAGGTCAAATTCAAGTCTGAAGACCTTATTAAGGGCAATTTTGGAAGCACAATCACTTGGAGAAAAAGGAGGAACCTTTAGAAATGCATGAAGATGAGATCTAGTCCACATTCATCCTAACCTTTTACCAAATACCAAAAATACCTTTTGGGGCGATAATCCCAAAGTTACTCACCACTATAAAAGCTCAAATGTAACTAACTTTCATAACAACTTCTCTCACTTCACTTTCACTTTCTCTCTCCTCTAACAAACTCTCTCAACTCCATCTTCATCTTCTTCACCTTCTTCACTTCGAAACCTCCGCCGTGTCCAGAACCTCACACCTACCTTCATCCGCCTTCATCTCCATGTCAGGCTAGATCGCCTAGCCTTTTTCTCCAAGGAAATGTGCTTGTAGAACTCAACATTTGGCTTCATATGCTTGTAATTTTCTCTTTTAGGTTTCAAGCTATATGTAAATTTTTGCCTATGTATGTCTAGATCTAGGCTTATATAGGTTAGAGCATCTGTATTTTAGGTGTTCTACTTTATGTTAGTTTGAAATCTCTCTTTTATGTTAAGGACATGAAAACGAGGCTTAATTCTTGTAGTTTCATACATGTATGTGTGTGCGATTAGCTCCTCTTGCATTTATGGAATGAATTTGTTTCTTAAGTACTAGATTTAGTGCTTAATGTTGCTGTAGGTATGTTCTTGGCTTGAAAGAGCCTTAGGCTTAATTAAATTAGTTAAACTCTTGTAGATTTCTTTGATTAAAGAGTTCTCAAGGATTTAACTAGTTTATATTAAGTGAAACAAGTATATGAAGTCCGATTAAACAAAAGCACTAAGTACTTGGAGAAGGAGGTACATCTCATCCATACTTTCACACTTTCAATTCTGTAGTTATAGTTTTTATTAGTTTTAATTAGTCTTAGATATAAAGCTTGCACAAAACCTGTTTGATAATTTGCTTAACTTGTGATTATTTGACCTAAGCAAGAGATAAAACCGAACTGTGAATTGACCTAGGACTTGCTGCTAACTACTGTAGTTTAATTCTAGTTTTATTTGTTTTAGCTCTTTTTAGGCGACGAAAAAGAGTAAATCAATGGTTACATCAAAGAAGAGGTTTATGTAGAACAACCTCCTGGCTTTGAGGATCATAAGCATCCTAAACATGTGTATAGGCTAAAGAAAGCTTTATATGGCCTAAAACAAGCTCCTCGAGTTTGGTATGAGAGACTCAGCAGCTTGTTGCTGGGAAAGGGTTTCTCAAGAGGCAAACTAGATAATACACTGTTTATTCTGCACAAAGATAGAAACATGCTAATTGTCCAAATTTATGTCGATGATATTATCTTTGGGGCAACTAATGAAAAACTTTGTGAAAAATTTTCTAAGACTATGCAGGGAGAGTTTGAAAAGTCAATGATGGGAGAACTAACGTTCTTCCTAGGCCTGCAAATTAAGCAAAAGAAGAATGGAATATTCATCTCCCAAACTAAGTATTGCACAGAGCTCCTCAAGAAGTTTGGGATGGATGAGTGCAAGGAGTATGACACTCCCATGAGTACCACTGCCGCACTCGATGCTGATGCAAAGGGTAAATCTGTCAGTCTGCCCATGTACAGGGGAATGATAGGTTCCCTGCTGTATTTAACGGCAAGTAGGCCTGACATTCAATTTAGTGTAGGCATGTGTGCTAGGTTTCAAGCCAACCCCAAGGAGTCACATCTAACCTGTGTGAAACGTATTCTAAGATACCTTGAGGGAACACAAGAGCTTGGTCTTTGGTATCCCAGAGGTAACCAAGAGTTCTTGTGGTCTTACTCTGACTCTGACCATGCAGGTTATAAAACTGATAGAAAGAGCACCAGTGGACAATGCGCCTTCGTTGGTGGTTGTCTGGTCTCTTGGGCTAGTAAGAAGCACACCTGCGTGTCTTTATCATCCACAGAGGCAGAATACATTGTTGCCATAAGCTGTTGTGCCAAAGTGTTGTGGCTGAAGAACCAACTGAGATATCTTGGCTTGGAGTTCCCTGAGGCCCCCATCCTCTGTGACAACACAAGCACCATCAGCCTCGCCAAGAATCCGGTTCAGCACACAAGGACAAAGCACATTGATGTCAGACATCACTTCATCAGAGATCATGTTCAGAAGAAGGATGTCAAAGTGCAATTTGTCCCCACTCAGCATCAGCTTGCTGATATTTTCACCAAGCCTCTGGGGGTTGATCAATTTACATTCATAAGAGGTGATTTGGGAATGGTAAACCCAAATGAAGTTTGATTCTTCAAAATAAACTTGTGCTTAATTGATTAAAACCTGCAACTATACTAACTTAGGCATCGGAGTGCCAATCTTTAGTTTTGCAGGTCCCCAATGTTAAATCTTAAGTGAGTCCAACCTGTTAGAATCTTAAGTTATGATGAAGACTAAAATATAAAAGAATAGACCAAGTGCATAGAAAGCAATAGGATAACATAGGATCCCAAGTAAGAGTGCAACCGGATGTGGATTTACTTCCAGATAGACTAGGACTTGCACACGCGGATGAATGTTTCATCCCCCAGCGGCAGCGAGTAACTCACTAGGGAAATAACTTAGTCCATGAGCATTAGGTACACAAAACCTTAAGACTAAGCTATGATTCAACCGGAAGTGAAATTGCTTCCTGTTAGATTTAGACTGGCGCAAGCTGATAGAATAGAATAACCCTAAGCGTCAGTGAATCAGCCACGTCAAGTGAAATTGCTTCCTGTTAGATTTAGACTGACACAGGCTGATAAAAGAGATATAACCCTAAGCGTCAGTGAGTTTACCACGTCAAGTGAAAGTGCTTCCGATAGCTTAGTGACTAGCGCTGACTGTTGGATTGAAGGACACTGAGCGAGAGTGAGTGATAGTGAACTAAATCCTTCATCCAGTAGATTTACTTCCGGATGTAGAAGTGCTTCCGGATACACCTTAGACTTAGGGAACACCCACTGCATGTGACTATGTGCTTATATTGCTAAACTAACGTTCAAGTGCAGCACACTAAGTAAGGTTGCTTCCGGATGAGAAGTTGCTTCCGCAAGCAATCAGAATGTCAGAACGTTCAGAGATGCAGTGTCAGAATGCTTTTGTCAGAGCAGAGGTGTCAGGACTACTTTTCAGAGTTAAAGCAAGTCAACCCTGCTAAGCATTAATGAAGATGTACTTCTCAACGGTAACATGGGATTAACGGCTATATTCAAACGGTCTTATTTAACCTGCCACCCAAGCCTATGAAGCCGAGTATAAAAGGAACATTCACATTCAGAAGAGAAGTAGAGAGAACAGAGCATATTATCTGATATATCATATTCTTCATTCTTCACATCTTCTACTCTCAGATCTAGATTTGTAATATTATTAGAGAGTAATTCAGTTGTACTTAAGTGAGTAACATTATCTACTCTTCTCGAGAGTCATTTGTACTTAAGTGTTTACCACAATCAGTTCATAGAGTGAACATATAATCAAATCCTCTAATTAATAGAGGCTGTTCTAAAGCTTGTGCTTGAAGAATAGAATTGCTATTTTATAATAGTAAGGGGGAGCATTTAGAGGTTCTCTAAATCTCCATAGGTTGCAAGTTAGCCCGCAAAACTTGTAGTTGTATGGTTGCAGGTGATCCCGTTGTAAAACCTGTGGTTGTAAAGGTTTGCAGGTGAGCCCGTTGTAAAACCTGTGGGTTGTTAGGTGAACCCGTGTTCGTAAAACCTAAAGTGTAAAGGCTTTCTTGTGCCTGGTTCAAACAAGAAGTTTAGTGGATTGAAAATCTCAGGTGGAGCCTGGGGACTGGATGTAGGTCTGGAAGTGACCGAACCAGGATAAACTCGCTTGTGCGTATTCTGCTTATTTAAATCTCCACACCAAGCACCACACCACTTCATACTCACTTATGCTTGGGATGATTCACTGTCACTCTCATCGAGCACAAGGAGTAAAGATTTAAAAAGGGAAAATTACAAGTTTTATTCTATCACCCAATTCACCCCCCCTCTTGGGTGACAGCCACGCATTTCATTTGGTATCAGAGCCAGGTCACTTGTTTAAAGGATCCAACGATCTCAAGTGCAAAGACCTAGGCTGACTTGGGTTATAAAATGTGTTTTGAAGGTTTTGATCATACTATCCCACCCGTGTTAGAAAATGCTGATTTTTACTTATGGAAGGGAAGGATGAAAAGTTTTATACTATCCACTGATTTCAAAATGTGGGATGTCTTTGAAAAGGACTATGATTTCAAAGCAAAAGTAAACTGGACTGAAGAGGAGAAAAATTTATTTTACTTAAACATTAGAGCAATGCAAATTTTGCACAAAAGTTTATCTGACAATGATTTCCAGAAAATTAAACATTGCTCTAGGGCTAGAGATATTTGGAACACTCTTGATGCTATGTATGCTTCTAATCAGTTTCTTGGAGTTAAGGCTGTCCAAAGCTCATTATGTGCTCCCTGTGAATCTACCTTTGATGAGCTACTGGATGGTGATATAGAGGAAGCTAGCATCAGTGAAGAAAATGTCAATCTGTGCCTAGAAGATTCAGAAACTGAAGAAAATAAGGTACCTGAACTTGAACCTTCTAAATTGCAAGACATTTATGATGAGTTACATATTGAATTCTGTAAGCTTGCAAAAGAAGTTCTAGGCTTAAGAAAAAGGAATAGGGAACTTGAGGAACTTATTCTTTCTTCTACAACCAAGGAGTCCAAAGTCCCACTCATAAAAGAAGAGTTTTTAAAAGACCCTGAGATTTCAAAAGTTAATAAACATAGAGTCTTTGAAAAGAAAACTGACCAACATAATAATGATAAGAAATCTCATTCTGAACATCATTCCATTATCTGTCATTATTGTGGTAGAACGGGTCATATTTCTCACACATGCAATTTTAAGAGAAATTTAAATGTGAGGAATAAATATATATGGATCCCCAAAGGACAAGTAAGGTCCAGTGCTAACCATGTAGGACCCAAGTACAAATGGGTACCAAAACTTTCTTCTAGTGCCTTACTTGTGCAGAAAAGATCAAGAGTTCCTCTTGCCCCAAAGAAGAGAACTCGTGGTGATGTCACTGCTGCAATCACCTGGACCAATCATAAGAAGCAGTGCACTACCACAAGGAACAAAGGTTCTGTCTCAAGGATGAGCTATCACAGAGTTCCACTCAACTATCCTGAGAAGAACAAGAGAGTGAGAATTCCTCGATCAACATGGAGAAAGGCTAGGAATTCTATCACTCATAAGACAATGCTTCACGCCAAGGATAAGTATAGAAGATCTCCTTGGGTAAGCAAGGGATCACTTAGGATTGAATCATGCGATAGTAAAATCTCCTATGCAAATGTTAAATGGGATTATTGAGATTTTACATCAAGCTTCCTAGATATGAACATTATGCTCTATATAGAAAGCGTTGAAAAGGAAATTCACAATGTTCATAATCTACATGCTATCTATGACTATCATTATCAAAAACCGTGTATAACCATGTACATATAGTCATAGTTGATTCGCAATGTCATATTCATAGTGAATAATCCTTAGGTGCATGAGAATTACATACTTCCTACAAACTGACAAGTCAGATCCAAGTCTGGATACTGAAAGGAGAAAAAAAAAGGGGGGTTATTTGATATCTTGTAGGAAAGAAGACTGGAAGCAACAACAAGATTCAAAACTGTACATCAGCTGAGATATTTGTCGTATTTTGATGAGTCGTCCCTCATGTCTGCCTCCTAATGCACAAAAGTCAATGACCGTGCAAGTCTGTTCATTTCTCACTTGAATGACATACTAAGGATCTAGAGTAAGAGCTTAATCACCATAAAGCAACAAGAAGGGAAAGAAAGAATTGACATTCATCACGATACAAATGATGCCTAGTCATACTAAATCAATCAATGGAAGATTTCTCTCTTGATACTCTGTTTGGCCTTCAATGACAAGGATGATGATGGAGAAGAAAGATAAGTGAAACTTTATTCCTCTCATCACCAAATATTTCTGGTGGGTCATGGTGATTTCTTCATCTCTATTTGCTTGACTCAGTCCTTTGGTTTAGTTCTCAACATTGTTGCCTCCTCTCCTGACACCAATGTTGAGGTTGTGAGGAAGTACAAGGCAAAGCCAAATTTAATTGGCTTAACTGGGCTGGGAGCAGATGTGTGGCATGGAATTGATACAACTCAAATGAAGTTTCATCCATACTTGAAGATTAGGAGATTTGGTAGAATTATATTCAACTTCCCACATGCAACATGGCAGAGAAGATAACTTCTCCCTGATTATGAAACACAAGAACTTCATTCGCAGATTCCTTATGAACGCAATAAGCATGCCAAAATCCAATGGTGAAATTCATGTTGATCACAGGAATACACCACCTTTGGTTGGCTGACGCAAAGGGTAAATCTACCAGCGTGCCCATGTATAGAGGAATAGTAGGTTCCCTTGTAAAAGGATCACATGAGCACACAATGGTCTCCCTCAATGTTAAATCTTAAGTGAGTCCAACCGGAAGCAAAGCCACTTCCGGATACTCTTTTGCTGGGGCTGATTGACAACTCAATGTGACCAAGAGCACCACTCCAACCGGAAGCAAAACTACTTCCGGATGATCACTCACTGACACTGGATGATCAAGCCAAGAGAGCGCCAGTGCCAGCCCAAGGGACACGTCACTTCAGAAACGCTTCATCTTCCTCTATGAGAAGGTGTGCCCTATCTGACAAGATGAAACGACACATGTCATAAGGTGCGCCGTTTCAATTAAAATTTTTATGTTATTCAATGTGTGAAAAACTGAAGAGACATGACCATTTTACCCTTAGTTACTTTACCTATAAATAGGGTGTCATTTTTCACTTTCATTTTTTACTTGAATCTTTTTCACTCGCATCATTTTCTCTGAAAAGTCTCTTCATCTTCTCCATCGTGTTCTTCATTTTTCTACACACTTCTTGCATTTCATTCCTTTTTTACCACAACATTCGTACAAAAATGGCCGGATCTCATGAATCCAACCCAGTTACCCAGAAAACCTCTTCATCCAAGAAACACAAGTCGAAATCTGGGAAATCCAGTCACAAGCATTCTGGTATATCTGGGCATCGTGAAGAACATCATGAAGAACATCAAGAACACCGTGAAGCTTCTGGGCAAACACCAGAGCAGAATGAAAATGTTCAGGGTCAGCCTGAAACCTCTGGTAGAGTGGCAGAACAGCCAGTGGCTTCTGAGAATGAGCAAGCATGGGAAGCCCAGAGAAAAGAGAAGAAGAAGAAGGTGCAATTTGCTGAAGAGCCTTCGTCCAAGAGGCAACGGGTTGAAGAAGACGATCCTACAGTATACAGAGATGGTGCGTTGGAGCCAATTGCTGCAAAATTTGAGACGTCTGTCCCCTACTTCAACCATGGGCTGTTCATCGATCTGGACAAGATTGAGGAACTAGGGTTTCCCCACCTGCGCCCTTACTTGGAGAAGTATATGCCTTGGCTGGGCATCAACCAGGACTACAACGTCAACGTCCTGCGAGTCTTCTCCCAATCCCTCTCTGGCAAGGCTAAGTACAAGAAGGTGGATGGGAAAGAGCAAGTCCACAAACTCTCCTTCACTGCCACTGTAAGGGGGAGGACCTTCAGGTTCACTTGGAGGACCTTGAATGAGATGATGGGAATCACAGAAGAAAGTATGAATGAATGGATCTACCCTGAGTCTCACAAGTACAGCAAGGAGGAACTCGAGGCGTTGTATGGCACCAACAACAAGAAAGTATCCAAGATGTCTGACTCTAACAGGCTCTTGTACTACGTCTACTCCCGGATGATGACTCATAAGGGAGGCAATTTCAACGAGTTCACACTGCTGGACAACCCTTGGTTCCCCAGACTCCTCTCCCGCAAGCCAATCAACCCCGGCCAGTTGATCTGCCTTGAGCTTCAGCGCTGGATAAATAATGACAAGTCTGGCTACCTTCCCTATCCCACTATCATTTCCCTCCTCCTTGAGAAGCACCTGATCAAGGCCACATCTGCCGTGGAGGAAGAAAATGTAAAGTGTAAGCCTGTGGGAGCAACCAACATTGGGAAGGTGGGCATCAAGTACATCAAGCCTGCTAAGCCCACTCGCTCAGGATCACAGGCCGAGAGCGCCTCTCAGACTTCAGTCCCCTCTACATCTGGTGCAGGGGATCAAGAAGTGGACTCCCATGCTGGGCCAAGCCGTGCTGCAAGAGTGCCAGCCTCTGTTAGGGCCTTTGCCGAGGAAGTAAACGAAGAGCTTCTATTTAGGCTGCCTGAATCCTTGGTGGGTCCTCTCCGTGCTGAGTGTGAAGCCGGTTTCCAGCACCAAGGGGAGCGGATCCAGCGGCTCGAGGACATAGTGGGTCAGATCGAGAATCACCTTGCCAGGGTGGATGCAAAGTTAGATCTCATCCCCCAACACCTACAGATTCCCCAACCATCACAAGGTAACCTACCACCTCCTCCTCCTCCTCAAAACCCACCTCCTCCTCCTCCTAATCACCCTCAACTTCCCCCTCCTCCTCCACCTAACACTCAACAACCTCAACCACCACCACAAAATGACCAGCAACCCCCACCATCACCAAACAATGACCACCAATCCCAATCTTCCCCTACCCATGACCAGCAAACCCAAGACTCACCTCACCACTCTCCACGCCAATCCCCACTAAATTCTCCATCTCCACCTCCTTCACCCATTCTCTCACGCCCTGGCGCTCCTACACGCTCTCCACTCCGTCTCTCCAACCCTACCCATCCGAGCACTAGCCCCATAGGATCTGACACAGCCATTCACCCCCTCAGCCAATTCTATAGAGAGTATCCCCGCCTTCAACCACTCACTGATGACCATCTACCATTTACCCCAGCCTCCAACTACAAGGAATACTCCTCTACTCATCCTTTTGAGGGTCTCTTTGTCACCCCCAATTGGTTCCCCAACCCTACCTCATCCGACCCTACCTCATCACCAGAAAGCACCCAATCTACCCCCTCCCCAGGAACCTCACCCCAAAAATCTCCACCCTCCTCGTCCTCAAGTCCATCCCTGGCCCTCACCCTCTTTGATGATGCCAAAAGGGGGAGAGATGTATTGACCACTCTGCGCTTGTCAATGAACACAAGGGATGTCCTCAGCCAGCCATCCCTCTGGATTGAGGAAGATATAACAGCAGCACTTCGCCGTGCTATGGAGTCTCAAAGGCTGGGTGGTGCAGAAAGCCTTATAAGGGAGAGAGGCCATCCGGTTCATGCAGCAGAAGAAAGCAGCTGAGCAAGGACCACAATGGGATATGGTTGTCTTTGAGCCAGAAAGTACCCAATCTTCACAGCCTGAGTCGTCTTCATCAGAGCCTTCTCCAACTAAGTCAAGCAAAAACATTGTTGAGGAGATTATGATGAAGTACGGGCTGAAGAGACCCAACCATCCTCCCATTGTGATAGCCAAGTCTGTTCCTGCATCCACTGGGCAAGAGTCTGAGATCCCTACATCTGAGCAATCATCTAACCCTCCTTCCTCGTCTGAGCCAGCAGCCAGATTCAGTGAGCCCAGAAAGAAGGCCGTTGCTAGGAAACGTGCCAGGAAGATAATTGCCACCACTGAATCTGATGAGAGTGAGGAAGAGACTCCATCTGATCTACCTGAGCAAGAAACTTCATCTGCCCAGGTTGAGCAAGAAACTCCAGTGATTCAAGCAGTTCCAATTCTGAAGGAAGTCAAGTTGGAAATTGAAGACATGACTCCTGAGGAATTTGAGAAGTTTGGATTCACAGATAAGCTATCCTTTGGTCAGATGGCGTGCCTCGATGCTGACAGAGCTAGTGCCATGCCCACTCCTCCAATTAGCAAGAGCAAAGGGAAGAGTAAAGGGAAAGGGAAAAGGAAAGCCCAGGAAGTTGAGGGGGACCCCAACTTCCCTGTATGGAACGTGAAAATCCGGGCTGTTCACTATCCCAATGGAGAGGTCTCCTACTTCGACGATGCTACTGGGTTCCCTGGGTATGAAGAAGTGGAGAACCTAAAAAGGGCATTCGAGGAGTCTATTGAATCAGAGAGGCTCAGAAGGGAAAGAGATGAAAAAGAGCTTCAGGAGATCATTGCCCAGATAAACCAGAATGAGCAGGAGGCCGAGCTAGCCAAACTGCAAAAAGAAAATGAAGAGAGGCAAAAGGAGAGGGAGAGGAAAAAGAAATACAAACCCTAAACCCCCAATCCAAACATTTGTTTTTAACTTAGAAATTTTTGTTTTTATGCATACTTTCATACTTGCTTAGTGTTATTTACTTGTATATGTTCTTTACTTGTAAATGTTATTTTATTATGTATTCTGACTTGTAACTTCTGCTTATCAATAATATCTGTCTAAGTTACTTGCTCTTATCTATTGCTTTTATTCTTTTGCTAATCCTTCCCTATAAACTTAATCGATAAAACTAGGTTTGTCATCATCAAAAAGGGGGAGAATGTTAGAATCTTAAGTTTTGATGAAGACTAAAATATAAAAGAATAGACCAAGTGCTTAGAAAGAAATAGGATAACATAGGATCCCAAGTAAGAGTGCAACCGGATGTGGATTTACTTCCGGATAGACTAGGACTTGCACACGCGGATGAATGTTTCATCCCCCAGCGGCAGCGAGTAACTCACTAGGGAAATAACTTAGTCCATGAGCATTAGGTACACAAAACCTTAAGACTAAGCTATGATTCAACCGGAAGTGAAATTGCTTCCTGTTAGATTTAGACTGGCGCAGGCTGATAGAATAGAATAACCCTAAGCGTCAGTGAATCAGCCACGTCAAGTGAAATTGCTTCCTGTTAGATTTAGACTGACACAGGCTGATAAAAGAGATATAACCCTAAGCGTCAGTGAGTTTACCACGTCAAGTGAAAGTGCTTCCGATAGCTTAGTGACTAGCGCTGACTGTTGGATTGAAGGACACTGAGCGAGAGTGAGTGATAGTGAACTAAATCCTTCATCCAGTAGATTTACTTCCGGATGTAGAAGTGCTTCCGGATACACCTTAGACTTAGGGAACACCCACTGCATGTGACTATGTGCTTATATTGCTAAACTAACGTTCAAGTGCAGCACACTAAGTAAGGTTGCTTCCGGATGAGAAGTTGCTTCCCCAAGCAATCAGAATGTCAGAACGTTCAGAGATGCAGTGTCAGAATGCTTTTGTCAGAGCAGAGGTGTCAGGACTACTTTTCAGAGTTAAAGCAAGTCAACCCTGCTAAGCATTAATGAAGATGTACTTCTCAACGGTAACATGGGATTAACGGCTATATTCAAACGGTCTTATTTAACCTGCCACCCAAGCCTATGAAGCCGAGTATAAAAGGAACATTCACATTCAGAAGAGAAGTAGAGAGAACAGAGCATATTATCTGATATATCATATTCTTCATTCTTCACATCTTCTACTCTCAGATCTAGATTTGTAATATTATTAGAGAGTAATTCAGTTGTACTTAAGTGAGTAACATTATCTACTCTTCTCGAGAGTCATTTGTACTTAAGTGTTTACCACAATCAGTTCATAGAGTGAACATATAATCAAATCCTCTAATTAATAGAGGCTGTTCTAAAGCTTGTGCTTGAAGAACAGAATTGCTATTTTATAATAGTAAGGGGGAGCATTTAGAGGTTCTCTAAATCTCCATAGGTTGCAAGTTAGCCCGCAAAACTTGTAGTTGTATGGTTGCAGGTGATCCCGTTGTAAAACCTGTGGTTGTAAAGGTTTGCAGGTGAGCCCGTTGTAAAACCTGTGGGTTGTTAGGTGAACCCGTGTTCGTAAAACCTAAAGTGTAAAGGCTTTCTTGTGCCTGGTTCAAACAAGAAGTTTAGTGGATTGAAAATCTCAGGTGGAGCCTGGGGACTGGATGTAGGTCTGGAAGTGACCGAACCAGG